>ML788353.1:401615-421467 GCA_009831015.1 Picea engelmannii
AAGCATCTAGAGGAAGATCCTTCTAGAAGCAGAAGCTTCTATTAGGTCTTCTTACATCCGCCTTATTCTATTTTATTGAAAGGCCTTATTAATATTGACCTTTATTACATCCAAATATATTGTTCTACCTATGTGCGGGTTAGGACCCTAACATGTTCACCCCCTTAAAAACAACATTTTCCTCAAGGCTTGAGATGAGGAAATTGCTGCAGAATGGCAACTGGTTCCAAAGTGGCGTCTGCTGGAGTTGTATCTTTCCACTGGACTAGCACTTCCTTGATGGTTCTCTAACGTAGGCGACGCTCACACTGGTCCAAAACTGCTTCTGGTTGTAGCCAAATGGATCCTTCTTTAGCTAACTCTGGAAGGTTGGTTTGAATTTGGCACTTAGCTCCAATCACCTTCTTTAAGCATGAAACATGAAAAATAGGATGTAGCTTCGAATGGATGGGTAAAGCTAACTGATAAGTGACTTGTCCCACATGCTTGAGAATGGTACAAGGACCATAGAATTTGGGCGCTAGCTTCTGACAATGCTCAACCTTGAGGGAAGTTTGCTTGTAAGGTTACAGTCGAAGAAACACCTGATCCCCTTCTGCAAATTTAGGTTCAGAGCGACCTTGATCTGCTTGTTGCTTCATGCGATTATGTGCCATGAACAAATTATCTTTGAGGGTACGAAGAATATCCTCTCGAGTTGTAAGTGTTAGGTCAACCGCCTGGACCTTCGAGGCACCCGGTAAGTATGAGAGAAATGAAGGTGGCTTATGTCCATATACCGCTTCAAAAGGAGTCATGAATGTAGCTGTATGGTATGAAGCGTTGTACCACCATTCAGCTAGGGGTAACCATTGAGCCCACTGATTTTTCTTTTCTGAGGCAAAACACCTCAAATATGTTTCCAAACACTTGTTGACAACTTCCATTTGGCCATCAGTCTGGGGATGATAAGTTGTGCTGAGATGCAATTTTGTACCTTGTATCTTGAACAGTTCTTGCCAAAAATTTCTTGTGAAAGTTGGGCCGCAATCAGAAACAATAGAGTGCGGCATGCCATGAAGCTTGAAGACCTGATCCATGAATATTTGAGCCACCATGGATGCTGTAAACGGGTGTTGAAGGGCGCATAAATGAGCATACTTGGAAAGGCGATCAACAACCACCATGATGACGGATTTATTTCCCGATTTGGGTAAGTCAGTAATAAAATCCATAGAGATATCCTCCCAAATAGAAGGTGGAACCGGGAGCGGTTGTAGTGTGCCCAATGATTTGACTGTTTCTCCCTTGTTGCATTGACACACGTCACATTCAAATACAAAATTACGAATTTCCTGTTTCATACAATCCCAGAAAAAGGAACGTTTGACCCTATCATAGGTTTTGGTGAACCCAGAGTGCCCTACTGTGGGTGTAGCATGAAGCTCAGAAAGTACCGTGGATTTAAGCTTTGATTGTTTACTTAAATACAAACAACCTTTGTATCGAAGTTCCTCATGGAGCCAAGAGTACCCTGGGGAAGATGGAGCATTGGACTGCAATTGTTGGATCAACTATGAACTTTTGGGATATTATAGCCATTCCTGGCGAACGACTTGGAGCCAATTTGGTACAATGAATGAAAGAGAAAAAAGGGATCCTTCATCTTCATATTTTCGGGAAAGTGCCTTCACAACCACATTGTCTTTGCCTTTCTTATAAATTATCTCATAATCATATCCAAAGAGTTTAGTCACCCCTTTTTGTTGTTCTGGGGAGGAAATTCGTTGTTCCAGAAAATACTTGAGGCTTTGATGGTCTGTCTTAATTTGGAACCATTTCCCCAATAGATAAGGACGCCACACATCCACAACATGCAGAATAGCCAACATTTCTTTTTCATAGATGGATTTGCCCAGATTTCTTTCAGATAATTGCTTGCTGGTAAAGGCCAAAGGTCGACCTTCTTGCATAAGGACAACACCATTTCCTTTCCCTGAGGCATCACATTCCAACACAAATGTCTTTGTGAAATCGGGCAGGGCGAGGACTGGAGTGGTGCACATGGCCATCTTCAAGGTTTGAAAAGCTTGAGCAACGACTGGAGTCCAAGTGAAAGATTTATTTTTGAGGAGAGTAGTGAGAGGTGTTGCAATCTTCCCATAATTCTTAACAAACTTGCGATAATACCTTGTTAAGCCTAGAAATCCATGCAAGCTCTTAAGAGTCTTTGGGTGAGGCCAGTCTTGCATAGCTTCAATCTTTTTAGGATCCACCCTGACGCCATCTTTGCCAACCAGATGACCCAAGTATTCTACTTCTAAGGTGCCAAAAGCACATTTAGACTGTTTCAGGAAAATTTGGTGCTGAGAGAGTAGATGGAGAACTCGATCCACATGAGCAATATGGTCTGTCCATGTTTTGTTATAGATGAGGATATCATCAAATAAAACTAAGAAAAAATGGCGGAGAAAAGGACGGAAGACATGATTCATGAGGATTTGGAAGGTGGAGGGGGCATTACACAAGCCAAAGGGCATGACCAAAAACTCATAGTGGCCCTCATGAGTTCTAAAGGAAGTCTTGGGAATATCTGCCTCTTTCATATGTATCTAGTGGTAGCCTGAACGAAGATCCAGTTTAGTGAAGAATTGGGCGCCACTCAATTCATCCAGGAGGTCATCAATGACAGGAATGGGGAATTTGTCTTTGATGGTAAGTTTGTTGAGGGCGCATAAGTCAGGACACATTCACCAAGAACCTTCTTTCTTCAGGACCATGACCACAAGAGACGAATAGGGGCTCATACTAGGGTGGATAACACCTGCATTAAGGAGTTCCTGGACCATTTTCTCAATTTCATTTTTTTGGGAAAAGGGGTGACAATACAGACGGATATTGGGAGGAAGGCTTCCTGGTACAAGGGGAATGGAATGATCATGAAAACCATGGGAAGGAGGGAGGCCTTGGGGAGTGGAAAAGACCAATTGACATTTAGAAAGGATGGCTTGGAGGTCTTGTGGTACGGAGGGTGTCTCTTTTGCTTGTATGGCATGGAGTTGGGCGATAGCACTAGAATGACCCTTTTTGAGCAGCTTTTCCATGCGATGGGAACTAATGATCTCAGGTGAATCGACGGTGATGCCTTGGAACTTATATTGGTGGCCCTCTTCGTCGAATTACATGGTTAAGTCTTTAAAATCCATGAGAATGGGACCCAAAGTCCTTAGCCAGTCTGCACCCAGCACAATGTCACAACCCCCCATGTCGATAGAAAACATATGGGATTTCAGGTGGTAGTCACCAATTTGGAGACACACATTTTCACAATGCCCTCCACATTTCATGGAACCACCATTGGCAATCATGATTTGGAAATTATTGACAACATGGATGTAGCAATGAGTTTCTTGGGAAATACGACGATGAATAAAATTATGGGTGCTGCCACTATCAACCAGAATGATGACCTTCCGATGCTTGATGTAATCGATTAGCTTGAGGGTTTGGGGAGAGGAGAAGCCAGTGAGAGCATTGAGGGAAATGATTGGTTCTACTTCGAGAGGGTCTGAGGGAGGGGTTATGTCAGTCAATTCAGGTGATTTAGACATAGAGGGAGTTTCTTCATCTTCTTCTGAAATCTCCTCAGAGATGGCCATAAAAATATTTTGTTCTTTACACTTGTGGCCTGGGAAATATTTTTCATCACAGTTATAAAAAAGGCCTTTGAGTTGGCATTCAACCATTTAAGCCTAGGTCAATTTTTGGATGTTTAATGGAGTAGAGGAAGTAGTGGGATTTACTGGTTTAGGGTGAGGGATGAAGGAGGGTTTGCGGTTTTGAGCAGATACAACTTGTTGTGCTTCTTTATATCTTTTGGTAGCCTCCACCCAACTCTCAGGCCGAGCCATGAGGAGATGGGCCCGAATTTGATCCTTGAAGCCGCTGATAAAACACTCTCGGAAAAAGGCATCAGACATGCCCTATGTTCTAAAAGCTAGGTGCTCAAAGGCAGCTATAAAGTCTTCCACTGCTCCTAATTATTTTAGCTTTGTCAAATGGCCCAAATGGTTGGTGTCAGTGTCAAAGCGTTCATAAAGCTTTGCCACAAATTGTGTCCAAGAAATATACCCTTGACGATAAAAAAATTTCCATTGCCACCATTGCCAACGTTCTTGATCTAGATGGAGAACACCATACCAGAGTTTGGCTAAGTCATCTGTAATGTTGTATAAAGAGAAGTAATATTCCATTTGGGTTACCCAACCAGTGGGGTCTGAGCCATCAAATTTGGTCACATCCACCCGTGGAAGACGTAGGTCACGTTGAAAGTGATGGTTCTGCAAGGTATGGGAATGAGAGGAATGGTCACCTTCAGTATATGGGGGTGAGGAAGAGGAAGGGTTATCTGTAGGAATATACAGTTTGGTGTAGAGTGCCGAAAAGACTGATTCAAGCTAGGTGGTGAGGTCTTGTTTGATTTCTCCCATTGGCACTGAGTTGTTTCACTTCTTGTTGGGTCTCAATGAGACCAGATTCCAAGGTGTTGAAGCGAGCTTCCAAGTCTTGTCTATGAGTATGGGCCATGAGGATGGGGGAACTGAAAAGGGGCGGGCGGGGTAAAAAACAATTGCCAAAAAAATGATATGGATGAATGTGATAAGGGCGAAGAGATTAATCCAATGGAATAGGTCTGAAATAATGGTGAAAAATTTTCCAGACTTGTTTTTTTTTTAACGGAGTTATACTCTAGTCTTAAGAATACTGTAGAGAGGAAATGCCCAAATTCTTAACCAGAAAGAAATGTGTATTTACTTGGCAAACCGAACACAGTTATGCGACAATATATCTTGTCTGTTTTAATTTGTTTATGTTTATGTCCCCAAGGGTTAGTTATTCAAGGGTTCTACAGACAAGGGTTTTCCCTGTGCTATAGCTCTCTGATATACGTGCGGGGTCCAACAGTAGTACTCGGCTCAATATCTCAGGGCACTAACTAAGGAGGATAGACCGTACCCTTAGCCATACTACCTGACTACCCAGGTACTAGAGAGTATCTTCTCGAGTACTGTTCTCGGTGACACTATAGCAGTCAGGCGGCCGATCGATTTATCTAAAGAGGGCTTCAGTCAATCTAGGCCGATTCGTACACAGGTGTTGTCTGATGCGCTACCACTTGAAGGGGTGTCAATAGGGGTTACAAGGGTGGCCAAAATATGTGCGCTTAAGTACCACTTGTATTTCCTGCGTGTATGAATCCCTCAACCACGGGTTTATGCATGTAACAACAGATCTCTGTGGCTTAAAGATGCCAGAATACGTCTCTACCCTGAAAAAAAATTTAACCCACACTTTCTGCCGAGGAAACTGCTCTGATACCACTTGTAATATACCAGATATAAAATTTATGCAGAACATAAATAAAATGCTAGTAATGGAAGAATAATAATAATATAACCAGAACATTCACCACAATAACACTGAAATGATATAAGAATAACAACAGAAATAACACTTTGAATCTGAAAGCAATGTTCATGGGCCTCTTCGAGGGGGAAACCTCCAGTTGAGCAGAGCTCTATTACAATAATATCCAAGCTAGGGTTCTCATACCCTCAAATCCTATTTATACTAAAAAGAAGCATCTAGAGGAAGATCCTTCTAGAAGCGGAAGCTTCTATTAGGTCTTCTTACATCTGCCTTATTCTATTTTATTGAAATGCCTTATTAATATTGACCTTTATTACATCTGAATATATTGTTCTACCTATGTGCGGGTTAGGACCCTAACATAAGCAAGACATTACTTGTAGAATCCATATTAAATATGCATATAATATGGATTTAAAAACTGAAACTGATGATCTAGATGGAAAGAGCTCGAAAAGTTATGTTGTTTTAAAAAAACGACACTGAAAATGGACTTCCGATGTGAGAGTTATGCCCTTTTAAAAAAAGACATAAACGGTAACCAAATGACCACGTGATAATGTAAGCTGCTTTATGAAGTGACCCACTTTTATAAAGAAAAGTGGGGATCACTTTTACAATGAAGTTACTTAATAACATAAAATTTGCATGCAAAATAAATAACTCTAAAATAAAATATTAAATCTACTTATAGTGATTCACTTTTATACTTGAAGTGAAATACACTTTACAATTTTAGCATGAGCTTTTTCAAAAAATGTAACAAAAAAAAGACTTGAACCCAAGACCTCTTACTTAATAAGGCAAGTTTTAACCAAATGGTCTAGCAAAACATATTGTAATGTTCAGAAGTAGGATTGTGGGTTTTGTTGTTGTTGTTGTTGTTGTTGATGGCCTTGGAGAGTGTGCTAAAAAAAAACTCTTTTCACACAAGAAAAAAATTTCGTTTCTCGATGACAACAAGGGTTAGATCTCGGTTAATTTACTCGGAACATGCACATTTTCCTATCTGTTTCTGATTTTCCAAGATCGCACAGGGAACGGGGCAAAAGAGAATACGCAGATCTAAAAGAATAGCAACCCAGAAATAAAAAAATACAAAACCGAAATAAAACCAAAATACTTCTCTGCAAAAAAATTTAAAAAATGTGTATTCAAACTTTATACCTCTGGATCTGACTGTAATGGTCATATCTTGGGAAAACAGAAGCCTTTTCAAGTGAAATGAAAAGTGTTCCTGAATGAAACGAGTGCTCCGAATGCAATGGGACAATCCTCTCAACCCATAAATGTACGAAAATGAAAGAAAATGGAGATGAGACAACTCAACTTAACGATCTTGATCTCGAGTGGGTCTTCAAACAGGCTCTGATACCATGTTCGACGACACAGGTATTCCAACAGAGGACGAACACCTTCAGTAACCACTCACATAACCAGATCAAATATCAACACATCGATTTTTTCATGTGGTAAAACCCCTACGGGGAAACATCCACGACCCCAGCCAACGCAACCACTTGGAGCAGTTTATTAATGCAAAGAAAAAGATTACAAAGAGATTTTACAAGGGAGTTTCTCACAATCGATCATCGAAAAATTACCCTCCATGCTCTTTAAATAGATATCATGGACCAATTGGGTGTTAATCCACGGATCAATGGTCGTTAAGATCGAGGAGAGTATGAACCATCAGATCACTCTATGTTGGGAACATATCATGACCGTCGGATTTCCTAACTACAAATGCATACTAAAGAAACACACTAGAAAACACACTTTTACCTAATGACATAATAGACCAAGTAGATCTTAACTAACTCCTAAGTGTCTAAATATCCTAACATTCTCAGGCCTGAAGAGTGAACTTCTGGATGAGTTGCATTGTAACAACAAGTGTTTGTTGTTTGTTTGTTGGTAGTTTTCCTTGCATCAAGTTTCCTTAAGTTCCCAGCTAAGAGATTCCCGGTTACCTGTGCCAGAGAGACCCTAATAAATGAATGGGACACCCAAGGGACTGAGATTAGTGAAGGGTTACATTTCTTGGTTTGGACAGGTCAAGAGGAAGAGAGATTGTGGAAAATTGGGATAACTGTAGGAAGATATCAATGGATTGTGAGTTTTATGAGTTGTGAGTGGACTGTGAGAGACCACCCTATTTTATGGATTACTAGCCTCAACTCGAGGGTGAATAGCTATTGATATTTGGAACAATTAGTCTATGGTTGGTTGGAATGTCCGTCCCAAGCAGCTGGTTGCAAAACTCTTGTTTAAATATAAGTGTTTTATCTTGTCGTTGAGTTATTCACATGTGTTATTGCTATGCATGAACTCTGTGTCCATGAGAATAATTTATATGTTAATGTAATGAGTTGTTTAACTGCATTTCATGTTGATTATTACCATGATGTAGATGCTTCTATTTTTATGGTTGTAGATAGTAGCTAAATCTGTTTTAATTTGTAGCTAAAATCTACATGAAATTAGTTAAACTATAAAATAATTAATTTAGTTAGCATAAATTTCATTTTTTTGTATATTCCACACTATAATGTCCCTCAGTTGGGATGGGGGGAATTACAACCAATGTATGTAGAATCACATACATATGAAATTTTATCAAGATGGGCCATAAGCACAATATTAATGAGTAGAATCACATACATCAAAACCTTCACAACTTCAAAAAAACCTCTTGTCCTTGTTTTGGACATGGATATAAAAATGATATGGATGTACAAAACCTTCACAACTTTAAGAAGTCTTCTTGTATTTGTTTTGGAAATGGAGATAAAAATAATTTGGTTGTGAATGGTAGAGGGATGTTTCATGAATCATGGATTCCAACCTTCATACTTACAATAGTGTGAAGGGCATAGCATGGGGCCTCCTTTCCTTGTGGATTCAAGCTATGATTTTCTTTTAGACTCTATCAAATTTTTCTTCCATCCTTTTACAAAGGTCCTTTCCAAGGGATTTTATCTATGAATTAAAAAAAATATGATGAATACTTTATCATGGCTTTTGCAAGCCTCTATCAATGACTTTCACATACTTTCTTATCTCATATTTTCCAAGAAGAATCTATTATTATGGATCCATTTCAGATCAAACAAGTGAGCCACATATGTTTTAGGTCATTTTGCATCTATGAATCCCAATGTGGATAAGAGAATGGATTTCAAAGAAAATAATTGTGGTGCATCTTGAGAAATCAATGGTACCGAGTCAAAACCCACAGTATGACTCTTTTGTACAAAACACTTTGTCCAATGGCTAGTCTAACATTCACTTATTCCTTGAAGTGGTTTTCTTGCATGTTTATATTGTTCCTTGCATATTTGTAAAGGCTCTTGAATTCCTCTCCTGTTATTCAATTATCTTGTAGGTATGCTACTAGATTAACACCAAATATTGATCCATCTCTCCTACTCTTCCCCCATGCTCTTAGGTTGCTTGTTCCATTCATATCCATTTCATCACCTTTATAGGTATCTCTTTCTTTTGGTTTGGTTTCTCCTTTGAAGTCCTTTTATTTTGTCCTTGGGTGTCTTCATTGGCTTAGTCCCTTCCTACACCTTGGAAAATTCAAATTTTATCATCGAGGGATGTTCCAACATAGCTAGGGAAAAAGAGGATGTAACACCTTTTTTAGGTAACTCTTGGATCACCATACAACACTTCATTTTTCCATTACTTTGTGGTATATCTATGGTTTTTTATTTCATTATATTCAATATTGTGATCAAGTCTATTTTACAGGAAGGTGTAGCAATGTGTGTATGGTGCAGACCCCCACCCCCTTCTCTTCGGGGTTGAGGCGACCTCTCGGTCTAGGATCGTTCGAACACCTGAGTCGGATTAACTCTTCATCTCCTTGCTGGAACTTAACAAACTCTACCACAGGTATCTCTTACCTCAAAGTGAGGGTCCTCTTAACCCCGCGACTCTCTTCTTGGCCCTTTGAATAAATTTGGCGGCGACACTCGGCTCTCCGTGCCAGGACCTTTCTCAAACGTGACCTTGCGCTGAGTCTCGGAGCTCAACCACACAAAGAAATTCGAGTTTTGAGCTTCACTCTTTCCATGACAACCAACTCTTATGTTCCTGAACTCTGAATCGACGAACTCAAACGACGCGAGGATCAACAGTCCCCGTCCCTCCTTCCGATTGATGGTTGCGATCTATTCAAACTCTAGCCTTCGGGAGTCTCTCGATATCCTCCTCGAATATCTCCCAGAGTAATACTCCTCCGAAATGTGTGGATCACTTTCACGCGTCCCTTCCATATCCAATGGTCTGGATTCAAACCGCTCTTCATGACTTCACGAAGATTTTTGTTTGCTCTTGGAAAACCTCCCAGAGCTCCAACTCCCGGATCTCCTGATATTCTACTACTTGTCTCCTCTCAATGATGGATTCTTTTATGGTCTTCGGTACTTCGGCAAGTCCTCGACCTTCTTTCACACTTAGCACAATTTCTGCCCGAGACTTAGAATGTTCTCAATCTTTCCTCTGCACTCCTTGCAAAGTTCTGTGCTAGTCTTTTCGAGATTTTTCTCGGCTTGAAACCTTTGAGGTTCTCAGTTCCTCTGCGTCCTTCAATGGACTTTCTCATGCCCTCCTGGAAACTTAATTCCCTTCCTCCTGAGCTTGTAAGATGAAATTATTGTATCCTTGGCACACTCCTTGCACTTGGCTCATTCTTTCGACAACTTCTCCTTGAGCCCTTCTGAAAGTCTTAAGGCATCTCCTTATTGATGATTGCAGCTATGTGAGACATTCTCCAACTTACAAACTTGTGAGATGTGGATCATTGCAGCTATGTGAGATATTATACATCTTACAAACTTGAGAGAAATCCACTGAAGAGGGTATTTGGTTCCTATCTGAGATAGATATGGAACGTAGAGATGACTTCTTCCATTCATAGAGTTGAGAAGAACTCTAGATGATTATCCTATGGGAAAGGTGATCTGCTGAGTTGGATGTGCCCGTCGTTGAACACAAGGTGAATGTGTGAAACCCCAAAGTGTAGGGTGCATCATCATGATAACAAAAATGAATATGATGTGTTAGCCTTCTTTGAGTAGCAGAGTTGACGAGAAACTCCAGATGATTCTCCTGTGCGAGGTAGTGGGAAATAATATTTGTAGAATGGACGTGCCTGTGGACGAGCACATGTGAACGTGTGAAGATATGGTTCTTCTGCGTAATTCAGTGAGCTAGAGATATGGAGATCTTTATGGATGTGCCCCTAGTGGATGAGCACTAGTGGGTGTATCAAATACTTTTATATATTGTACAAGAGTCAGACCTTCCTGTAACCCTAATTGTAATGTACAAGGTACAGGTCGGCCCCACCTTAATGTGAATGTTAATTAATGTAAAAGATAATTAATTTGGTTAATATTAATTATATTATAAGCTAGTGAGGTCGGCCCTGTTGTTCCAATAGACACTTCTGTTGACAGGTTCGGGTTAGTATAAGTAAAGTTAAATTCCCCATTGAGGAAATATATCTTTCAAGTGAGTTTGGAAGTTTCAACAAGTACACTTCCTTGGGAAAAGTGTGCACTTCTCTTGGGCGCTAGTATTCTAGGGTTTGAGCACCCTCTTGTATGCTAGGGTTTATCTTGGTGGTGAAGGTATTTCTCTTGAGGAGTATAGCAAAGGATTTGGCTAGGTTTTCTTCCCTTGTCGAGAAGGGTTTCCCAGGATACTTCTTGTGTTCTTGTGCATGGTGTTTCTTCTTGTGATCTTGTTTGCTACAACATTTATGGTTAATGCTAAAAATGGAATGAAATTCATTCTTAACCTATCTTACTAAAAAATAAACATGGTATCAGAGCATAGGTCTTGAAATAACCCATTGCACAAGCATCCACCAAGTCTCATCTCACCTTCTGCAGAACCATATGACCCTTCTAGGGTTTCCAGAAAATTCCATACGACCTTCCTTTCAATGATGATTCAACCCTTAATACTTGGAAGCTGGGACCAATTTTGGCATAGAAGAGTATGACCTCCTCCAACGCATCTCTAGAATCTCTCAAAGTGAAATTTTGAGAAATTTTGATTTTTGTCCCTAGGGTTTCTAAGGTGCCAAAATTTCCTGCAGAATATTAATTATAGATTTCTAAAGAAATGTTTCTCCTGAATTGGAAAGCATCTCTGGGACACTATCAAGTTGATTGTTGGTAGTCATAAGTCCAACATAATCCAAGGTTACTAATCGAACCAAATCATTAGGTTTTCAAAATCCAGTTGGCGAGAGTTTGAAGAAACCAATCAAATGAAGAGCATAGCCTTAGTAGAAGATAGGCTTGATGGAGCAAGCAATTTCATCTCCTGGAAATCAAGGCTTCAAGTCACCCTTGAAGAAGATGACCTCTTGGATGTGGTAACTAAAACCCTACTAGCCACAACTACAGATATAGAGAAGAAGATACGAAAGGAAGAAGATATCAAAGAAAGAAAATTAATCATCTACTCAGTAAGAGATCACCTCGTATTGCCAACCTGAAGATAACCTATGATATGTATTAATCCTTAAAAGGAATGTTTGAAAGTGACAACACCCTCAAAGATTTTACCTTAAAGAGCCAACTTCAAAGTACCAAGATGATGCAGGGTGACACAGTTTCCATCTTCTTTATGAAGTTATCAGATATTAAAGAACAACTAGAGACCATCAGAGATATCATGTCTCATAGAGAACTTGTCTTAACCACTCTCTAGAACCTTCCAAAATTGTGGGAGCCTTTCCTTCATAGTATCAGTGGAAGATAATATCTGCCAACCTTTGATTGTCTATGGACAGATTGTTCTCAAGAAGAAATTAGACTCAGAAATAGAGGAGTGGAAGACTCCTCAGAAGAAAATCATGCTCATGCACTTCATACAAAGAAAGGAGGAAAATTCAAAATAGGTTTTAGGAAAACATTTAAAGGTGAAAAGTCTTCATCAAATCTAGGTTATCAAAGAAGAGATGTTTCAGAAATTCAGTGCTTTAGATGTGACAGTTATGGAAACTATGCAAGAAACTGTCCAACCAGGAAGAAGGGAAGACAATATGCTTTCACCGCTGACATTGATCCATACCCACCTCAAAAGAATGAATAAAAGAGAGAGGAGAAGTACTTCCTCTAAAACTAAAGCATGACCACAAACTAGGTAAACCAATTGATTTCAAATTTTATAGTTGATTGCATTTTTTAATAAATCCCTAGTATGGGATCCCTCAAAGACTTGGACCATTATCCCTGGTATGGGAGTCCAAACCATATTTGATTGATTATTATACGATAAAATCAGAGATGTTGTCCTTAAAGAAGAGATACCCATTCAAACAAACCTAGAGAATGTCATATGGAGATTGACATTGAGACAATACCTTCTCCACCTTCAACAGTTCAGAGGGAGACAAACATTATTCCAGTTGATCGAGTTTCTTTTGTTGATATGCTCAGAGATACTGCAGTAGGGAATAAGAGGCCTACCTATACTCACTTTGCAAAAGGCAGAGAGACATACAAGCCTCTCAAGGCACATCATGAGAAAGTAAAATATATCTTCAAATCTATCCTTCAGTCATGAGCCACCTTATTGATGCCGAGCCTCCTTGTCTTAAAGAAGCCACATGAGAACATGTATGGAAAGATGCCATAACAAGAAGAATACCAATATATATTAAAGAATGATGCATGTGATATTATTCAGGAACCATAAGGGAAGTCTGTAGTAACTTCTAAGTGTATCTATAAGATCAAACATGCAGTTGATGGAAGTGTTTAGAAATAAAAAACAAGATCTATAGCCAGAGGTTTCTCACAAACAGAGGGAGTTGTCTATGATGATACACTTGATCCAGTAAACCTGTTACACTTCCATCTGTACTACCATCCATGAGGTGGATACTATAGATAAATTCTTGTTGAGTTTGGAGTACAACTAGAGTATTGTTGATCCAAACCTATGTCATTACAGTGTTGATGATGAAGACTTGATTTTTGGTAACTTATTCAATAAGTCTTGTTGTTGGATACAAGTAATCCTTAACTCCTGAATTTGAGATGAAGAATCTGAGTATGATGCACTACTTCTTGGGACAAGAAGTATGACAGAGGACTGATGAGATTTTCCCGAGTCAAGGAAAATATACAGTAAAGATACTAAAGAAGTTCAAGTATGACATAATAAAAAATCCACCGTGATAAATTTAAAAGGAGAAGATTGATGATGACTCAGACAAGACTGATCTGCATTGTATCACTGATGTATCTGGTTAACACCAAACTTGATTCATACCATGCAGTGGATGTTCTTAGTCATTTCATGAGTCAACCGAGACAGACTCACTAGACAACAAAAAAACATGAGGGACAATTGGATATGGTCTGAGATATGCCTCCAAAAGTGAACTTGAGTTTGCAGGATATGCTGATTCAAATTGAGCAAAAAGTATAGTAGACCAGAAGAGCACATCCGGTTGATGTTCTACCATGAATTTTCTCATGGTTTCCTAACGCAGCAGGAAACAAATTTTTTTGTTGCCCTAAATACCACATAAGCAGAGTATGTACCATTGAGTGTGCAAAGCAGTATGGATTCACAAGCTTTCGACAAACTTTTTTTTTTTTTATGTTTGGCGAAATCAACAACTAGTTGGGCACGTACTCGTGTTACACGTGGTCGTGTTATCCAATTGCTACCACTATAACCTCCAGGTGTTCCCACGATTCCCCTTACGTGGCACACAGGGTAAGTCGGGGAGATTTGAACTCGAAACCTCATGGAACTTCATAACACTTCATTTTCACGACACTTGCCAATTGAGATACCCCCCGGGGGGCTAAAAAAGTTGAAGGACATGGGGGTGGGCTTTGATCCACTTATGTGTGCACGGGTCATGATATAGTTTAATATAATATCTTTGGGTGCAACCACACGTTCGACCACTACCTCAAGGTGCTCCCATGGCTTCAGGTTAGGCCCTCATGGGAATTGAACTTTGCCCAACGGTGAAAAACTCCTTGCTTTCCACCATTGGATCCAACCCCTTTGGGTAGCTTTTGACAGAATTACTTGATCATGAGATGGATCCTATGATGATAACCAAGAGCCATTTATAAATCTCCTTGAGAAACCAGTGTTTCCTGATGGATTGAAACATGAAGAGATGAAATATTAGAGATATGATGCAAAGGAAAAATCGTACACATACAGTACCTTCCTACGCTTGAGCAGATTACAGATATCTTCACCAAACCAACTTGCTGAAGAATGCCTTACTAGTTGAGAGGGAGTATTGATGACTGCATCCAAGACAAAATTCAGATACATCCATGTGAGACTTGGCATGATGAAGAATGCCTCCCTAGATGAGAGGGAGTATTGATGATTGCAGCTATGTGAGACATTCTCCATATTACAAACCTGTGAGATGTGGATCATTGAATCTATGTGAGATATTATCCATCTTACAAACCTGAGAGAAAGACCCCGAAGAGGGTATGTGGTTCCTATCCAAGACATAGCTAGAATGTAGAGATGACCTCCTCCATTCAGAGAGTTGAGAAGAACTGTAGATGATTATCCTGTGGGAAAGGCAATCTATTGAGTTGGGATTGCATGTGGTTGATCACAAGGTGAACGTATGAAACCCCAAAGTGTTGGGTGCATCATCATGAGAACATAAATGAAGATGATGTTTTATCCTCCTCTCAGCAACATAATTGATGAGAAACTCCATATGATTCTTCTGTGTGAGGCAGTGAGAAAGAATATCTGTAGAGTGGACGTGCTTGTGGATGAGCACATGTGAACGTGTGAAGATCTGGTTCTTCTGTCTAATGCAATGAGACAAAGATATGGACATCCCTATGGATGTTCCCCTAGTGTATGAGCACTAGTGGGTGTATAAGATCCTTTGATATATTGTACAAGAGTCAGACCTCCTGTAACCCTAATTGTAATGTAAAGGGTACATGTCGACCCCACCTTAATGCGACTGTTAATTAATGTAAAAGATAATTAATCTGGTTAATATTAATTATATTATAAGCTAGTGAGGTTGGCCCTGTTGTGCCAATAGACACTTTTGTTGACAGGTTTAGGTTAGTATAAGTAAAGGTAAATTCCCTAATTGAGGAAATATATCTTTCAAGTGAGTTTGGAAATTTCAATAAGTACACTAAATTGCGCACCTCTCTTGGGTGCTAGTATTCTAGGGTTTGAGAACCCTCTTATCTGCTAGGGTTTATCTTGGTGGTGAAGGTATTTCTCTTAAGGAGTATAGAAAAGGACCTTTGGTTGGGTTTTCTTCCCTTGTTGAGAAGGGTTTCCCAGGATACTTCTTGTGTTCTTGTGCATGGTGCTTCTTCTTGTGATCTTGGTTGCTGCAACATTTATGGTTAAATGCTAAAAATGGAATGAACTTCATGCTTAACCTAGCTTATTGAAAAATCAACACTCCTTTCCTTTGTCGATGCACTCCTTTCAGTTAGCCTTGAGAACCAGACTTAATCCAACACACTCATAGATAGAATATTATAACTCTATTCCTGCAGATGATTTCTAACATACATCTATAGTGAAAACACATACGAATGACATTCATAACTAGACATCCATTCCACAAAAATTAACAAACAAGAAAATATTTCCTTTTTCCATTAATGGTGGAATGTCCATTACAATACATGAGCCCGAACTACAACCAAGTCTCGGTTCTCTGTGTTTCTCCCCCTATCTCTATCTGCGATGTCTACTCTACTGGCAACATTACAAGATTTTATACAAGAGGGGCTCGCCACACTTCCCTCCAAGCTAAGCTAGTGGTGTCTAATCACCATTCAAAATACCTGTCTAATGGGTAGATCATAATGATGGAAATCGGATCCGAATCGGATGCAGATCCCTCCTAATGTCAACCACTTAATGGAGGCCTCATCTATAGCTTGTGTGAAGGAACAACTTGGCTCTATCAACCTATCAACATTAATTTCCTTAATCACGCTTTAGATTCTCAAAGGAAAAATGAGAGGGTGGTGCCTCTCCATTCCTTGAATTCACACCACTCGTGCTAATCAACTAGAGCTTGCTGAGGTAGAGCGATGCTCCTGCATCATACTCCATGGATACGAAAATTCATGAGCTCTTGATCATGAGCTTCCCAACTCTATTGAAATCCTCCTGGATCCCAAAATTTCTCCTGGAGCTGTTCTTTGGCTCCTCTATTTCACTTTTGATGTTTCTCCTTCATCTTCTTTGCTACTTGTGTAGGTTCCTTTTTGTCTAGCTTCTCCTTGTTGGCCGCTTCTTTTGCTGACCTCAACATCATCATCCTTATCTCCTTTATGGATTCCTCCAGTTGCTTCATTGGTTGGTTCCTCTCGTGCATTTTGCTCGACTGCAACTCTTCATGCTTCTTTATGGGTGGATCGTCTTGATATCCCATGCTTCTTTCATCCCTTGTGAAGTTGACTTGGCACTCTACTGCAGACTCCAATTCCACAGTCTCATCTATGAATTGTTGTTTAACTACCTCCTCTGACAGGCTAACTCCTGTTAGTTCTTCAGTTGGTTCCATTCCAACTTCCTCCAGCTGCAACTCGTGTTTGCATGTCTCCTATGGCATGACTATCTCGTGGCATCCACCTTCTAGTTCTGGACTGTCTAAACAATCCTCCAATTCCCTTAACTCCATCTCCTAATGAGTGAGTAACTCAACTGGGTGCTCCTCTTATGTTGGGACAGACTTCAATATATGCTCCTTCTCCATGAAAGTCTCAGCTTGTTGTCCTTCTGTCGCATCTGCAACACCTATGCTAACCTCTCCAAGACTGTTCTCGGCCTTTCCTCTGCACTCCTTGCAAATTTCTGCGCTAGTCTTTCCAAGATTTTTCTCGGCTTGAAACCTTCGAGGTTCTCAATTCCTCTGCGTCCTTCCGTGGAATTTCTTGTGCCCTCCTAGAAACTTAAATCCCTTCTTCCTGAGCTTGTAATATGAACTTACTATATCCTTGGTGCACTCCTTGCGCTTGGATCATTCTTTCGATGACTTCTCCCTGAGCCCTTCTGAAAGTCTTAAGGCATCTCCTTTCCTTTGTCGATGCACTCCTTACACTTAACCTTGAGAACCAGACTTAATCCAACACACTCACAGATAGAAGATTATAACTCTATCCTTACAGACAATTTCTAACATACATCTACAGTGAAAACACATATGAATGACATTCATAACTAGACATCCATTACAAAAAATTAACAAACATGAAAATATGTTCTTTTTATATTAATGGTGGAATGTCCATTACAATACATGAGCCCAAATTGCAACCGAGTCTCGACTCTCTGTGTTTCTCCCCCTATCTCTATCTGCGATGCGTGCTCTACTGGAAACAATACAAGAGTTTATGCAAGAGGGGCTCAATGAGCTTCCCTCCAAGCTAAGCTAGTGGTGTCTAATCACCATTCAAAATGCCTGTCTAATGGGTAGATTACAATGATAGAAATCTGATCCAAATTGGATGCAGATCCCTCCTACCATCAACCACTTAATGGCGATCTCATCTATAGCTTATGTGAAGGCACAACTTGGCTCTATCAACCTATCAACATTAATTTCCTTAATCACGCTTTAGATTCTCGAAGGCAAAATGAGAGGGTGGAACCTCTCCCTTCCTTGAATGCGCACCACTTGTGCTAATCAACTAGCGCGTGCTGAGGTAGAGCGATGCTCCTGCATCAGTGTAGGTTTGTTCTAGTGGAGAAATCCATCTCTTGAAGTCTTATGGAATTTCTCATCTTCAATCCAAGCGACTTCAACACCTATAGTATCATTATTCTGAGAGATTTCTTCCTTGTCACCTCTCTTTCATCTTCAAAAATTAGGTTAATTATCTCACGAAAGGATATTGGTAAATTAACCCATGTTAACTTTAATTCCTTTGTTAATTTGTTGATATTTCTAGTTTTTTTCCAGACCTAATTGAATTGTTGTAAATAATACAACCCTAGGTCACATACTCAACCCTATGTAACTATTTGCCTTCCCCCTTTCTATTTTCTTCTTCTCTTTGCTTTTGCCAGGGTTTCTCATTTTCCCCCTAAAATTGAATGGTGACTCCACTCTTTACTTCTTCTTTATGGTAGCATGGCGCCTCATGGTAACCATCATGATACAATATATATTACCCTTCATAAATTCTCATGATATCTGAGGCACACAATAAATACTTTTAAACCAAACCACGATGGAAACCCATGCATAATCAATAAATCTAAAAAGAGCAACGAAGACCAATATTTTTCCATGTAACAAAGATGCTTATCTCAACCTTGATTATATAGTAGCATTGTTTTAAGTTATTTCTTCAACAATACTAACAAATACAATATAAATGGTAGGAATTGCCACTACATGTCCCATGTTATGTTGGTATCAATGTTTAAAATATAATGTTAACATTGCAAACCATCGATCCACTTAAGATAATATACTTGTGGCTTTCATATAATGCAATTGATGTCTTTATTTATTTGTGGCATGCCCAACTCCCACCTTTAGGACCCATGTCAAAATATCTAATCAAAATTTTTCAATCACAAGCCCTCAAAATTTCCCCACTCCACCAAATCAATTACCTAAGGTACTTATGCAAACCAACCATGAAACTTTAAATTTAAGATTGAATGAAACTTAAATTTAGGATTGAATCTATGTGAAGAATAGGTTGTTTAATTGGTATGAAACCTAAAACATTCAACACATACAATTTAACACAAAAATACCATATTTCAAATAACACAAAGAACATGCATTTGATGTAAATTTAAGCATAGGAAAATAATTTTTAATAAAGCACTCACCACCTAACCATAAGAATTCTTGTTTAAATACGACCTTATAGTTGTGTCAATGAGATGACAATGGATAGTAAGAAAATATACATGGTATCTCTCATTCAATCCCATTAATAGAGGGAGGAAATACATGGCCTTAAACCTTCACAATTTAAAAAATCAATGGATTTCCTCCTACAATTTTCATTGTTGTTGACATTGACACGTAGAATTAGAATCCATCTATATGACATTGGGTATATTTGGATTTGGAAATATTCTATGATGAACATACCAAAAAATATATCCATTTATCCACAAACCACTACCCTACTCACTTATCACGAGAGGGTACAAACAACTCTATACCTCATTAGAATAACAGTCTGTAGTAGTCACCTAACCAACCTTTCTAGCTTACTTGTTAATACAATCTCTCTTTTCTAGCGTACTTCCTAATACAAGGTCTATTTTCTAGCGCACTTGTTATGATCTACTAAAAGTATATGTGGGGTTACATGTATAAGTAATGGGTTAAATGTATATGTAATGGGAGTTAGCCTAATAAGAAACCCACAAATGAAATGTTTGG
>ML788353.1:434279-456800 GCA_009831015.1 Picea engelmannii
ATGAGAATAACAAGAGGCAGGAAAAATCGCAAACTGACATTGTCTCAGGGTGAGTACACAGAGAAGGTGTTGGAGAGGTTTAGAATGCAGAATGCAAAACCAGTTAGTACACCTTTGGCCAGCCATTTCAAATTAACTAAGGAAATGTGTCCCAAGACATAGGAGGAGAAAGAATACATGTCTAGGGTCCCATATTCATCAACAGTTGGCAGCTTGATGTATGCAATGGTTTGCACAAGACCAGATATTGCACATGCAGTGGGAGTTGTGAGCAGGTATATGAACAATCCAGGTAAAGAACATTGGGAGGCAGTAAAGTGGATTCTCAGGTATTTGAGAGGTACTACTACACATGCATTATGTTTTGGAGGTTCAGACACTTTTCTACTGGGATATGTTGATTCAGATATGGCAGGTGATAAAGACAGCAGGAGGAGCACCACAGGGTATGTTTTTACTATAGGTGGAACAACAGTAAGTTGGATTTCGAAACTGCAAAAGGTTGTTGCACTTTCAACAACAGAGGCAGAGTATGTTGCTACTACAGAGGCTAGTAAAGAGATGATCTGGTTACAAAGGTTTATGGAGGAATGGGGAAAGAAGCAGGAGAACAACAGGTTGTACTGTGACAGTCAAAGTGCCATTCACCTTGCAAAGAACTCAGCCTTCCATTCGAAAACTAAGCATATACAGTTGAGGTACCACTTCATACGATCTACCTTGAAAGATGGACAATTGAAGCTAGAAAAGATACACACTAGCCAGAATCCTGCAGACATGTTAACAAAGGGAGTAACCAGGGAGAAACCGAGTTCTTGCTCAGTTTTAGTTGGTCTTCAAGAATGAAGATGAAGATGAGAAATTTGCCAGGTCCAAGAAGGTTCAGAGTCTAGCATATACAACAGCAGTGGAGTTGTTGAGATTAGTCTCCAAGTGGGATATTGTTGGTTGTGGAGCCTGATTATCTTCCTGATTTAGAGGTCTTTTACTTTCAGCCGTGTTTATACCCCATGAAGTATTTACACCCCAGAAGTATGTACACTCTTCCACGCGGGGGAGTACCCCCTCTGCGGGGTCTGGGGGGGCTATCCCCTCGGCTGGGGGGTCTGGGGGCAAGCGAGGGTTCGTGGGTGAAGCCCCCGAAGCAAAAATTGCCTTGTAAAAGTATATTGTAATTTCATTGTAAATCTAGACCGTTCATTATAAGTTCGCAGATCTAACGATAGAGATTATGTTAGGGTTTTTTTCCCTAGAAGGCAACCCTCTTTTATGAGGGAAATGTATTGCGGCTATGTATGTTGGCGAGTATTGTATTCCGAGAGAGGATACTGTGAGAGAAAGAAGAGGAAGTTACAACGGGTTTTGCTGTAGGTTGTATCCCTTCATTTTGTTGGATAATAATAAAGAAAGGACTTGGAAATTTCTCTGGTGGACATAGCCCACACTGGGTGAACCACGTAAATATGTGTCTCTCTTGTATTGTGTATCTTCTGTATTTTGTTTCCGCATTTGTTTTATTTTATTGCTCTGCGGTCCTGTTTTTCTAACATTTTGTACGACACTTGTCCCATGAGGTCCTGTGTGATGCATGGGTTAACCTGCGAGGCTAAACCAGGTTTGAAGGAGGATGCTAGTGCTAGTTTTATGAGGCTAAGGAAGAGCTACATGTCTGAAATCGCATGTGTCAGGTCAGCTACAGGTTTAAAGGTATGTTATTTTATGTGTTTTGATGCTTTCATCTTGGAAGGTTGGCACATGCTTGAGACATGTCTTTGTGAGTTTTGGTATATGCCTTCATGCACATCTTGGATACTTGGCATATGGTTTTTTGTATGGTATATGCTTGAGGAAGATCATGAGTGATATGGAACATGTTTGATGGTATCTCTTGATACATTGTTTATGAATGTTGTGGTACATTCTTGAGGCATGTCTTGGTGATGTTGGTACACATTGAGGTACACCTTGGCGATGTTATGGTACATTGATTAGAAGAACATCTTGTTAGAATGTGATGGATGTGCTCGTTTTACCATAGAAAATATCATTATTGTCACCCAACCATAGGTCGAAGCCACCCTCCGAGCACCTTAACCTTGACATAGAATCACTCCAGAAGCAAACCCTGCCAAACAAAGGGTAGCGCACCTTTCTCCAAGGATAACACACCAAAAAAGAGCTGATAAGATATTCCAAACCATAACCAAGAGATAGTCCAAGCCAAAACGTAATCTGCTAGCTGCAACAGCTCCAACGACAACTTCTCCTCCAAACTTTCACATAAACAGGCTAACTGCAATGCACACAAGTGAGCTCTGCAGTTCTGAGAATGCTTGTCAGAATGAAGAATGGCCTCCTATATTTATACTAATTCTGGATAACTATCTGGGCCGAATTCTCATTCTGGGTGCCTATTTACTTAGTATATAATATTTCTTATGGCCGACTTCTTCTCTTGGAGGCTAATAACCTAATATAAATTATCCTCTTGAGCCGACTTGTCTTCTAGGGTTATTAGCCAACTCATTATGGCTTTTTATTTCTTCCCGGAATATTCTATTCTCCTCAAGTTTACACGTGGAGGTAAATACCTCCCGCAGCTACCATAATATCAACACTCCCTCCTAGCTAGGGAGGTATTGAAGACAATGGTCTTGAGAACAAACATACCATTAAATCAATAGCATCATCTTAGTCATACAGACTATCTCAAGATTAGATCATGAGCACCATCATCACTGTCAATGTCATCAACTGCATCATCTTTCGAAACCATACTCCATCTGAGTAATCAAACATGATGTTGAATAAGTCACTCACTCCATAGAGTAACACAAGAACCATTCTTCTAATCCGGACATATGTCCTAGAAGAGAAAATGTCCTGGACCATTTTCCGTTTGGGAAATCTTTGTCCATTGATCATCCATCTAGTTGATAATCATTTCCAACACTGATAATAGTCTTCAAGGCAATCAGAACAATATCATTCAATAGAACACACCTGTGTCTATCCATAGTAGTACACAAATACAATCCAGTGGTACACTACCACACCAAGTAGCACACATATACTTGATCAATGACATATAATCACAATCAATGGAACACATCCACCATAGTATCATACATCTACCATCTAGAGACATACATTCTCCATAACAATCATATGATATCAACATGAACATAAAACATTGTTATGATATAAACTTAATCATCTGGGCCATTCTTCCACTCACATATGTGAGATATGGAAGAGCATCTTCCCTCAGAAAGTCAAACATCAATGATGATCTATTTTGACTATTCTTCTCAAGCAAGGAAGAATAATTGTCCTGATTTCTTAGCCTGGACCATTCCCCACCATAGGTCATTCCTCCGACACTAAACAAAGTGTAACCTGGAGAGAATGAGTCTGCCCTAAGGAATGTTTGTCCCTGATTGTTGAACCTGGACCATTCCCCACCCTGAACTATTATGCATCTATGCATAATCAATGAATCTAAAAATAGAAATGGAGACCAATATTTTTCCATGTAACAATGGTTCTTGTCTCAACCTTGATTGATTATACAATAAAATCGTTTTAATTTATTTCTTTTATAATATTAACAAATACAATACAAATGACAAGGATTGACATGTCCCTTGTTATGCTAGTATTATTGTTTCAAATATAATGTTAACATTGTAAATAATTGATCTACTTAAGAAAAAATCCTTGTTTCTTTCATGTAATGTATTCAATCTCTTTATTAGTCCCTGCCTTCGACCAAGGCATGGAGTCTATGTTTCACCTCACGATCAACGCTCTTTGACTTCCCATTAGGTGGTCCATTTTGTTACATTAATGGGTACATTTTGGTTGACCACCTTCAAACATTTTCAAAGTTTCGCTGAAATTTATAATAACTTTATTTATTGTCGAAAATAAATTTATTTTCTTATTTTTAAAATTTCACACATCTAAATTTGGGATTGGTTCAAACCTATTTGAGGTGACTTTGTTACCATGGTGTATGCTATTTTTTTTAACTAAATTGTTAGAAATAAAAATTGATTTAAGAAAAAAAATTCTTTTAGTGGCTATTTTGCATTGCAATCAATCAAACTTTGTTATCAGTAAGACCCTGACAATGACTACATTTAGTGAGGATGGATCTAATAATGTTGCATTGAATTTGAGGCATGGAAGTGCAGGAAATGGTGTTGTCACCACCACATTTTATTGTCCTTCAAGATCGTTTTCTCATCCTATGAACTTAACCTGCAAACGCTAGTTGCATTGACAAGATAATAATAATTCTCCATAAACAACCTAGTGTCATGGTTCGTGGCTACAAACCACGAAAATTTGATTGTCACTCTAGAAAAGAAACGAGAAGAGGGCAGTCATTTGAGAAGAGTACTGACTACAAAAATAAGATATGAATAAGAATTTCCACTCTAGCAAAAAATGATCATAGGGCGTGCATTTGAGAAGGGTACCTACTGTAGAATGAAGATATGAACGATACGAAGGAGAAAACAAGGAAAATTAAAATAACCTATATGAAAACTCACCTGTAGGAATTTTTTTTCATAACTATGTTATTTAGGCTCAATGTTGTTTTTTCTCTTGAAGTTGTATACTACCCCTGTTGACATTGTTGCTACTCCTATAAAAACTACTAGCTTTGTTGACACTATCTACTACTCCTATAACAACTATGATCTATGCTTCATACTTCCAGGAATAGGACTAAGCAACGAAGAATGCATAATAGTCTTCTAGCAAGGTACAAAATCAGAAAATCGACTGTTGGTGCCTTAATGCTCCTATCGGACATGTTCAACATTTAGTTTGGAAAACACAATTATTTCTCTAAGCATTTAGTGATGAATTTGAGAAATAAAATTCATTCTTCCAAAAAAAATTGAGGTTGAGGTTGGCCACTTACTAAAACTTTCAGTCCGGTGTGTCAGTGAATAAATATGTCTTGGTAGAATCACTGTCCTTGGCAGTGAAACTGTCCTTGCTTGGCGGAGATGGAAAATTGGGCTAATAATATCTGGAACCGAAAACTACAGTATTGCTTGGTCGTCTGTATTCATAACTAATTTAGGAAGGACTTATTTGAGTAATGTGATTCCCATATCAGCTAAGCATGTAATTCCATTGGTGTATAGGCTTTTAATTTCCTTCAAACTACCAAACTCACTCTTAAGGTAGAAATGGTAGTTTTAATCTAGAGAAAGCTTAGAACAAATGGGCTCTAAAGTCAGAAATACTCTCATGTGGAAACATGTTACTTGTTGACATAGTCATTGGTTCTTGCATGTATTTTTTGAAGATATAGGGAATGAGCTTCTCATATTCTTAGCTTTCGTTTGGAGGAAGGTTGGAGAAAAAATTCCCATACTCCTTCACCTTGCCTTATGAACAAAACTTAATTAAGGTCTCGAGTTCAATTCTCATTGCACTGTCCTTTGCGATGACATGATTTTGTGATAGGATTAAGGTAACAACAATGTGGGTACCTTGCAAATGACTCCAGTGAGGTATTTTGGTACATCTTACTGCATCACCAGGTTTTTCATATTACTGCATCACTAGGTTATTACCTCGAGTTGTCGGATTGTGTGGGAAATCTTTCGCTAAATGGCCTTCATTACAAATGTAACATCAAACTGGTATTCATTCTTCAAAAGGTCTTCCTTTCCCCCTTCCTCGATAACTCCCAACTACAGTTCAACGTGTTGGATAATTGGTTGTCATTGATGTTGATGGATAAATGGTTCTCATTGATGTCAACATAAGTGGTTTTCATTGATGTCAACATATTTGATGGGTATTAATGAATAATTCTCCAAAGTGGTCCCCTTATGGTGTATCTTTAAGCATGGCCCTCACGAGAATACGCTTTGAAGAAGTCTACAAGAAACCCAAAGGTGTGATCATGCAGCCCAAAGTTGTTTGAGGAATATGGATATGAAGGTAAATGTAAATGCAAGTAACACACTCATAGATGGATAGTCCTTGCCATTTCATTTCCAACGGTAGGTGGAACGTCATGTAGTTCCTCACGATTGAGGAGTTATGAGGTGATTAAGTTGGAAGCCTTGAATAATGGTTAAGAAGCCCCTAACCGATTATAATAAGATGCCACAAGTCATTAATTAAAGGGTAAAGTGGTTATAACAAGAAAGTTCAAGTCATCTTTGAAATTAAGGAAAGAAGTCACATGGAGAAGTATAAATACACTTTAAGAATCTTCTCATTCTTATATACACAACTTTATTGAATATATTTCATGTGAGCACACTTGATCTATTTGGAAAATATGAGGTAGATATTTTGAGGCAACAAAAGAGTAAGGAGTGTGGAAGTATTAGGATTATGGAGGAGAGAAAGGGTTTCTAATAAACCCTAGTCACGCTAATAGGGTCTCGCGAGGAACCCTCGCGTTTTTTATGACACTTTTCCCATGAGGTCCTAGATGATGCATGGGTTAGTCTCGCGAGGCTAAACCAGATTTGAAGGAGGATGCTAATGCCAGGTTTCTGAGGCTGAGGAAGAGCTACAGGTCTGAAATATCATGTGTCAGGTCAACTACAAGTTTAAAGGTTTGTTATTCTATGTGTTTTGAGGCTTTCATCTTGGAAGGTTGGCACATGCTTGAGGCATGTCTTTGTGAGTTTTGGTATATGCCTTGAGGCACATCTTGGATACTTGGCATATGGTTTTCTGTATGGTATATGCTCAAGAAAGATTAGGAGTGATATGGCACATGTTTGATGGTATCTCTTGATACATTGTTTATGAATGTTGTGGTATGTGCTTGAGGCATGTTTTAGTGATGTTGGTACATGTTGAGGTACACCTTGGTGATGTTTTGATATATTGATTAGAAGCACATCTTGGATATATTGGAATCTTTTCTATCTTGGTTATGCTTGAGGCACTTCATTGATGATATCTTATGGTACATGGTGTATGGAATGATTAAGACATATCATGTACATGATATGGTACATGGTTGATGTACTTGGTATGTTACATGGTTGATGCATGGTATGGTACATGATTTATGTACATGGTTGATGTACATGGTATGGTACAAGTTTTGGTACATGGTTGATGTACATGGTATGGTATAGGTTCTGGTACATGGTTTGGTGATGGTTTTGGTATCCATGTGAGTGGATCTAGTTATAGTTGGTTGATGATGGTATATCAATGACAATGACAATGATAATGACAGATTGGTTGATCATCAGTTACAGTTTGATGTGACAATGGTAGTCACAAGTTGATGTGACAGTGACAGTGAAAGGTTGGATGATTGGTTTATCATCGGTTACAAGTTGATGTGACAGTGGTAGTCACATGTTGATGTGACAGTGACAACGACAGGTTGGTTGATGATTCAATGAAAATGGCAGTTATAGGTTGATAAATGGTAGTGATAGTTTGAGTCTACACTTATATTTTAGGGTGACAAGATGGGGCAAGGAAAGTGGGTTGTATCCTCCTTCTGGTTGGTGTCAGAGAACTCAGGGAGTTAGAGCTTCCTTTAGGTTGGTTTCTGTAAATTAGGGGGTCATAGCATACTTATGGTTGGAGCCAAAGAACACAGGGAGTTGGAGATTCCTTCAGGTTGGTGCCTGTAAATCAGGGTTTCGTATCCTCCTTCTGATTAGTGTTGAAGAATTTAGGGAGTTGTAGCTTCCTTCAAGTTGGTGCCTGTAAATTAGGGGGTTGGTTCCTACTTCCAATTGGTGCTATAGAATTGGGAAGTTGGTGCTTCCTATGAATGTATTCTTGATATATATACGAAAGTGTTCTGTGGTTTTCTCCCATTTGGGTTTCCACGTAAATTCTGGTGTACTGTGTATCTATGGTTGTTTGTTACGCACTGATGAACGATATTGTTTATGATGAAATGATATACTGAATGCACAAGTGATAAATATTGAATACTACGAATAAGTTGAAGCTATTGAATACTGCTGATAAAGTTGAAGTTTATACATACTATGATAGAAAGTGGTAAAAGGTGCCCATATTGATTCACCCCCCCTCTTAGTATTCCAAGACAACGTTGTCTAGGCAGGTTGATACTAGCAAAGCCTTCCTCCTCCTTCATGTTGGCAAGTGCACACCACTGCTTTCTCCATTGAAAATTTATGTGAAATTTTATGAGTCGAGCACGCCACCTATTGTTGTTGTTGCATTGGCCCTACCATTCCGCCCTAGAATTTTCAACTCGAGTGGCTCTTTAGTTGGCTTGAAATTGTAATTTCTAGCTCTTTTTTCACATGGATGTGCGCGGGTTTTGTAACATCAATGGAAGTCACTGCATATGCAAGCTTCCCTGAGGGAGCACATTGATTCGATTCGCAATGACACAACTAACTAGACTGGGAGCAGTCAATAACACATGGAAATGATAACAACATGTTGCATCCTCTATTATTGCATTGAACAAATGTAAATAATGATGATACGTTGCATATTGAATTGAACTGAAGTCAATTATATGAGAATTATTTTATTATTTTTATTTGGGCCACTATAAAAACATTCCATAAGATAGAAGGATTGTAAAAACATTAAAATGGTATAATTGTAAAAAGATATATGATCCAAAAGGGCTATGTCTCTAACTACATGGTTCAAGACGAAGGATCAATTGATATTTCCAATAAAATATCAACTCGTAATGACTATGCTTTCCCTTGACACAAGTTAGTGGTTGAAATCATTAG
The DNA here is from genome assembly GCA_009831015.1 of Picea engelmannii. Lineage (NCBI taxonomy): Eukaryota > Viridiplantae > Streptophyta > Pinopsida > Pinales > Pinaceae > Picea > Picea engelmannii. The sequence continues at coordinate 443,030 of ML788353.1, forward strand.
CGAGCAAAAAAACCTAAACAATATTCTATGTTATATTATGAGAGGGGAGGGAGGTTTATTCCAGTGCTACTGTAATTCGACGATCATAGATTGAGTGTTAAACTCTGGTAGATACCACCCATGGATCACATTGTCGATGAAATCTCGTTCTTGAGGACATTGTATTTTCAGAAGTCTCAATTATATTCTTCAACGCGAAGTTGGCCAACAACAATTTACAAAGAATGTTGAGAGAGAATGAATTCTTACGTAGATACTGGAATCTAAAGATTTTAAAGGAAGGAAATTGATAAGAATGAATAAGCAAGGCTCTTTGGTGAAACTTGAAGCATTCAAATTTTAAGTTCATGAGTTTTTCATGAACATGAAAGTTTATTGGAAACTTGACTGCCTTTGGGAATTGGATTTGAGAACCAAACCTTAATTGATCACACTAAGCAACATTGAGATTTAATTTCCCTTGAATGTTTTACTAATTTCTTCTATGATTGACATGGAATTACACGCTTGTATCATAAATTTCATTTTTAAGCTTGTATCATAAATTTCATTTTTAAGAATCTTTTCACCCCAACGCCACCCAATAGACGATGCAAATTAATGCGGTTATAGTTTTATAGTGTAATAGGAGAATTAAGGTTTAACTTTTTAAAACAATTATAAAAATAATAAATTGAAGCCAAACATGCTTAATTATAAAAATAATAAATTGAGGCCAAACATGCTTAATTATAAAAATAATAAATTGAGTCCAAACGTGCTTCTAAAAACTAGGCAGGGACTAGCTGCTTTGCAACTAATTTTCGTGTTTATTTGTGACATGCCCAACTCCCACCTTTAGGAAAAGTGACAAAATGTCTATTCGAAAATTTTCGATCACAAGCTTTCAAAATTTTCACAACTCCATCAAGTTAATTACTTAGAACTTATGCAAACGAACAATGAAACTTTAAATTCAAGATTGAAACTATGTGAGGAATACGTTGTTTAATCAATATTAAACATAAAATATTCAACACATGGAATTTAACACAAAAATACCATATTTCAAATAACACAAAAATCATGCATTTGATTTAAATTTAACCATGGGAAAATAATTTCTAATAGAGCACTCACCAGCTAGCCATAAAAATTCTTGTTCAAATATCATCCCACAGTTGTGGCAATGATATAACAATGGATGCATAGAGGGTCTTGAACCCTCATGGTTCATAAATTTGATGGATTTTCTACTACTACAACTTTCATTGTTGTTGACATTGACATGCATAATTAGAATCCACCTATCTGACATTGTGTATAATGGGATTTGGAAAGATTCTATGATGAAAATACCAAAAAATATATCTTATTATCCTTAAACCACTACCCTACTAAATTATCATGAGAGGGTACAAACAACTCTAGACCTCATTAGAAGGGAAATCTACATCAGTCACCTAACCAACCTTTATAGCTTACTTGCCAATACAAGGTCTCTTTTCTATCCTACATCCTAGTACAAGGCCTCTTTTCTATCCTACTTGCTAGTACAATGTCTCTTTTCTAGCATACTTGTTATGATCTACTAGGGGTATATTTGGGGTTACATGTATAAGAAATGGGGTTAAATGTATATGTAATGGGTGTTAGCATAATAGGGGGCCCACATGTGCAGTGGGTGGTAATATGTATATGTATAGGTCAATAGAGATATTATTATGCACATGAACATATGATTTGGATATATGGATGTACTTTGGTTATTTGGAGGAGGTTCTCCTAATGTGTATGAAGGAGTTATTTTGTAACTTGTCTCTATTATTACTTTGGGAGTTCTGCTACATGCTCATAATTGGTGTACATTGTCTATACTATGGTTTATCATTCTATTTTGAGTATTTAATTCATAACATTCGGTAAAATAAAAAAATATAATCTAGAACTGAACATGGATGCAAGAATTTGATGGTTGCCATCGCATCACAACTTTTGAAGCAAAAGGAAGAGAATAGTCGGGAGGGTCACCGGAAAAACTTGAAGAAGTTGAGGCCCATATTGAGGTTGTACATGTGAAATATGTTGATATTGTCTCAAATGTGTGAGTAATTAAAAATCAAGCACATAGAATAGAGCATGTCATCCTTGAAAATAAGATTGATGATATGGGTAGGTAGAATGAAGGAAAACTATCAAATGTGGAACCATGTCAACACCCTCATTTCCAATAAAGTTGGAAAGAAAGATAAGAAGATTGACATCATCATTACCAAGGAAACATATGGTAGACTCAATGATATTCATGGAATATAGCATCAAGGAATCATTATTTAATGTGACAATATCAAAGAATAACAACTACAACAAATTGGAGAACATAAACAATGAAGGGAATTAAAGAAGAGAAAAATACTAAGGATAGGTATTAAAATTAACCGAATATGGATGGATGGATAATAATCAATGATAGTAAGATAGCATGAATATAAGTAAATCCTATTACTTTTTTTCATCACATGTAAAACCCTTAACTGCAAAACTTTAAGGACAAATATTTTTGAAGGGGGTACTCTATAATGACCCTACTAAGGGTATATGTGGGGTTAAATGCATATGTGATGAGTTTAAATATATATGTAAGTCATTATTGTAGATATGAACATATGATTTGGATATATAGATGTACTTGGGTTATTCAGAAAAGATTCCCCTAATATATAAAGAGTTATTGTGTAACTTTGAAAGGTTCCCCTAATTAACTTTGGAAGTTGTGCTTCATACTCATATTTGATATACATTATTTATACTCTATTTTTTCATATTATGTTAAATATTTGGTTTATAACATTACCAATTACATGAAAATACTCAAATCCTTACTAAACTATTCACTAAAATAAGGAATTGTAATTAAATTGAATTTCAATAACTCATCTCTCACATAGAGTATGTCATGGTCTCATAAGAGTAGGAAACACATTTCCAAATATTATCATCAATCCTTATTATAACCTAAATCTCATACTCATAAAAATGGGAAATTTCCACAAACCCTTATCATAACTTAAATTCAAATATATAATTTCCACAAACCCTTATCATAACTTAAATTCACATATACATAAACATACCATACCAGGGATGGACAATATTTGATATCATGTTCCCTAACCTACATGAAATCTTTGTAAATGTGATATGAACAATGACATACTAATGAACAACAAAGGAGTATTAAAAAAAAAAAAAAAAACCTATCCCAATTCTAAGGATGATGATTTTATAAGAGGAAAATGTGATATGAACAATGACATACTAATGAACAACAAAGGAATATTAAAAAAAAATAAAAAATCCTATCCCGATTCTAAGGATGATGATTTTATAAGAGGAAAGTTTGAGTGGGAATGAACGAGCATTGAGATGTTTTGGATTATTATCTATACCTTTTGTGGCCATGCCACTTTTGTCATCTTAATGGATAACTAAGTGGGTGGGAGCCACTAACTTTTTATGCCACTTTTATAACTAAGTGGATGGGAGCCACTAACCTTATACCTATGCCACTTTTATAACTAAGTGGGTGAGAGACACTAATTATTATCATTAATCATTTTAACCTATTTTATAACTAAGTGGGTGGAAGCCACTAATTATTATTCTTAATCATTTTAAGTGGGTGAGAACCACTAATTAATTATTATGTTATAACCTTCTTATTCATTCTGTGGTATTTTTATATTCTTATCAAATCTTGCATCACATCAAAAATTAAGGAACATAATACATCCCTCATAAAAAAATTAATTATATTGAACAATATTGGACCTTTGCTACTTTCTACAATTTAAATGTTCCAACAACATTTAGCACACCAATGAAATATGTCCACAATATTTACACCATGGGTACATATATAAAGTATTATCTTCAAGAGGAAGAATTACAATAATGATGGTCTAGAAAACAAACAAACTAAGTAAAGTACTAATTATGTTTGTGAAAATACGGTACAAAAGGTCTTAAAAACATAATATCATGTAACTAACAACTAAAAGGGAATAACGATTGTACCTAATTGTGTTCAAATCCCATTGTAAACGCCACATTATTATTACTATGAAAACCAAAAGAGACTTTCATTATCAATTCTCATAATCTCATCATGTTGAGGTTATTATGTCACTAGAAACGTAATATTTCAATATCAATTATGGACTTCTTTACTTTACATGTTTTCCTTATATCGACTTTATTGTTGCTTTATGCCTGCCTTTCCGTTGATGGTCCTTACATGTAGGGAAGTCCTTGAGTTGTTGTATTATTATTATTTCTTTCATGTTAATTAAAATTATATGATTTTTTTTTTAAATTAAAAGTAAAATAAAAAAATTTAAATATATTTTTAAGATTAATAAATTATTTTTGATTTATTGAAAGATTATAATTATATAAATTTTCAAAGTTATTTATTTGTCAAATAAAAAGAATAATTAAAAACAAAAAAAATGATAATGATAAACATGATGGTAGATGAGATTATTCAAATGATGTACAAATAATGAAAGGTATGAATGTTCAAATGATGTGTGAGAAATGTAATGTCATGACATGTTGTTATAACACGATTTGTTTCATTGTTGCTATCTTGCACAGAGGGCCTTTTTCCATTTCCCTATGCAAAATTATCAACCCCTTTTTGATAAATCTAGAGCCAAAATATATATTTTTCCACATATATGCTCCCTAACTGCTTTGCAAGATGCGTATATGCTTGCTGCTCCACTACAACTAGGGTATATCGGGATTTGTGCCAGAAAATACAAAATGAGGTCAGGTTTCCATGTCACAAAAAAAGATCTATGATCTTTGGCCTTCCATATACTGGAAACGTTCCGACTCGGCCCTTCAGTTGCATTCTAGAGGCTATAAGAGCGCAATTTTGAGCTATGGAAAAAGAGGAGAAAGCATTCAACTTTCAGAGAAAAGTTACTCTGGAGAAATTACTTCATATTGAGTCTGCATTCCTTTGTCCCTCAAGTCTGAAAACAGTGTTCAACCCCCAAGCTCTTTCCTTATTGTCGAGAGGACCTCATTACCTCTTTGCTATGAGCTTGCCTTTTGTGGAGGATTGAAGTGGTGGAGACCAAGTTGGAAGGAACTTGGTTTCTTGGTTTCGAACCGTGCCGACACGGAAGTCTGTAATGTTGATACTTCTGTTGATCAATTATTAATAGAAATACTCCTTTCTCGTCCTATCGATATCTTGCAAATATATGATTATTATCCATGGGCATGTTTTTAATGTTTATTAATGGATTGTGCTATCTAATGTGCTAACTCATTTTATATATCGTCACTATATACTTGCATCGCTTGTTTGTTGAGAACTTCTTGTAGGTGTAAAGCTTTGGGTTAAAGTGCTCAACGGTTGAACATCATCAAACGATTGGATCGAGGTAGGCATCTTCCTCATATTGCACATTACTTTATATAGCACATGTTGGAATTGAGTTGATTTTTGCAGTCATATCTGTTTGTTGTGGTTTACCCTTGGCCATAGAGAGTTTTTCCATTGTAACAGAATTTGCGACTCCACTGGGGATAGATCTTCCTTCTAAGGGTTGAAGTATTTTTTCTTCTTACATTGCTCTTTTTCCTTTGTGTTTCTTGTCATATCACAGTTGGACATAGTCTGTTCACTCTGGGTCTGAATTTTTCATCCTTTTACCCTTTCCTAGCCTTGTTTTAAAAGATATATGCCCTTTTTGCCCTGATAGCCACGTATACACGCTTGTTGTCCCACTACAAGAGGCGTATAGACGCCCTTTTCTCTTGAACAGTCGCGTATACCACTTCCCCTTGCTTGCTTGCTTGGTTTAGTGACTTCTGGGTAGGTTTGAGGATCACTGAGCCTTCTTAGGTCTCTATGGTGCCTGTTGAGATTATCTGGGATGACAGGAACCCTGTTTGGAGTTGAATTTTTGGGTGGCGTCTTTCTCTTTGTTTTTTGTTTTTGATTTGTCCTTGGTAGTTGGGATGTCTGCTTAGCTGCTTGGTATTCTGCTTGAGTGATTTCTTTTATACACAATAGAAGTATATATCAAGTCACTTATCAGTCCATGCATTTTCTTTTTAATACATTAGAAATACAAAAAAAATATAGGTATTTTGCATTGGTTGGTATTTTTGTCTTGGAACCTTATCATTAGCTGAGCACATTTAGTGAAAGATTGCATTTTATTTCTGAGTTGCAGAGTTAAAATTGAGGATTGCACTATTTTTTAGCATATCATTCACTGAAAAGTTAAAGTTAGGCTTTGCATTATATCTATTTTTATTTTCATACAGAGTCATAACACCATGAGTTTCATTTCCATACCTCTTTGAGTAATCATGGTCAATAAAATTTACGCTTTAAACTAAAATTGATTAGTAACGATTTTATTATTTAGGGTGCACAAACTAGCCTAAGATTTAGTGCCTTGGAATAGGATTTTGTGAGTAAACTTCTCCAAGGAAATTAAATCAACATATGTGTCTGAGACAGGGAGTTGAGAAATCCATTGTATAATTGGTAATATCAGGAGGCTCCGCTCACATCGGAGTTAAGCATGAGGTTGCACGAATTTTGTTGAAGGGATAACCCTTGGATACTCACCTAACATCAAAGATATTTCTGTGGATTTATTCGTATTTGGGGATCTTGCTAGTATCCATACCTCTGTGAGAGGCAGTACTTTCAAGGTTTCGGGCTTTGCTACCCTACCCATACGGTAATCCAAACTTATGACTATCCGCCTGTGCATCGGTTATACAGTGGTTGATTAGTTTCTTGACTTAGGTTTCTCATAGGTTACTTGCAGGGGTTATTCTGCTTGTATCCTGAGTTAGATAGGGGTTGGACAACACACAACCTTTATGGAAGATTACCTCTCCGGGGGGATTTGACCGACAGGTTGTTAATCCTGCAAGGGCCCTTATAACTGATTATGTTACCTCCAAACTTTAGCGGGGAGTCTCAGGTCCCTCTTGGATGAGGCATACCTTCTTTAGCGAGGGAGGCCACTCAACCACTTTAGCCCGTTTGCATGCATATTGGCCGTTTGACTTTTGGTATGCTCGTTGACTATTAGTTGACCATAGGATTTCGTGCCGAGTCTTTGTTATCATGGATAATGGAGTTCCTTTTGCTCCCTCATTTACTGCTACCCCCCCCATGATGTCCACTCATTTCATGGGGATGGATCCTTCCGCTTCGCATTATGGTATGCATAATTATGGTACTTAGTCAATGCCTTAGGTCTCTAATCATTTTTCTCATGGTATGTCTGATATGTCTTCGCACTTACCATCCTCTGTCTCACCTCCTTATGTGAATACAAGTTTTGGGTCTGGGGGCATGATGCCTCCTTCTTATCCCTCTCCATTTGGTGGGAGTCATATCATTCAAACACCTCTTACAGTAGGAGGTTGGAATCTTCCTTCCTACAAATCCACTATGCGAGAAGTAAGTGCCCAACTATGCAATCATTCTACTTATTACACTTTGTCCACCTATCCTTCTTCCGCCATGTCAGTTCCTACGAACACTTTTCCCATGGATGATCTCCATCTATCCTCTGGTGTTTCATCTGGGGGAAATTATTTTTGTAGTATGGGCAACCCCCCTCACGAAGTTCCTTCTTCTGGGGGCAACATATATCCTCACATGAGTAACCCTTGTCATGTCTCTTTCTCTTCACAAGCAGCTTCCTCAATGTCGATTCCCTTACAATCCTTTATGAATCAATATGGAAGAGGATACTATCCTATTGGACATGGATAGGGTGTAAACCAGGATCCTTCCTGGCCTGCAATTTCTCAAAACCAATCTTTCCTTGGACCTTGGTCTCAAATTCCGCAATTCACCACCGCCACAAGTCCAGTCACTGCGTGTCATACTAACATTATATCACCAACCGCTACTAGTCATGTTGGAGATTGGTCGACAACCTCTGCAATTCATGTTGAAGACCTACAACCAGTCGCTGCAAGTCATGCTGGGGGCACAAGTCCAGTCACTGCGTGTCATATTGGCGTTATATCACCAACCTCTGCTAGTCATGTTGGAGATTGGTCGACAACCTCTACGAGTCATCTTGAATACCTGCAACCATCCGATGCAAGTCATGTTGGGGGAACATGTTTAGTCACTGCTAGTCACACTGCACATCCATCACCAACCTCTGCTAGTCATGTTGGGGATTCATCACCAACCTCTACAAGTCATGTTGGAGATTTTCTACTAGCCTCTGCAATTCATGCTGGGAGCATGTCACCAACCACTGCAAGTCATGTTAGGGGCATTCATATGATTGAGAAGCCTAGACGTCTCAGACATAAGCCTAGATTCCTTTGCAGGACTTACGAAGGAAGTCACCTTACTTGTTTGTGTCCTGTTACTGCTGGGATACCGGAAGCATGGGGCTCACCTAAGGGCCCTTCGGGTTCTGAGGCATCTATGATTTCACAACACTCTATTCCTTCTTTGGTTGATACAACAGTCACACCGATGCAATCTTTGCCTGACACCCATTTTCCTTTAGGGGTTGATGCATCCTTTGACTTTGTTGTCTCACATACCATTCGATCTGTGGTCATGTCGATGCAATCTTCGACCGGCACCTCTCCTATGTTCGGGAGTGATGCGTCTCTTGACCTTGTTGTCTCGCATCTTGCTCAACCAACGATCGTGTCGATGCAATCTTCGACCGACAACACTCCTATTTTTTGGGGTGATGTACCTCTTGACCTTGTTGTCTCGCATCCTATTCAACCAATGGTTGAGGAAGTGGTCGTATTGATGCAATATTCGATCGACCCCACTCTTTTCTTGGAGAGTGACAAGTCTAAGGAAGTGGTTGTGCCAATGCAATTTTTGGTCGATCCCACTCTTCTAGTTCTGGTTCTATATCTTCTATGCCATGTCCTTAGCATTTATAGCACTTCACCTTCTGAACAAGAGAGAGTTTTACTCTTCCCGAGTTCTCTCCCTCCAATTCCTGATGAGGTTCCCTTTGATTGGGATGCTCTTGTGGGGAATCCAATGCCTCCACCTATGTCTTTTCCAAGAAGAGACATTATCCGATATAACACAGAGATGATAACCTCTGTTAGCACTTTTCCCTCCTCGACTTGGAGAGCTTTGGGTCTTCCCAATCTTGTGTCAGTTCTTCGTAAGATACCAACATTCCATAGAAGGTCCACATGGGAGCCTTGGCCTCCCCCATGATTTTTTGCCTAGAATCTCCCAACGAGTCCAAGTTAAGCCCTTTTCCGACTCGTTCAAAAAGCGAAAAGATTGCCGAGCGATTTTCTCCTTTCACGCCCGTTAATTTGGATTTGAAAGGTCACGAGTCTTAGTTAAGCTCTTTTCTGACTCATTATTAAAAATTGAAAATATCACCAAGTGATTTGTCCCTTTCACACTCGTTAAAATTGGATTTGAAAGATCATGAGTCTTAGTTAAGCTCTTTTCCGACTCGCTATCAAAAATGGAAAAGATCGTCGAGTGAACTTGTCTTTTTCATACTCGTAAATTGGATTTGAAAAGATGTCTATTTGGCACAAGTTTACCCCTTTTTCACACCAAGTAGACTAAAAGATATAAAAAAGGACATTTTTTGGCATTAAATTGTGACTGAATCTCATGCCCTTGCTTGCAGTATTGAGCCTTTAACCGGTTTTTTCTTTGCGTTATAAACCATGGCCCAAGTAGTTTGCATCCTCAACCAATCAGAGCCTTGTTTATATCCTTCGCAATTTGACACCCTATACCTTGGAGGGAACATCACCCCGAGTGCCCATCTCCAACATGCATTTCCTTGCATTGAGCATAGGTACGTTCCACTGCTGGAACTAGTTTTTCTTACTTGTGACACTCGTTCCCTCCTCTGTATCATAGCATTCACTTGTTATGAAAAAACAAAAAAAGACGGGCGAGAAGGGAGTACTATATTATAATTGGCAACAATCGTGTCTCCTTTGAACAGAGCACAAAGTTATTGAGTCCTTGCGTCATCATAATTTTGGGTTTAGCATGGCCTTAGGAAGCTGATCTTGTTACACAATTTTCTCTACCGACTGGTTAATCTTCCAGTCACTATAGAGAACATTATGGATGCCTCCTGCATCTAGTTGTCACATCATTAAGTCAGTGCTGCTGGAGTCCACCATATGTCTCATTCTCTTGTTCAAAGGAAGTCTATCAACCTGTGTTGACCACTCCTCAGAAATCTTGACTTTGCATGTCAGCCATACCCTCAGTTTGTCTCAGAATCAAATGATACTTTGGTCTTATGATGCACCCTGGCCATACTTTCATCATTGGTAGGTCACCTTGAACCCAACAACCGACATTTCATCATGGGTCGTTGATTGGGTGGTTTCCTTTGTGTTCGACGACAAGCCATCTATTCACACTTTGGGATTCGTGTAGTGTCTTGGATGCCATTAGCATTATTGGTGGTTTCCTCGCCTTTGTCAGCAGTTTTCATCATTGGTTGTTCTTCAGAGGGTCTTTTTCATGTACCGCTTGCATTTGGCACACGCGAAAGACACACAGGGTCGTTGGTTCGTGAACATGTTCTTCGTCTGATCTCCACCAAATCATGAAGCTCCTGCTTTGTTCCTTGTGCTGACTGATGAGAGATGCCTTAATGCTCTCCTTTCAGTGAGTCTCTTTCCATTGACTTCAACTCATATATTCTGGATACGAGACCTAGAGTTTTATGAGTACCTTGAGGCTTGCAGTCATTAGTGGCAGGCTCTCTCGACATTGACAGATGGGAATACATCAATGCCTCCTGATCAATGGATCTCTAAAGTGTTTGACACCATCTCCTTTATTCACATTTGTAGAGATGTACTCAGTGCCTTGATACCTACTTTCATCATTGGTAGGTTGTCTCGCGTTTGTTAACAATATACCTCAATGACCGGTAATCAAACGATGTCTCATCGTGTTTGACCTCAACTCATTTATTCACATGATGTAGACTTGCACCATTGGCGGATTGTTTTGAAGACTTGAAGACATCACTTTGTGGACGCATCTTTCCTGAGCTGTGGCTTCCATTTCATTGAACCAATACCTATTTGACTTCAGCGATCATGGGAGATTAGATTGTACTCCATGGTATACAGATATCTTCAGATTGATTTTAAGATTGGTTTCAGTGGGCCTTGTTTGTGACTATGACAACTATTGGCATATAACTGCATTTATACTTGCCTACTCATGGCCATAAACACTTGTTGGTATATTTTCCACATGGATTTGCATTGTAATCTTGGCAGCCATGTATACAAAGTCAGTACATAATGTAATGAGCAATTGAGTTCGTCCAGCTGGTTCTCTACCACTCCACTTCTAGGTTATTTATAATGTATTTTGGCCATCGCAGATACTCCTCTGATCTCACACATTATGGGGCATCTGTTATAGAAAGATTTTCCTCACCATTGTTATCTTGCACATAGGGCCTTTTTCCATTTCCCTATGCAGACTTATCAACCCCTTTTTGATAAATCCAGAGCCAATATATATTTTTTTCCACATATACGCTCCCTAATTGCTTTGCAAGATGCGTATACGCTTATTTATCCACTGCAGATCATGTATATTGGGATTTGTGCCAGAAAATACGAAATGAGGTCGGGTTTCCATGTCACGAAAAAAGATCTCTGATCTTTGGCATTCCATATACTGGAAACGTTCCGACTCAGCCCTTCATTTGCATTCTGGAGGCTATAAGAGCACAATTTTGAGCTATGGAAAAAGAGGAGAAAGCATTCAACTTTCAGAGAAAAGTTATTATGGAGAAATTACTTCATATTGAGTCTGCATCCCTTTTTCCCTCAAGTCTGAACACAGTGTTCAGCCCCCAAGCTCTTTCCTTATTGTCAATAGGACCTCATTACCTCTTTGCTATGAGCTTGCCTTTGGTGGAGGATTGAAGTGGTGGAGACGCAGTTGGAAGGAACCTGGTTTCTTGGTTTCGAACCGTGCCGGCACAGAAGTCTGTAATGTTGATACTTATGTTGATCAATTATTAATAGAAATACTCCTTTCCCATCCTATCGATATCTTGCAAATATATGATTATTATCCATGGGCATGCTTGTAATGTTTATTAATGGATTGTGCTATCTGATGTGCTAACTCATTTTATATATTGTCACTATATACTTGCATCGCTTGTTTGTTGAGAACTTCTTGCAGGTGTAAAGATTTGGGTCAAAGTGCTCAACGGTTGAACAACATCAAACGATTGGATCGAGGTAGGCATCTTCCTTGTATTGCACATTAGTTTATATAGCACATGTTGGAATTGAGTTGATTTCTGCAGTCATATCTGTCTGTTGTGGTTTACCCTTGGCCATAGAGAGTTTTTCCCTTGTAACACACGTCTTTGCAAATTGGATGTTTAACATGTTAATTTGACAAGGGCTAGCCAACAACTATAGTCCATACATGTATTCGAGTGAAATCATTCTCAAACAATAGAAGGTAAGATATTAACGCAATTAATCATAGGTGCATCTTTAAGGAAATCTAACTAATGAAAGCCGACAAGAGTTAGTTAAAAGAAATGTGAGAGAAATTGTTCTCAAACAATGGGAGATAAGGCATTAATGCTAGTTGATATGTCCATTAATCATAGATACATCCTCAAGGAGACCCAACTAATGAAATCCAACAAGGGTTCATAGCTCAGGTGGTTGGGTGGGATGTTTGTTCTCCTCCCCACTCAGGTTCAATTCATACAAGTGACATATTAGCTCATTGTGATAAGGATAGAAGGATAGGCATCCCCCCTGATGGGAACCCCCTTGCAGACGCTGGCTTGCGGGCTATTGACACTAGCCTATGGATTATAGTGGCATCCAATGAGATTTGAACCTGGACCTTACCCAAAGAATCTCAACTAGTTACCGATTTCCCTATATCTAAAAAAAAAAACAATAATTATTTGAAAGAAATAAATGAACATTAAAACCAATTAATAATTTCCAAATATATATATCAAACTAATAACCATAATATCTACAAAAATTAAGAATCACATATGAGTACAATCTCCAATATTTGATTTCATCCATTCTTTAATGTAATAATGGTGGGGATTTGTTACTCTAAATATCAGTTACTTAATTGCATGAAGTGCACAAAACACCAAACAAAATTATATGTTTATTATACCCGAAACATACTATGAATATACTTAAACTTATAACTTTAATGTGTATGTTAATAAATCTTAAATTTTTGTTATATTTAATTTTTAATGCATAATTTTAAATTTCATAATTCTATAAACATATCTACTTTTCTCATCCTTAAAATAATTAAACTTAAATTTTACAATTTAATATATATTGAAATAATTACATAAATAATATTATATAATGTGTTATAATATGCTTATTACACTCTGTAAATAATATTATAATATTATATAATATTATATAATGTGTTATAATATGCTTACTAACTAATATATCAACATCAAGTCTCCCATCCAAATAACATGTCTTATCAATTATTAAAAACACAAAACTAAGTTACATAGCACTCTATTTCCATCCAAGTAATGATAATATATAATTTAATTAAATTATTTTAAACTATTATAATTACTTTATAATATAAAAATAAAATCTTATTTATTAAAAAAATATTACAAATGATTCATTAATTTAAATTATCTCAACAACATTGAAAATATTAATATAAATTAAATAC
>ML788354.1:55410-87416 GCA_009831015.1 Picea engelmannii
TTCTTTGGCTCAATATATTTCCGTTGAATACTGTCGTGCCCCAAATTGATTCTGAAGAATGGAGTTATGGCCCTTAGAAGTTAATTAGGTCTCAAATTTACCTTCACTATTTGACTGTAGCTACCTGATTATAGTTCTGTTTGATGAATGGTTTAAATCATTAGAAAGCTCTCTTTGATATTTATCATTTGAGATGAAAATAATATATGTGGTTCCCTACGACACTTATAGTCTAAAAAAATAAAACCCCCGAAAACATTGTTTAAGAACTCAAAAATGTTTCACAAGACTATGACCTTCAAAAATGCAAAAAATTTCGCTAAAAAGCACCAGTTTTCTTTTGTCATAGACCCCCTAATCGAATTCGCACACACCAATTTCTGAATTATGCACCCATATTCATCCCGCACAAGTGATATACCCGTAATGCCAAAAATTACCACATGCACCATGCACCTGTAATCCGTGCACACAATTTTTACATGGTGCATAAATATTTGGTGCTTGCAAATTTTTTTATTTTTATGCCACGCACCAATATTCAATGCGCACAATTTTTATAATGTGCACTAATATCTAGTGCACACAACTTATGCATCGTTCATCAAAATCCATTGCACGTGACTTCAACATCGTGCACCACCATCCCATGCACGTGACTTCGACATGATGCACCACCATCCAGTGAACTCAACTTTTGCATCACACACCAACATCTAGTGCACGTGACTTCTACACTACACACCCACATCTAGTGCATGCGACTTCCACACCGTGCACCAACATCTAGTGTTAGAGACTTCCACACTACACACCACATCCACTGCGCGCGACTTTGACACCGCACACCACCATCTACTACGCACAATTTCCACACTGCACACCAACATCTAGTGCATGTGACTTCCACACCACACACCAACATCTAGTGCATGCGACTTCCGCACCATGCACTACCATCCAGTGTGCATGAATTTGACAATCTGCAATGCTAGCAACATGATTGTTATAGCTATAGCTATAGGTTTGTCCAAAGTTTTCGAAGTCATGCCATAATATTGGGAAAATCAAGGCATTCCTAGATGAGTCATAGTTAGTGTGTCAAGGTTTATGAAGACAATAATCAAATAAATAATGACGTGAAATGTCAATAAGGGGTCTAGCCATAAATTGGTTTAAAGGGTGTATTTTCTTTTTCAAAAAACACCATCATAAAAGGCTAAGAGTCAAGAGTGTGAAGTCCATCATTTTCAATTTGTAATGGTTCACGTTCCTAAGTCCTGAATCACATTAAAAAGTGGGAAATTATGTGCTAAGGTCGAATCATAGGTTAGGGTGAATGTCTTGTCAAAGGTATTATGATTCATCATCATTTGTCATGAGGATAGAAAAGGAACAATCATGGAAATCCTTTTCATTGGTACTATTGCAAACTTCAAAGGTGTACCCATTGCGCAAGTTCATTGTGTAAATCCTTAACTTGCCTAGAAACATCTTGTCACTGTGGATAACCACTTCCCTTTTCAAAATTTCGTCCCTTATTCATTTGAGCATAAATATTGGCCACATTTTTTTTTCTCCATCACCTCCAAGACCTACACATCGTCCATAGCCTCTCCAAAAAGCTCCAAAGTTCTCTTCTATCCAAACTCCAGTCACTACGCAAATCATGTGTGTTGATATTTGCTACGCAAACCTTTCACCATGTTTTTTGTTGTGCATTCTTCATTTGTTTCAAACAATGTTCAAGAATCCTTTATTGGATCCCATTGCACATTAGCCTATGAAACAAATTTTATTTTCACATAACCAACTTTACTTCATTTGAGCTAAACTCTTTCCATCCTTGTTGTTGGGATGAGTTTCCTGCTACTGTTCATTGTTGTCTAGATTTTTCTGGTATTGTTCATTGTTGCATCGAGTTTTCTGTTATTGTTTGTTACTACGCCAAGCTTCATGCTGTTTTTCATTGTTGTTCCAAGTTTTTTGTTTCTACCTATTTTTGTGCATTGTGCAAATGTCACTATTCTCATTTGTTGTGTAGAGGTTAGTGTTCCCATTTTTGCTGCGTAGAGGTTATTGTTCCCATTTTCGTTGCACAGAGGTTATTATAATTTATTGTTGTGCACCTGTAGTTCACGCAGGGTTGAAATATATCAGCATCATGAAAAATCCTCAACGAAAAATAAAGAATGTAAGAATCAGGGAAGTCGTGAGGTTTGAGCCACATAGCCACATAGTTTAAATTTGGTAAACGCAAACCCAACGATTAGGGTTTCCTTTGAACAAGATGGATGCATGAGATTCTGTGAAAAAGTTTAGGGGTATAATGTGAAACTAACCAAGTAGTTTTCTCTAAACTTTAATGGTGTCAACGTTGTTATCACTCCGTAAATCTGTTCGGATGATAAACATATGACGAAGGTAAATTTTTCAACCAGCTTTGAGGCCCAAAACTAGCCTTTCGGACCTGGAGAGGGCTCTCTTGGGAGACTTTGTCTCCGCACGGGATATGGCTTTGAAGAAACAACTAGATTTTACACCTTTGATATAATGGGTTCTGGTTATATTGGTGCAAGAAAATGAGACTTTGGGCTATGGAGTCGATTCGAGGAAACAACAGAAACAAATGACTCGGTGACTAAAATTTGAGAGGATAAGGATAAGCAAGAAACAGTCTTTAGTGAAAAATAGTAATGTGTGGAAGAGATAAATTACAAGAAGTAACTTAGAGGATCGTTGTGGGCGAATTCAGAGTTGAATTTTAGAAGAAAAACATTTTGTCTAAATTGGGCAGACAAGGGGCGTTGCGTGACGAATCCACAGGTTCAAAAATTCATTCCGAATTAGACAGAAAATGATATGAATAAAGATAACAAGAAGCACATATGCAAGAAAGGGGAAACAATACATCCAACTGCTACAATTAGAATCTTTTCATCAAAGTTACAGGACTTTTGCATTAAGTTTTGATCGAACTCAGAATACATACAATAGCTATTGTCTATACCAATTTTTCCAACCAACCTGGATTACATCGAAAAGATCAAATATATAAATGATGGTGTCACTTGGGATACCCTACTCTTCTAAACTCTATCTCTACAAACTAGGGAACTGACTATTCTGCGTTACAAAACTCTTCGCATGACGTTTTCCAAAAATAAACAAAAGATACGTCTGGCTACATCATGATCGTTGTAATCCTCCATAAGGATTCAGTTGTTGATTAGGTATCTGGGTGGAAAAGTGTCTGTTAGAGTCCCGCTTTCTACTGTAACGGATTTGATTTTTTTTCACGCACTCATTTGTTGGGGGAAGTGTGTGCAACAAGTGGTTGTAGACAATCGCGACCGTTATTCAAAGGGAGAAATTCCTTGGGCGATATCTCTTTCAAAATTGTCAAGATTTGCCTTCTGTTTGCGAATACAGGAACAGACTTGGCTAATCTTGTTTCTTCTACTCGGTGGTGAGAGCTACGTGAGATATCTCTTCGGCCACTTCACATTCTCTAGAGTTTTTGGCATACCTTTCTTCCACCAGCCGCTGAGCTTCGCGCAACTGTAAAATCACATCCTGTGCCTCTCTAAGCTGTCTTTTTAGCCACATCAAATTCCCTTCGTGACCTTGTCCTACTGATTCTTCTATGGTCTTTGTCACCAGCTGTTGTCTCAGCTCTTTGTTCTCTCGGTACAGTTCGACAATGGATAGCTTCACTTGCGTTAGCTGCTGAGATGTCTCTTGACTATTTTCACCCACGACATCCATCCTCCTTCTTCTTCTCCCACTTTATCAACTGGTACCTTCCAAAGGCTCCAGGTAGATGACGCACATAAGTAATTGTTCAACGATTGGTCATGCACACGACTCATCTAAGATTCGAGTTTCCCCAACTTCCTTGTTCTTACTTGATCTTCCCCTTCTCTGAGGTATCAATTGTTGGGGAGACAGAACTTCCACTGTCCTTCCTTCCTGTGTAGTCCCTTCCCCTCCAATTTATGTGCAGTGTGATGTCGTCGTTCTCATGGGTAAAGGAAAAATCCCTCTTTTATCCTTGGGGATTCCTGTTATGAGTGAGAATGAATCCTAATCACTTTGGGGTTTGGTTCTGGCGATTCTTCCACTTTGCACGACTTTATTTATTCTTTGAGAGGTTTCCATGGCATGACCAGTGTTTATCCTATGCGTGGTGGCTCCGATGAATTCCCAAGATGGAGAATTCGATTGACATGGGCCTACAAGAAAAATTATAGACAAAGCCTGAATATGATTTCACGAATAACATGGGTGCAAGAGCTCTGTGATTTATAACAAATCAGGCAGAAGGAGGAATCATACCAAGGAACAGTGAATTCATGGCATTGGATGTTTCGAATTGAATTGCATATTTTCCATGGCACATCCACGCATGTAAGGTAGAGGTGATAAGGGTTGTAGGGAATACATGATACAAACACCATGATTTTTCATTCCCTCGGCTTTCATAATGAGATGATAATAGTTTCTTCACTTTTTGATGCGACTTCCATTAACTACTTGAGTCAACCTGGGGCACGTAGAAACTACTTTTTAACAAGGCTTGACTCTCTGGGAACAACATACCCGTACCATTTACGCATGTTTCGACTCTTACATCCCTTCCCACTTCCAAGGGCCAACCGACCACTTGCTAACTTTGACCCCTTCATTGTTATGTACTTGACTTCACATGTTTGGACACATGTGAAATAGCCTGATAGAAAACCGAATCTAACTAAAAGAAAAATGGTGGTGCTAATAGCTGGATCCAATAGGGATGTAATCCTCCCTGCGAGGTAGCAACAAATAGTAGACCAGGTGCATGACCATTGGGCCTTATTTCAACTCTTTCATAGTGCAACATGAAAAACAAGACACAACCTAAACCTATTGACGCAGTTTCTAAAAGACTCGGCATAAAAATCAGGGCCTTCACTTCAGGCTTCAATTTTCTACTAACCTACTGACTTGAAACAAAAATAAAAATGACTATTTACAATGAAAAATGACTTAAACGAAGTTTATCTCATTAGATAATGTTTGAGGAACCTACTCTTTACAGGCCACCAACCAATGTGCTCCCCATTTAGTTCTTCCAGAAAATAAGCATTATTTCTATGATGTGCACCGATTGTGAATGGACCCATCCATAGGTTATCAAACTTTCCATTCTTTCCTTTGTCCTCATTTCTCGCGTCCCATCTCAAGACTAGATCACCCAACCATAAATCCTCTGGCTTGGAACACTTGTCAATGGATTTCTTTATATTTTCTTGGTGGAGAAGTGATCGATTTTACACTTTTTCCCTCATCTGTTGTATTTGAACCAACTGATTTATTCTTCTCTGCGCATCGTTTGGCCTGACCTCCTGCTCTTGCAACAAATTTTTGACAAGAAACCCTAGTATGGTAGGGAAAATTGTGTTTGTGCCATATACAATTTGGAAAGGCGATGTTGAGATGGAATTCTTGGTGGTAACCTGATTTGTCCACAATGCATAGATAAGATTTTTATGCCAGGCTTTCTTATTATCTTGCATGAGCCTTTTGATGATCCCGGTTAGGATTTTATTTGAGGATTCCGCTAACCTGTTTCCTTGTGGGTAGTACGTCGTAGAATTCCCCAAGGTTATATTGTAATCCTCACAAAACTTTTCCATCCTCCTAGAATTGAATGCAACCGCATTGTCAGTTATGATATTGACAGGGCATTTGAACCTCGACAAAATGTTTGTCTCTAGGAATTGGATGATGACTACATCGGTAGCTTGCTTCATGAGGATTGCTTCTATCCATTTCATGAAGTAGTCGATGGCTGTGAGTATCCATTTGTGTTGCGTTGAGGATGGCATATTTATTCCCCATATGAAATCTAAACCCCACTGCATGAACGGTGCCTAGATTGAGATCGACTTTAGCGACAGGGGCTGCAACTTTCTTCTCCTGCCGAAAATATGACATTCGTGGCAGCTGGAGACTTCTTTGTACATGTCTGTGAAGATTGTAGGCGAATAGTAACCCTCCCTGAGGATTTTATGCATGGTGGTTTTCTAGTAATGGTGTCCCCCACAGTCGCCCTTGTGAAATTATTTTGTGGCTCGCTTCACGTCATTCTCCAGCAAAAAACTCAACAACATTACCCTAGGATCTTTCCAGTAGAGTGATTTGTCTAGGATGTAGAACTTCACTACTTTAAGTTTGAGAAATATGGCCTTAGTCTTACTTACGTCTATAGGGGCCTGAAGATTCTTCAACACATAGATGATATCTGGATACCATGACAAGTAAAAAAACTCCTGGGACACCTGCGCAATCGTTTATTCTTGAGCGCTCTCTCACAGATCAACGATGAAATTTATTACCACAGTGTCGCAGTCCGATTGAGCCATTATCTTCATGAGTCCCTGACCCTTAATTAGTTTTTTTGGCTTGATCTCTAGATCATATTCTAACATGGACGCTATCCATTTCCCTCTCCTTCCTTCGGGGCTGGGCCAAGTCAGGATATCCTTAACTGAATTGCTGGGCACATAAGTAATAACGTGGGAGTGCAATATATATGTCCTGAACTCTTTCAAGGATTTAACTAAGGAATATGTTTTTTTTTCCATAATGTCATACCTTAGTGGATCATCCCTCAACATCATACTGAAATAGGCTATAGGTTTCTCTAATTTCTACTCATCTTTCTACAATAGCACGCAGACAATAGTGTGCTCTGAGGCAAATGAAAATAGGATGGAGTCCTTTGTGAAGTCTAGACTGGCTATCACAGGGGCTCTAGTCAGCACCACTTTGATATATTCAAAATATTTATTGGCCTTTGGGTTATACGTGATCTCATTTCCCTTCCTAAGCATGCAAGTTATATGCTTTATGATCTCTGCCAGGTTTGGGATGAATCTCGTCAAGAAGTTTACTTTTCCTAGAAAGGATTGCACTTATTTTTTACAACGCAAAGTGTCGATTTTCAATATTCCTTCAGCTCAGCTGGGTTCTATCTTAATGCCTTCCTTCAAGATAATATGTCCCAACAACTTCCCTTCCTCCACCCCGAAATCTAATTTTTTTGGATTTAGCGATATGCCGAACTCCCTGCACTTTTGGAAAAATTTCTTCAGATGCTCGAGGTGTTGTTCAATGGAGGTGGAGTATACCGTGATGTCGTCCATATAGATCACAATGAAATTTTCCTTTTCATCGGCAAACGCAATATCCATTGCCCTTTGGAAAGTAGATCCAACGTTCATCAGGATGAAGGGCACCTTGGCATACATGAACGTTCCCCATGGAGTTGTGAAAGCTGTTTTTTCTCTATCGTCTGGGTGGACCATGATCTGAATGTACCCTGAAAAACTGTCCAACATGGACATCTTCTGGGACCCCACCACCTTTTGTAGGATATAGTCCATTTTAGAGAGAGGGTAGTTGTCCTTTAGGGACACTTTTTTCAAGTTTCGAAATTCCACACACAGTCTTATCTCACCAATCTCCTTTCTTACAGGTACCAAATTAGCTACCCATTTCTAGAATCTTAAAGAAACGATAATCTTAGATTTGAACAGTTTCTTTACCTCCTTGTCTATCAGCAACAGTAGCAGGGGATTTATCCGTCCTAGTTTATGTTTGAACAAATTTTGATCTTCTTTGAGAGGGATGACATGCTGGATTACTTTAGTTTCATACACCTTTAAATCATCATAGCTCCATGTGAAAATGTTGGGTAAATCCTTCATGAGCTTGACGTAGTCTTGCCTTACCTTTGGATTGAGCATTTTCGATAATTTTATCATTTTCGGGTTTTCCTCAGTTATGATGTTGCAGTCTTCCATGTCCTCTTCACTTGCAGTGATATTGGGATTTTTAGCCACATCATTTTCGTCAAACAACTTTTCCAACCGCACTAACCCCTTCATAATGATGTTATTTTTCAGTTGTATTATGTCCCTTCCCGCTATCTGGTTTTGGAAAGGGTCATCATTACTATGTGCATCTGTGCTCCCATATTCATTGCAGTAACATTCGTCATCAATGTTTGTGTTAGTGAACTCGTTGCTCATCTGAAGAAATATTTCTACCTGCTTGTTGTCCTCAAACATCTTCTAGTATTTTATACTATCAGGCACTTTCGACCTGTGTTTGAATTCAATCTCATATTTTTTGTTTGGGAAGATGGGGATTTTAAAAACCAAGACCGAGGTGGCCAATGCATCGATGATTTGATTTTTCTCCCTTGGGATAGTAGATATGTCATACTTTGAAAATTCCTTGAGGAGATCCAGCGCCAAGTTTCTGTACGCTCTTAGCCTGAGGTGCTTTGTTTGATATATGACTTTAACCTGGTTTATGAACATTTCTGAGTCTCCACACACTGCTATCCTCTTTGAACCTAATTATTTCAGCACCTTCAGGCTCAAGATCAGTGCCTCATACTCGGCCATGTTGTTTTTTCATTCAAACATGAGCTTGTATGAGCACAACTTTGTGCCCACTTTAGGGAGGATTACCCATACGCCGACACCTGCTCCTTCCTTACTAACATTTCCATCGAAACTCATGTTCAATATCTCATTTTCCACATGGTCTTTTAGGTCGGTGCACTCTACTTCTTTCCACACGGTTTCCTGATCGACTTTCATGATGGTTGTTGGCTCTTCCTCTTCAAAACTCAAGTCATTGTAGAAAATAGAAGAACCAACCTCAGTGTCAATGGAGTATATGGGGTGGCTGGTTGGCTGCGTTTTGCTTCTTACCATGTATTTCAACATCACTTCCCTATACAATTGTCTATCCTGGCCAAAGATAGGAATGGTGGTGTATTCCATGTCCATTTGTAGGGTCCCCTTTAACTTCACAACCCATGATATGGACATCAACATGCCAAACTTATGGGGTATGTCTTCCATGATCACGTCCATAACCATGTTCTTTGAAGGAATTTGTTCCAATGGCACAACCAAATCCTTGATGAGACCCAAGCACTTGACTTTCCTTGAATCAAAAGAGAAAAGGTCCTTGTAGGGTCTAGTGATATCCAAACCTAGTTCATCCATGATCACCTTTGGCATGAGGTTGTGCAAGGTGATAGAATATGGCATGGTG
Organism: Picea engelmannii; assembly: GCA_009831015.1. NCBI lineage: Eukaryota > Viridiplantae > Streptophyta > Pinopsida > Pinales > Pinaceae > Picea > Picea engelmannii. The sequence goes on from ML788354.1 coordinate 64,531, forward strand.
TTATGTAGGGTCATGTCATGAACCTTTATACTGACGTAGAATGGAGGTACGTCCTCAGTATCACTTGTCTCCTCAATGCGGGGACCAAACATAATAGTAGTGTGATCGTCTTGGATATTCAAAGAATCGGGGGTCCCTCCGATTTTCAACATTTTAATAACCTGTTCTCGATACTCTCCCTTTATGATAAGTTCATTGAATGGGACAAATATTTTTATTTTAGCCATTTCATGCTCAAAGTTAAAAGGGGGGCAGACTTTCTCTACCTCTTTTCCACTTGCTTCTCGTCTTGCCTTTGGAGTTTTCTTTGGGGTCTCTTCCTTTGAATTTTCCTTCTTCATTGCATCCTTGGTCATGTTGTCTGGCTTCAGTTAGCTTGTGGAAGGGGTGTCCACTGGAGGTTTCCTTATGGGATTCATCTGCTAAGGCTCGGTAGAAGCTTCCTTACTCCTAAGGTTGTACCTTTTCTGAAATTGCATGATGGCATTCTGATAACCTTTTATGAACTCGTTCATCTTCGAGGACAACACGTCATTGGTTTCCCCAATCCATGCTTCATCCATATCCAACATAAAATATTGGTTTCTATTCATGTACTGATCATGCTTTCTCTTTGTCAAAAACATGCTCGAGTTCTTGTCATCACAACAATGCATTTGTTATTCTAACATCCGATTGAAGTCTTCATCTGCATAGTTGTTTTGAAATGGAGGCCTTCTCTGCTGGTCACCTTGATCTCTCTACTCCCTCTGTCTGATCTGAGGAAATTTATGTCTCCTGAGGTTCTGATTCCTGGGCTAGGGGTCCTACTGTTCCCGAGTAGCGAGTCTATTTCCCATAAACATTTTCTCCATCAGCTTCTCCATGGTTCTCATCATAATTCAAAATTTTCATCTATGAATCTCGACATCGATGGTCGTGTGTCTCCTTGGGGATTCTTATCGCCTATGTTGAATCTCTTCCTGATCTTCACAGATGCCATCATATTTACCTCAACTTCAATCACATTACTCATTATCACGTCTAGGTTTGTTAATCTTCTTTCTCTCAGTAATAAAGCGAAGTCGTTGTCGAAGGAGTCGGTGTATCACAACTGCATAGCCCCAGGAGGTGGTTTAAATTCTGCAGGAATCGAGTTATAGAACTTCATGAAGAGGGCTGAGAATTCTTGCACCATCTCCTCCGACACCTTCTTCATATTATTTTACTGCATTAAAAACTGAAAGGGGTTCTTCTTGTCTCCCCATATGTTGATGAAATATGTTTAGAACATGGTGAAGTCTTGAATACTTGTTGGTCATAGGGCTTTGAACCACTTCCTCATCTCCCCCACAAAAATCTACGCCAACAACCTCATTTTCATGTCTGCATAGTCTACCTCTTCAAGTTCAACGAAATCGTTGAACTAGTCTAGATGCTTCTGGGATGAAACATTCCCTTCAACATTGTAGATCTTAATCCTTTGGCTATAATTTTGGGGAAAATCATGAAGTTGGGCAGGTAGAATGAGGGGGGTGAATCTGGTGACCATGGCTCTAGGAGGGCTTGGGATCTGAGGGATATTATTGGATATCAGGGTTTGAAATCTCTTCTAGTTGAAAACTATCTCATCCAAGATGGTTTTTGACTTAGACCTGAATAGGGTTTACTCGAATAACTCGTCAAAATTTAGGTTGTCAATGATTTGTGCACCATATTTAGGTAAGGAAAGGCTTCTGTCTAGGTAATAGAATGGGTCTGACGCTTGCTCTCTAGTCTTTCACAAAATCTTCTCGGGGTCATACACAGGCTCTGTAGTGTTTGGGTTAGGATTTTCTCTGGTATAGATCATCTTCAGAGCCAGGGTTCCTAAACTGCGATACTTGATGCTACTGGTCTTTTTGACTGGAGTCGCCAGGGTAAAGGTTTCAATCGGTATGGATGTTTGTCCCCCTGTTACCCTCAGGGGTCAAACTGCAACATTAGTCGTTCTCCCAGGGAAAATCTATTCAATTTCGTCCTCGACAACGACACAAGAATGTTATCACTTCGTAAATCTATTCGATTGATCAACAGATGACGAAGGTAACTTTTTCAACCAACTTTGAGGCCCGAAACTAGCTTTTCGGACCTGGAGAGGGCTCAAGAGAGAGAATCTGTCTCTGCATAGGATATGGCTTTGAAGCAGTGGCTAGATTTTAAACCTTTGATAAAATGGGTTTTGGTTATATTGGCACAAGAAAATATGACTTTGGGCTATGGAGTCGATTCGAGGAAATAGCGAAAAAAATGACTCGGTGACTAAACTTTGAGAGGATAAGGCTAAATGAGCAACAATCTTCAATGCAAAATAGTAATGTGTGGCCGAGAAATTACAGGAAGTAACTGAGAAGTTAACTTTTAGAAGAAAAACATTTTGTCTAAATTGCACAGACAAGAGACACTGCACTGCGAATCCACAGGTTCAAAAATTTGTTTTGAATTAGACAGAAAAAAATATGAATAAAGATAATAGGAACCACGTACGCAAGAAAGGGGAAACAATACATCCAACTGCTACAATTAGAATCTTTTCATTAAAGTTATAGGATTTTTGCATTAAGTTTCGGTTGAACTCATATTACATACAATAGCTACTATCTATACCAATTTTTCCAACCAACTTGGATTAGATCGAAAATATCAAATATATAAACGAGGGCACCTCTTGGGATACCCTACTCTTCTAAATGCTATCTCTACAAACTAGGGAACTAAATTTTCTCCGTTACAAAACTCTTCGCATGATGTTTTCCAAAAATAGACAAAAGATACATCTGGATACATCCTGATCATTGTAATTCACTATCGGGATTTGATTGTTGATTAGTTATCTGGGTGGACAAGTGTCTTTCAGAGTCCCGTTGTTTGCTGTAACGGCCTTGATTTTCTGTCATGCACTCATTTGCTGGGGGAAGTGTGAGCATCAAGTGGCTGTAGATAGTCACAATCGTTATTAAAAGGGCGAAATGTCTTTGGCGATGTCTCCTTCAAAATTGTCAAGATTTTACTTTTGTTTGCAAATATAGGAACAAACTCGACTAATATTGTTTCTTATGTTCACTCGCGAGAGCTGCGTAGGCTATCTCTTTGGCCGCTTCACATTCTCTGTTTTTTTTGGCATATCTTTCTTCCGCCAACCTCTGAGCTTTATGAAACTATACAATCATATCTTGCACCTCTCTAAGTTGTCTTTTTAGCCACGTCACATTCCCTGTGTGACCTTTTGTTGTTGATGCTTCCATGGTCTTTATCGCTAGATGTTGTCTCAACTCTCTGTTCTCTTAGTATAGTTCGGAAATGGCTAGCTTCACTTACTTCAGCTGCTGAGATGTCTCTTGAATATTTGCACCCACGACATCCATCCTCCTCGTTCTACTCCCACTTTCTCAGTTGGTACCTTCCAAAGGCTCCAGGTGGACGACGCAGATAAGTAATTGTTCAGCGATTGGTCATGCACGCAGATCATCTGAGATTCAATTTTCCCCAACTTCCTTATTCTTCTTTGGTTTTCCCCTTCTCTGAGGTATCCATTATTGGGGAGATAGAGCTTCCACTATCCTTCCTTCCTACACAGTTCCTTCCCCTCCAATTTCTTTATGGTGTGATGTCGTTGTTCTCGTGGGTAAAGGAAAAATCCCTCTTTTATCCTTGGGGATTCCTGTTGTGAGTGAGAATGAATCCCAATGACTTTGGGGTTTGGGTCTCACGATTCTACCACTTTGTGTGCCTTTCTTTATTCTTTGAGAGGTTTCCATGGCGTGACCAATGTTTATCCTACACGCGGTGGCTCTGACGAATGCCCAAGATGGAGAATTCGATTGACCTGGGCCTACGAGAAAACTTATAGACAGAGCCTGAATATGATTTCATGAATAACATGGGTGTAGGAGGTCTGGGATTTATAACAAATCGGGAAGAAGGAGGAATTGTGCCAAGGAATAGTGAATTCATGTTGACTGGATGTTTCGAATCGAATTGAAGATTTTCCATGGAACATCGCCACGTGTAAGGTACAGGCGATAAGGGATACAGGGCATACATGATACGAACACCGTTATTTTTCACTCCCTCAACCTTCATAATGAGTTGATAATGGTTTCTACACTTATCGACGCGACTTCCATTAACTACTTGACTCGAGATGGGGCATGTAGAAGCTACTTTTTAACAGAATCTGACTCTCTGGGAACAACATACCCATACCATTTACACATGTTTTGACTTTGACATCCCTTCCCACTTCCAAGAGCCAACCGACCACTTGCTGACTTCGACCCCTTCACTGTTACGTACCTAAATTCACATGCTTGGACACATGGATCATAGCCCAACCGAAAAATGACTCTAACTGAAATAAAAATGGTGACACTAACAAGCACAACCCTTGCTGAGATCACTTTTCCAGTGTCAAAGGAGACCATATCAATTTCTACATATATTCCCATGCAGGGAGAGAAGTGGTTTAAAGGTATTCCATTAGATACTTCATTTTATATTTATTTTCTCAAACCTAAATACAGAACTAAGAATATTGGTGCCTCCATTCCTAGGGAATATGTTTTGGAATCTTATGAGAAGATTTTGAAAAGACAAAGTGTTGCTGAAAGGAGAAAAGGAAAAGAGATTGAGAATTCATCACTCAATTAGCTAGACTTGAAGGAAATAAGAAAACTACAATTCATTGATGAACCCAAGAAGACACAAGCTCTCAGTAAACCATGAACTAGGTCATCTGCTAGGAGGTTTCCCATACCCACAATTTAGACATAGTTTGTTGAATTTGTAGCCCATGATATTGATGAAGAGTAGGTGAAACCAGGGGAGAAAGATGCAAATGTCAAGGAGATGCAATGACAACTCAAGAAATATCAACATATTATATCCCAACTCTACCAGGAGAACAGATAATTGAAAAAGAAACTAATAGAAAAGACTCCTAAAGCACAAACACCATAGAGTAAAGAAAGTAAAAAATCTCCTACTCCATCCACAGAAGGAGAAAAGAACATAAAATGGTTGAAAAAGAAGCTAAGAGAAGCTCAAGATCATATCATCAAGCTTAGGGAATAAAAGAGAGTATCAGAGGAAGGGATCATGAATCATTACAAGAAATGAATACCAATGATATACAATGCATGTGCAGTCATTTCTAATGCTTAGTCAAAGTTGAAGAGGAATGCCTCTTTGTCAAGGCATGTGGGAAATTTAAAGAGACATAACTTGTCATTGAGAAAGGAAAATAGGACCTTACGACTACAAATTAAATTGGATAAACAATCTAAGGAAAAAGTTGAATGTTCCCAGCCCTTTCTGCCACCTGGATTCATGCGAGCAACCTCATCATGAAGATTCGCTATGCAAAGTCACTATGCAAATACTGTAGCCAACACTTGTATAGTAGTAACCATAATTCGATGTGCAAGGGTGACATTGTTGTGCAATAATGCACGTGATGACTCATAAAAAATACATGGTCGAATTTTTCTTAAGGATCTATGATTGTAAATGATATTTTGGTTATTTTGTGATTGGCAAATTGGGTTTTCTATTTTTTGTAAATATTGTAGAGGTTGTTGTTCTCTTTGAAAGAAACTAGATCCGTAACTCTAGGATGTAGTAGTTCAAATCCTAGCAGCTAAGTTTAGCCTTAGTTTTCTATATATGTTGACTATTTTTATGTAAAGGGGGAGGGAAGAAGTATAGGCATTTTGAGCTTCAATGTAATTGTTTGAATCTAATAGAAATACAAATGCAGAAGCCTTGAACTCCTTATGAAAAAAATTCTAATGGTGGTGATATAAAGATTGTACTCTTTCTTTGTATGTATTCCTTGTGTACTTACTTTCATTTTCACTTTTCTTCTCTTTAAATTGGCAAATTAAAGATCCATAATTCATCTAATGGTGCTCTAGACCTAACTGATTTTTTTTTTTTTTATCTTCTTAACTAAGGTCATAATTCATCCTTTATGATGCTTTGATTATGTTATATGTTTATGTTCTTCTTTCACCCTACATAATCAAACTCAAAACTAAAGTTCATCACCTTCTTTATCCTTTGTTCCTCTGAGGAGTTCTACCTACCAAGCATTATTTTCGTTTGTTTTCAGGGGTTGACTCCATATCCCTAGAGATACTATACCTCTTTGCCAACAAACCTTGAAAAAAACTATCTCAAACATCTAAATATAGCCATCAATTCAAAAGAAATCTGTCTATCAGGTATCAAGTCTCAGAGAGAGCCCTCTGTAGATTGTAAAGGCTAGTTTCCAGTCTTAAAGTTGGTTTGTAGGTTACCTTTGTAGATTGTTTCTTTAGCCCAACAATTTACTCATTGATAACACACATCACCATCTAGTGCGGATAATTTTTTGTGTCATGCACCAATATGATTCCACTCTGAGAAATGAAGCAATTCAACGTGCATGTACTACGCACCAACACTATGTGTTCCCAACAATCTATGCTCTGTGCAATGCCAGTTTTTAGTCTGCCCACCTGTGCATCATTATTTTCTATGCATTACCAGCTCTACACCGCATAGCACCAAATTTTTGTGCACACACCCATGCACCATTATTTTCTATGTATTACCAGCAATGCACTACGAAACGCCATAGTTTAGTGTGCATGCCTAAGCAATATTATTTTCTACACATCACCACTACTTAACAAACACAAATCTTTTCTTCACTTAGGTGGTTTTTCCATATTTCTGACTCGCAATGATTGCTATCATCATGAAAATTCCCGACTCTCCCGTCTAAGACAAATTTAGTCACTTAGTAGTCGAAAGGACCCCTCCTCTTAGAATTCGACGACTCCATGTTGAATTTTCCATAATTCCATTACATAAATTGGGGTTTTTTTCCCCAATTTCTCTAAATTTTACTATGGGTACCATGGCCGCACTATAAATTCTAAATTCATCCACCTACAAGCTCAAATTTTCCCCAATTAAAAACCAAAAATGTTTATCTTAATTCTTGGTCTCTCTTTCACCAAATTACCCATGAAATTTCTCAATTTCACTGCAATATTTTTCACAAACATATTGTAGATATCCATTGAAAATTAATTTCATGCAAATTTCCTCTTCAACTCAATGTTAACTCAACCCATGAAAGCTCAGTGTTGAAACTGAATCTATGATAACACATTGTAGCATCCCCAACTCCCTATTGGGAAATACCACTCTAGAAAAAAATCCAAATCTCTGATACCATCAAAATAATTAAATGCTATGCATATGAACAATATTATGTGCAATAATAAAAAATATCCACATGCAACATCATACAGAAAAAACCCATATCATAAAATAGATAATTAAGCACACAACAATTTAAGAAAGCACATAACAAACATCACTTATCTTTTATAAAATGTTACCAAGTGCATGTAGACCTCATAATTGTTAGAATATTTAGACACTTAGGAGTTAGTTAAGATCTACTTGGTCTAATGTGTCATTAGGTAAAAGTGTGTTTCTTAGTGTGTTTATTTAGTATGCATTAGTATGCATTTGTAGTTAGGAAATCCAATGGTCACGATATGTTCTCGACATAGAGTGATCCGACGGTTCATACTCTCCTCGATCTTAATGGCCATTGATCCCTGGCTTAACACCCGATTGGTCCATGTTCTCTATTTAAAGAGCATGGAAGGTCATTTGTCGATGATCGATTGTGATAAACTCTCTTGTAAAATCTCTCTGTAATCATTTTCTTTGCATTAATAAACTACTCCAAGTGGCTGCGTTGGCTGGGGTCATGGACGTTTCCCCATAGGAGTTTTACCACGTGAAAACATTGGTGTGTTGATCTTTGATTTGGTTATGTGAGTGGTTACTGAAGGTGTTCATCCTCTGTTGGAATACCTATGTTATCGAACATGGTATCAGAGCCTATTTGAAGATCCGCTCCCGTTGTAGATCAAGATCGTGAAGCTGAGTTGTCTCATATCCATTTTCTGTCATTTCCATACATTTCTGGGTTGAGAAGACTATTCCATTGCATCCAGAGCACTCGTTTAAGTCAGGAACACTTTTTGTTTCACTCAAAAAGTATCCATTTTCCCAAGATACAACCATTATAGTCAGATCCAGAGGTATAAAGCTTGAATACACATTTTTTAAATTTTTGCAAAGTATTATTTTGGTTTTATTTTAGTTTGATATTATTTCTTTTCGGGTTGCTACTCTTTTAGATATGCATATGCTCTTTTCCCTGCGCCCTGCGCGATCTCAGAAAATTAGAAATAGATAGGAAAAGGTGCATCTTCCAGGTAAGCTAATCGATATCTAACCCTTGTTGTCATCGAGAAGCGAATTTTTTTTCTTGTGTGAAAATAGATTTTTTTGAGCATGCTCTCCAAGGTCGTCTTCCACGACAACAACAGCAACAACATCCACAATCCTCTTGTGAGACAATACAATATGTTTTGCTAGACCATTTGGTTAAAATTTTCCTTATTAAGTAAGCGGTCTTGAGTTCAAGTCTATCTTTTGTTACTTTTTTTGAAAAAGTTCATGCTAAAATTGCAAAGTGTATTTCACTTCAAGTATAAAAGTGAATCGCTATAAGTAGCTTTAATATTTTATTTTAGAGTTCCTTATTTTGCATGAAGTAAATTCATTGTAAAAGTGATCCCCACTTCTCTTTATAAAAGTGGGTCACTTCTAAAGCAACTTACACCACCACGTGGTCCTTTGGTTACCGTTTATGCCTTTTTTAAAAGGGGCATAACTCTCACATCCGAAGTTCGTTTTAAGTTCCGTTTTATTTAAAACCACATAACTTTTCAAGATATTTCCATTTAGATCATAAGTTTCATTTTTAAATCCATATTATCTGCATATTTAATATGCCTTCTACAAGTAATCTTACTTACCAACAACAACTACTTCCAATGGAAATCCCATATGGAGAATTTATTAAGAAGTAAAGGCTTGTACCAGATTACCTTGGGAAAGGAAACAACACCCACTGATGCTGATAAGAAAGCCAAATGGGATAATAGGTATGACGAAGCACGTGGATTAATCAGAATGCCCATCTCTCCTGATTTAAGGTTCCACCTTCAATCAATTGATAAACCCAAAGAAGCTTCAGAAAAAAATGAATCTGTGTTTGGTAAACACAATATTATTCGAGCACAACAGTTAGAAAATCAAGTACTAACTTTAAGTCCAAGTGATTTTTCTTGCATTGAAGACTATCTATCTAATTTTAAAACACTCAGAAATTTATGTGAAGAATGTAAGGTAAAGATAGACGAAGATTGTTGCATCTATCATATTCTTTCTAATATAGGTAGTGCATATTCTATGTTTGTATCTACCTTTTATGCCATGCAAGAGGCTCTAGGAGTAGCTTATCAAAAACCTAGTCTTGGGAACTTTTGTGATGCTTTTATTAGAGAGCAAGATAAGCTAGTACAACTTGGAGTGATCAACACTGTAGGTACCTCCAACAAAGCCTTAGTTGTCCATTAGAAAGATAAACCCAAGAATCCCAAGAAGCAACATCTTGGCCACAACAACAAGAAATATAAGGGTCCCAAACCCACTCGGACAACTTCCTCTCCTAATGGAGACAAAGGAGCGAAATACAAAAATAAGAAGACTGACATACATTGAAAGTTTTTTGATAAAGATGGTCATGATGAGTCCAAATATTTCAAGAAGATGGCATATTTAGAAGCAACGATGAAGAAACACAACATCATTATTGATTCTACTTCTTCTTCTTCTTCTCATGGACATTCACTTTCATCTTCTGGTTTCTCCTTCAATACAACTTCTACTTCTACTTCTGATGAGTGTCTTATTGATTCTGGAGCATCTTATTAGATGGCTAAGGATAGAGACATATGTTCTACTCTAAATGAATGTAACACCAAGAAAATATTTGTTGGTGATGGTATATCTCATAGTGTTGAAGGATCTGGAATAGTTCAAGTAGAAAATGGTCATTTCAATGATGTATTATGTGTTCCAAGTCTTTCTTGTAACCTTATATTAGTATATCAAATCACTCATTTAGGTGAAGGTAAAACTATAGAGTTTTCACCTCACCAAGTTGTAATCAAGGATCTAAAATATCCTAAGCATGTTCTTGCAACTGGAATCGCTGATGATATTACCAAGGTGTACAAGTTTGACAACTTTGGGTCATCATCTTTTTCATCAGTTTTTGTTGCTCATAGCGATGACTTGAGAAAACTTTGGCATGAGCGGTTCGGTCATCTAAACTATCACTCATTGTAGCAATTATGTAATCAACAGATGATGACTGGTATTCCTCTTGTTTCATGCAGATATGGTGTTTGTGTCAGTTGTGTTCTCGGAAAACATCATCGGGACAATTTTGACAAACGTGCCTCTTGGCACACCTCGGGTCCTTTGCAGCTTGTTCACAATGATTTGTGTGGTCCACTTTATTCTCCTTCTTTTTATGGGTGCAAGTATTTCTTAACTTTCATTGATGACTTTTCCAGACGTACTTGGGTTTACTTCTTAAAACTTAAGAGAAAAGTTTTTGAAAAGTTTTTGGCCTACAAGRCCCTTGTAGAAAATCAATTTGGACATCAAATTCAAAGGTTAAGAACAGATAATGGAGGCGAATATGTGAACAATAATTTTACAAGTTACTGCACTACACAGGGAATCCAAATGCAACACACTGTTCCATATACACCACAACAAAATGGTATTTCTAAGAGAAAGAACTGCACATTAAAAGAAATAGCTAATTGTATGATCCAATCTAAGGGATTAAGTCTAAAGTATTGGGCGGAATCCATCAACTATGCAAATTACATATCAAATCGCATTCCCACAAAGGCTCTTAAAAATATAACACCGAAAGAAGCTTGGACTAAAATTAAACCAGATGTAAGTCACTTCCACGTATTTGATAGTATAGCATGGGTCACATTACTGATGAGAAAAGGAAAGCATTTCAACCTAAAAGTGAGAAGTGTATATTTGTTGGTTATTCTGAAGATTTCAAAGGTTATAGACTTCTTCAAACACATTTTAATGAAATTATTATTCAAAGAGATGTTAAAGTTGATGGAAATCTCTTGTCCTGCGAGCCTAATTCGACGTTTGTGCCTTCGTTGGCCTGCGAGCCTAATTTGATGGTTGTGCCTTCTTCGGCCTGCGAGCCATCTTTTTTGTTTGTTCCTTCTTATGTTATGGTTTCTTCTTCATATGGTGACAATGAGGATGAAAATCCACCTCCACCTTCTCACCTTCCTCCAGATGAGTCCTTTGAACCTGAACCAACATCAACTCCACTGCTTCCTAGATGGATCCATTTAACATGAGAAGTAGTTGGTGATCTTGTCAGTGATCCTTCAGATCAACGCCAGACACATTCATAGTTCCAGTGAACATCTTCTCTTTTGGCTCAAGTTTTAGAAACTCATGATCCAAAGACATTTGCAGAAGCTTCAGGTCATCCATATTGGGATACAACAATGAATGAAGAGTATCGTTCTTTAATGGAAAATGATAATTGGGATCTTGTACCTCTTCCAAAAGGAAGAAAACTTGTCAGATGTAAATGGGTCTACAAAACTAAGTATGCATCAGATGGAAGTCTTGAAAGTCACAAGGCTCTGTTAGTTTCCAAAGGATTTTCCCAAGTTGAAGGAATTGACTATAATCAAACCTTTTCCCCTATAGAAAAAATGAATTCCATCTGCCTTGTTCTTGCCCTTGCTACCTCACATAAATGGGAGGTCCATTAGATGGATGTTAAATCCACCTTCTTGCATGGATATTTGCAAGAAGAAATATACATGGAACAATCACCTGACTATGTTCAGAATGACTCTACCCTTGTTTTTCTCCTTAAGAAATCTCTTTATGGTCTCAAGCAAGATCCCCGAGCTTGGAATGCCAAAATGGAAAATTTTATTATTGCCACTGGATTCTCTAGATGCCATTCTGATCCTAATGTCTATACCAAGAAAGTAGAAATCCATCTCATAATACTTTTCCTTTATGTTGATGACCTTATCCTTACTAGTAGTGGCTCAAAACTTTTAAACCATGTGAAAACCAACGTTAAGAAGAAATTTGAAATGAAAGACTTAGTTTTTTTGCACTATTTCCTTGGCCTCCAAGTTTTGCAAAACAATGAAGGAATTTTTCTTTCCCAGTCTAAGTATGCTTGTGACCTTCTTCGTCGCTTTCACATGGACAATTGAAAACCAACCCCTTCTCCCTTCTAGTTTGGAGTCAATATTACTTCCACTTGTACTTCTCCCGAAGTTGATACCACCCTGTACCATCAGTTAGTTGGTAGCCTCTTATACTTGAATCATACCCATCCTGATATTTCCTTTGTTGTTGGTATTTTTTCCCGGTATATGAAAACACCCCATGAAATCCATTGGAAAGCAGCTAAAAGGACACTTCGCTATTTTCGTGGTACAGTTCAGTTTGGGATACATTACAATTCAGGGGGGACTCCTTTATTGGTTGGTTTCACTGATTCAGATTGGGCTGGTGACCCTGATGATCAGAAGTCTACTACAGGTTATGTTTTCAGCCTTGGTTCAGGACCTGTCACTTGGGCCTGTAAGAAACAATAGGATATTTCACTTTCTTCAACAAAATCAAAGTACCGAGCAGTGGTAAATGCAAGTCAGGAATCCTTGTGGCTTCGATATATCCTTTCAGAGTTTGGATTCCAGCAACAACATACGAACAACCTTTGGTGTGACAATCAGAGTTCCATCAAGCTTGCCAAAGACCTAGTTCAACATCAACGTAGAAAACAAATCAATCTACACACGCACTTCATCAGAAAACTCATTCATGATCAAGATATTGAAGTGCTCTTTTTCCCTACAGAAGATCAAGTTGCATACATTTTCACAAAGTCTCTTACAAAAGAAAAGTTTTCCAAAATTCGATCTATGTTAGGATTTTAGGAAGTTTTCATTAAGGGGGGATAGGCTCTAATGCCTCCTTCCTTCTCCTATTGTGTCACCATTGTAAATCCTTCAATCCTATCCCAAGTTATTCTTAAGGGGGGATGTTAGGATATTTAGACACTTAGTAGTTACTTAAGATCTGCTTGGTCTAATGTGTCATTAGGTAAAAGTTTGTTTCTTTAATATGCATTAATATGCATTTGTAGTTAGGAAATCTGACGGTCGTGATATGTTCCCGACATAAAGTGATTTGACGGTTCATACTTTCCTCGATCTTAACAGCCATTGATCCATGGATTAACACCTGATTGGTCCATGATCTCTATTTAAAGAGAATTGAGGGTCATTTGTCGATGATTGATTGTGAGAAAATCTCTTGTAAAATCTCTATGAAATATTTTTCATTGCATTAATAAACTGCTCCAAGTGGCCATGTTGGCTGGGGCCATGGATGTTTCCCCATAGGGGTTTTACCATGTGAAAACATCAGTGTGTTGATATTTGATCTGGTTATGTGAGTGGTTACTGAAGGTGTTTGTCCTATGTTGGAATACCTATTTTGTCAAACAATAATTTCCTCCCAGCCTTAGAGTTAGTTGCTCATAAAATCAACAATAGGTCACATTTGAGCTAGGGCTTAAAATCCACCAAGGAAAATGAATCCTAAGCCAAGATAAAGTCTACCAATGACCAAAATACTCAGACAAAGGTGCCAACTCCATAAAATATCCTATAGTCCATCATTCCCCACATGCCTGTCCTACCCTAGGAAGTGTGCCCCTTCTCTTCTCAATAGTCCTTCAATTGCCCCACCTCCCTTTAGGGGATTCAACAATAGGATGGACATGAAGTCTTAGAGCCTTGTAGTTGTAGCTTGGCACATTGGGAAAAAATTTCCTAGAAGTTCTCTCACTTGGAGAGAACACTCACGGGCTTGACAAACCGCTTCTTCAATAGAACATAGGCCTAGAAATATTCCCTTGGGATTAATCTCCCTTGACTTAGCCCCTCTTCCTAAACTCTTATCCCCCCTTTCCTTTTCTAGTGGAGTTTAAGCCCCTCATCTCTTTTTGTTTGATTGGTCCATAGAAGTGATATGTTTTCATTAATATATGAGTGTGATTTCATTTTAAAAAGATAGTCTCACTAGAATTTTAACATCTAGGATCTCCAATCAAATAACCACATTGGCACTCTGACCTCAAAATATATATGCAAAGACTCTCTGGCCCAAAAATATTTTGGCTACAAAAACTGGTCCAATGTGCACTTCAAGGAAATCCTCATGAACGTACTCAGGTGCACATAAAACTATGAAATGGGTGTGCAATCCTCCCTTGATACACATACACAAGACTATAAAATGGCAAACGCTCCTCCCTTGGTATGCATGCAAAAATGAACCCAAAACTTGGGTTCCAACAACTAGCCAACCTATATGTACATTTACATTTACATTTACAATTGGGTTTCAAAATAGGGGTATTACAATGAGACCAATGGATCCAAATCCAACAAAAGTTACAACTCTGATCCTCTCATCCCCCTCAATCCATCTCACCCAACGAAGTGTACCCCTTCTCTACTCAATATAACTTTATATGTACCACTTCTCTTCTAGCGGTTCAACAAAAGGTCAACCATGAAGCCTCAAAGATCTGTGGTACTAGGAACACAACAATTCTTCCAAGGAGTTTACAAGCTCACACAAGGCCATCAAACAAGGAAAATTGTCCCAATAATCCTCCTCTCTGGTCTCAACCCTTCCCAAGGAAACCCATGGAGAAATCACACCCAAACCAATAATAATTTACAGGGTTACAACACTAACAACCAACTTATTCACACCCAAACCACCAAGGATTTATAGGGTTATGTCTCCAACAAATTTTAACTCCACTCTTTTCCACCACTTCAGCTCACCAATAGGTAATGCAATCCCAATTCTAATATCAAAAGTAACTCGAATGATTGACCATCATCCCCCCAAAATAAACTAATATTGAGGTTGAAGTATGCATGAAATTAACTTGACAAGTGGCACATGGAACCACTTTCTGCCTCTTGAGAGCTTGTCCCACTTCCAAGGACTTAGGTTAAAACATCATCATGACATCAACTTAGGCTTGGAATTTTAGGGTAATATTTTATTTTATTTCTTGGCTTATCCCCCTATCTTAATCCCTTCTCATAAATTTCTTATCCTCGTTTCTATCCCATGGAGTGTTATCCCCCCATACTCCTTTTTTCTTGAGCTCTATAGTAGTGATGTATTTTTTATTAATATGCAGAGTACAATTACAAAAAATACAAAGATCATATCACTGACTACAAAATTCAAACTCCCTAGCCTAAGCACACATACATACAAGGCACTATGGCCCCAAAATCTATCCCGACTTACCAGCCTATATGAATAGATATACAATCATATTACACATTTACTACTTGGGGGTATTATATTTCCTCCCTCTTTATTTTATGCAGTGTCCTTAGTGCATTATATACAAGGTTCATTTTAAAAATTATTTAAAAATATCCAAAAATATGTGGGTTCTCTTCTCCCATGGCTTCCTCATTCTCCCATGTAGCATCTTCACAACTGTAATAGGTCCACTAGACCTTTACTAGTTCTATTGGTTGATTTAGAACTTCCTTAGATTTATTGTGCAATATGCACACTAGCTGAATTCATAATTCTCCTTCTGGCTCCACCTGAATCATAGTCCAATCAATTACATGATTAGGATTAGGAACATATTTATTAATAAATAACACATGTAAAACATTATGCACATGCATATATGCAGAGAATGCTAGCATACATGCATCAAGATCAATCCTTTATAGGTTTTCAAATGGCCCAGAATAATTTTCTGCCAATTTTGAGTAGTTCCCCAACTTCAGTGATCTTCTCTCTACCTTCACTTTAAAAAATACACAGTCACCCACTTTAAATTCTCTGGCTGTTCTACCCTTATCAACATAAATTTTCTGAATGTCTTGAGCAACCTTCAAGTTCTTCTTAATCTTGTCCATATTTTCCTCCATTTCCTTAAGAATCTCAGGCTCAACCATTGCTCTATTTGTTGGGTCATCCCAACTTAATTGTGTTTTTCACTTTCTTCCACAAAGTACTTCAAACGAACTCATGTTTAACGATGATTGATATCCATTGTTGTATGCAAATTTCACCAAATGGAGGTACTATTCCCACTTGGAAGGCCTATCCATCACATATATCCTCAATATATATTCAATCACCTAATTTCTTGTTTCTATGTTCCCATGTTTCTTTGGGTGATATGTTGTATTGAAGTTTAGATTTGTCCCAAATCCCTTGAATAAACCTTTTCAAAAGTTCGATGTAAATTTGGGATCTCTGTCAGAAACAATTGCTTTAGGCAGACCATGAAGCCTAGAAATTTATCTCATGTAGACGTATGGAATGTTTTATTCCTTATGTGTCACATTTAGTGGCACAAAATGAGCTACCTTTGTTATATTATTCAACACCACCATCATTGAATCATGTTGCTTCACTACCCTGGGTAGCTTGGTGATGAAATCAATTGTCACCACCTCCCATTTCCACTCAATAATGGTCAATTGTTGTATAATTATAGTTGGATGTCGATGCTCAAAGTTTACTTTCTGACATTCGATGCACTTGGATATATATCCATCCACATACTTCTTCATTATTGGCCAAAAATATTGGCCTCTAAGAGATGCAATAGTCTTCTGATAATTTGGGTGCCTAGCTTAAGGAACATTGCGCATTTCTCTCAACACAATAGCTTTCATGTCTTTGTGTATTAGACACATACACTTTGTCTTCATACATGAGGATTCCATCCTCTTTCAATGGATAATATTTAAACTTATGTTGAAGTTTACCTTGATATAATGCATCCTTTGCTTGAACATACTGTTAATATGATTTTTTAGCTTCCAAGTTTCTATCTTTTAAATAAGAAACATACATTCTTATGGATCAAGCATGCATCCTATGCACTCTCATGTTTATTGCATCATGCACAAAGTCATACTCACTAAGGAAATCCATCCATGTTACCTACCTGGAATTTAAATTTGGCTTCTGAAACAAATGATTCAGATCACAATGGTCTATCCTTGATTAAAATTTCCTATCCACTAGGTAGTGTCTACACATATTAAATTCATAAATAATGGTTTCCATCTCTAAATCATGTGTGGAATAGTTTATTTCATGCTTCATGATTTTTTTGGACATGTGGAAAACATCACGCCCATTTTGGATAAGGACACCGCCCAATCCTTCTTTACAAGCATCAATGCACACTACAAAGTCTTCATTTGGATAAAAAATATTTAGTATTGGTGCACTTGTCAACAATTATTTCAAATGAAGAGGCATTTCTTCACATTCATGAGTCCACTCAAACTTCACACCCTTCTTATGTAGAGAAGTTATAGGATGTGCAATTTTTTAAAATCCTTTGATAAATATCCTATTGAAGCCTACAAGTCCCTTGAATGACTTGATTTCTATGAAATTCCTTGGGGATAGCCACTCTCTAATTACCTTAATCTTTTATAGTTCCACTATTATTCCCTCTTTTTAAATAATATGACCCGGGTATTGGATCTACTTATGATAAAATGACCCCTTTCTTATCTTTTCATAAAGTTGATGTTCCCCCAACACCTATAGTACCTTCCTCAATTGTTTCTCATGTTTTTCTTCATACTTAGAGTAAATAATTACGCCATTCAATAAAACAATGAAAAACTTATCCAATTAGTCTCTAAAAATTACATTCATCAAACACATGAATACAACTAGTGCATTTCATAGCCCAAATGGTACCACTACGAACTTATAATGGCCATAACTTTTTCTAAAGGTTTTATTCTTGATAAAATCTTCTTTGATCCTCACATGATGGTATCCTCACTCGAAATCAATCTTGGAAAATACATTGGCATCTTTCAAATGATAAAAAAAAACATCTATCCTTGGAAATGGAAACTTTTTCTTGATTGCCACCTTATTTAGTTGCCTAAAATCAATTCACATTCATAAGGTTCCATCCTTCTTCTTTACAAAAAGTATCGGGGCACCCCAGGGTGAAACACTTGAGAATATGTATCCCTTCTTCAACAACTCTCCAATATGCATGTGCAATTCCTTTAACTCTAGTGTGCTCATCCTGTAAGGTGTATTAGACATTGGAGCAACTTCAGGCACTAAGTCAATGGAGAAATCAATATCTCTTCTAGGTGCAAAACCTGGTATTTCTCCAAATGCACATTCAAACTCTTATAGGACTAAAAATTCTTCAATACTTGGCACCTTATCCTTGCCTTCCTCTTCCATGTGAACTGTATAAATTTGGTATCCTTTCCTGACACTTCTTTTTAGCTTCCCAACTAAAATTTCTCTGAATATTATAGCTCTTTGAATTCCTTGAACTAATATCAACTTCCCTTCTTCATCAATACACGTGAATGTCTTTTTGTAATAGTCTAGGAAAACATAATGTTTTTCCAACCAATCCATACCAATTAGGTAGTCATAAGAACCTAATGGTTTGATGTTTAAACCTACTTTCATACTCAGTCCATTAATGTCCATTGGAAAATCCTTAACAACTCATTGATTCTTCTTTTATATCTTGTATCTAATTGAACCAACCAATATTTTCCATGCTTACTTCTTAGAAAATTAAATCTCTCAACTAGATTGAGATCTATGTAACTAAGACTAGCTATTGAATTAATTAAAATTGCTACGGGTTGATTTTTAATCATACCTTCAACTTCAATCATATGAGATTGAAAATTATCTTTCTTATTTTCCAATGCTACATACATCCATGTCATGCTTTTACCCATAAATTCAACTGTTTCATCCTCCTAAATGTTGTGCATATTCCCCCTTTCTCCTTTGTGAGGGAAATCTCTGTACATATGATCTCCCTCACATACAAAACATTTAATGGGATATTTTATTGGTATTTTACCCAAATTCTCTGACATTTTTGGGCTCATTCTATGTTGGTTGTCGCTGGGAATTATTTCTTAGGAAAATTAGCTTGAATCCTTTCCTTCCATGCTCCAGATCACCTTTCTTCTTGTCAATCCATGCTCTCTGAAAATTTGAGCCTCCCTTATGTTGGCCATAAAGGAACTTGTATGTGCTTATGGATTCCTCCAATGTATTGGCTTGTGCATACTATATATTGAATGTAGCTCACTCAAGAATATTTGAATCTTGACTTGGTCATTCTTGATCAAGTCAACATACCTCAAAAACTCGATAAATCTCCTCTCATACTCATCCATGATCATGCTCCCAAGTTTGATTTCAAATAATTCTTTCATCTTCCTATCATAATAATGATGGGAAAAATATTTCCTTTGAAAATACTTCCTGAACTACCTCTAAGTTAGCTTATTTTCATCAATGTGCTTGAATTGCACAAGTTATTCCCACCACATTGATGCTTTCCCTTTTAGCTAGTATATTGCAACTCTAGATTTTACATGTGAGGAATAATTGTACAACTAAAAATACTTCCTCATTCCCCAAAACCACGCCTCTACATATTCATCCTTATTGTGCTCACCATTAAATGTATGAGTCTTTATCTTTTTAATATCCCCTTGAAGCTCATCTACTCTAGGCCTCCTCTTATGATGTCTCACAAGAGATAGACTTGGGATTCTTCCTACTCTTGCAGCTAAGTGTCTTGGTGAGTGACAGTGGTGTCTACCAACACTTCTATATCCTTCCCTCCTAGGATGTGATTTGTGATCCTCTGCCCTCCTTTAGTCAGTTTCCTTATCTATGTTCTTTTGCATGTTGTCCAATATTTTCAACAACTTGTTATTCATGCTTTTTTCTTGATCTTGAGCCTCCATAAGCTTCTCATTATCGACTTTATATATCAAAAAATATCTTTATATTATTTTTATGTTCTCAACCATATTAATATTTTTCTCTTTTCTTTCTTTGTTCCCACTGGACTCAGTCTCATCATTCCCCAAGATTGCATTTAACCCCTTGACTTCATCCTCATGAGTATCCTCTATATCATTGATCTTCATAATAAACTATCTACCTTTGAGTTCAAGTATTCACATTGTGTAGCCAATAGAAACATCTATTATATTAGACACAAAGAGAAAAATCGGGAAATACACACATCATTTTTACTCCTTGGAGACCACTAAATGCCTTATTTTTTCATTTATGATGAAATATGGTACCCATCTATGAAACACGAGTGAAAAAATTGATTCTTCTCTTCCCTATATTTCCATCAAATATTCATTTTCTCAATCCTGATCTCTGAACAAAAGGCTATGGTTGTCTAAAGTTACAACTCTTCCTCCAAACATAGACAAAAAAAAAAACTATTTTATGACATAGCCTTGCTGATGTGGCACCCTGCTAAGATGGAATGAAATGTTCCCATTGATGTGGCAGATGGGTTGAAATTTCCTACTCCACTACTGCTCTATCATCCTCTTTGGCAACTTGGCCCTACCTAGTCATCCTTTCATTCCATGTTGGTGCAACGATCGACCATCTCATAGTTTAACATGGGTCCATGTATCTTGATTTTATAAATTCCCAGATATCTGGTCATCCAAAACTTCAAAAATTTCAGATATCTAGCCCCACCAAAATTTTTGGATATCAATTCATCTGAAATATGGAATTTTGAAAAAATCATTTTAGGAAATCCCATATTTATGAATTTATTGATGGTCCTCCTTTATGACTGTGGGTCCCGCTAGAACCCAACGTCCACCTGGAACCTCCTTAATTTTCCACCTTTTCTAACGTGTTCCAATGACAACCTCCATTTGGTGCTCATTTTCTTGCATGGATCCCACATTGGAGTGATGTGTCCACCTACCTAGCATCTGTCCCTTCCGCCTTGAGGCTTATGGTTCCACTATGTCAAGGTTCCACATCCGACATCCGACATTTCAAATAAGTTCCTCTCATTGAACTCTCGGATTTCATGATTTCCAAATATCCAGGTTCCATAAAACCATTCCATCATCTGACATATGGAATTTTGCAAAATTCCATTTATTGAAAAATTTGATTTCTTGGTTTCTGGATGTCCTTGGTTCTACCTCTGGGTTACTCCACCTAAAATTTTTCCAAGATCAAATCTTGATCGTCCATGCCACCTCAAGATCTGTGCTCTAAGTTATTTGGTGATCTAACCATACATGCTTGTATATTTTAACCTTGTACAATTAATTACCAAATATATTCTTAATAAAAGAAATATATATATATAATGGCACACACACATTATACAAAGATTTTACCCTGGAAACTAAAACTGGGAAAACCAACAACCAATTTATAGTGGCTCCTTTAATTACTTATTCATCATCTTCTTCATTGTTTATAATACAACACATATATGATCCCATGACATCCAAAACCCATAATCCATTTACCTGGATTAGTCAACAATCCTAATTCCTTAACTGGAAATAGAAAACCATCGACGAAAACCATGTACAAAACAAATGCTAAAAATGGATGAAAAAAAATGAAAAAAACAATTTGGGGGGGGGGGACTCCACCCTTGAATCCTCTTGTGATCCCTCACATTCCCAACATAATACAAACACTAGGTTTGGTCATGCAAAGAGTATAACACATACCCAACAATAGTCACCTTGGTGATGTGACAAGATGTTTGTACATCGATGTGGCATCCAAAATATGACTTTTTTCTAAAATCAATTTTTAAGAAATTTCAAATTTATATATTTCTGGATGCTCCAAGTTCGACCTCCCAGTTCCATCCATCTGACCCTCTCCTTGTAGCCTGCCATTGTAGCTTGTTGAAAGGTACTTCTTGTTGATGTGTTATCTGGCATGGCATGCTAATGTGGAAGACAGACTCATCATGTCAACATGATACTTTTGAAGCAATAGGATAACATGTCATCTCATGTGGAATATGACTCATATTTTTAACATGTCATAGTACTATGACATGGCATCTAGTGTGGCCTTCTGATATTGCATTTGACCTGAAAAAAAACCACTTATTGGTTTTTCCATTTTTCAAATTCATGTATGGTCACGGTTCCTCTTTACAGGCTCTTCCCATTCATTCTCCAACCCATGAATTCCACCATGGCCTACTGAGGATCACCCTCTACTAATGTGGCATGCTAACGTGGTATCCAGAATATGAACTTTTTGAGAAAGGCCCTTTTTGAAATTCTCCAAATTTTTGGATTTCTAGATTTTTGGATATCTAGATCCAAAAATTCTCAAACTTTCGAATACAAGGTTCCTCTTGTAATGTCCCGTAGACCAACCAAGGGAAATTGCGATGTATAATAACTCATAAATTAAAAATTTCTACAAACTAATAATTTCATGTATCTTACAACTATGAATTACATACAATTTTAATTGTTGAATGTTACCATTCTTTAGATGTGTGTACAACATGCAAAAACAACATGAAATGTAACTATTAAACTCAATTTTAGAAACATATAAATCATTTTGATACACATAGTTAATTCATAGCAAATAAACTCATAATACAAACAACAATAAGATAAAACACTTATCCTTTATAAATAGTTGTGAAAGCATCTCGTTGGGACAGATGTTCCATCCAACCATAGACTTGTTGTTCCAAATATCAACAACAAGTCACCCCTGAGCTAGGTATAGAAATCCACAAAAGAGGGTGGTGTATCTCACTATCCACTAACAACTCAATCTTGCCAAAACTCGTTGGTATTCTCCTACAACTATCTTGATTTTCCACCATCTCTCTTCCTCTTGACCTATCCAACACAAGGAATGTACCCCTTCATTGATTGCAGTCCCTCAGGAATCCTATTCATTTATTGTTGGAA
>ML788354.1:89409-109099 GCA_009831015.1 Picea engelmannii
TGGCCTATGCTTGGTCCTTGCACAGGTGCTTGCTAGGATGTTTCCAATAACTACATTGTAACATCATACATTGGTCTTACACTTTTTTTGTAGCTCTTCATATTTATTTGTGGTCTCTTTGAGGACTTCCTCCATGGAATCCCTTACTCGGTAGCCAATTATGTCCATGTCATCATCCATTAGTGTTTATACGACTGATGTCTTTTGGGCCTTTTTCTTCTTCTATGCAGATGAACATGTGCTTTGGTCCTACCGTTTCTTCCCCATCTTAGGTGAGGGTTGTGGATGTTAGTCTATTCACTCTATTTCTAGTCAATCCTTTATGTCATTTCCTTTATTATGTCCTCTACACCATTGTCTGTAGGGTCCATCTCTACATCTGGGAATTTTTCTGCCTCAGTGTTCCTCCCTTGCATTGTTGCATCTCCTTGTGTTGGGACCTTCCATTATGGTTCCCAATCCTGCATGATGAGATGGATGCATTCTTCCATTATTTTGTACTTTATCTGGACCCACTCCTCCCTTGGATCCTTCTTGGCTTTAATTTACATGTGATGCATGTCTATGCAAAACTTCACAACTGGTCCATATGCCTCTACCAACTGTGGTGACATGTGTGGCACATTCCAGATACTATGTTGAATCATTTCTAGCATAGAGAAAGAATTCTATGTTGTTTTCCATTTGTGTCCTCTTGTTTGTTGAAAACCATAAATTTTGCTATTTTGCTGCTACGCATGGTTTCCCTCTCATCCCTAAGAATTACACATCTTCTATCTCTCCCCATGTTGTGAAGGAAATCAAAATAAGGAGCCAGGGGTAGTGAAACTTTGTTTCCTTATCTTGGGAATCTACGTAGTCTGGTAGCAATGGTTCCCAACTCATTGAAGTTCCTTCTACATATTTTTTTGTCACAGATATTACCCTTGCTGGTACTTGATCCTTCCTACACTTTTGTATCAACTTGCATGCTAAAATTTGTGTCACTATTTGAATTGTTGGTTGCATATAGATGGCACATCCAAGTCATGCACCCCTATAACTATTTGAAACTTCACTCACATGGCCTCTGATAGTGCTCTGTTTATATTTTTGTATGCAAATGATAGAGAAGGGTATACCCCCTAGATTGGAAGCCCAGTGATTCTTCCTATCAAGTCTATGTCGATATAGATTGGATTATTCAGCCACATGTACCGCCCATGTATGCAATATAAGAGGAGTTTAAATCATGCATTGAATTCATTGTTATGTCTAAAGTGTGGGATGTTGAACATGTTGAGGAGGCCTGTTGGCTCCAATCCTCTAGCCCAAACCTTGGTTACTGGTATGCTCTTCCCTATAATTGGATACACTTTGAGTTCCAGGTATTCACGGGGAACAAGTTCAAGGAACTTCACCACATCAGTAATGTCATGGTATGCATATTTCAATTAGGGTACCTTCCCCAACATGTCTTCAGCAATGATGACTTCCTCTGGAATGCCTAGGGTCACCAATGTATAGTCTGGAGTCTTCTACAATGTGATCTGTGGGGATTCATCCTTCCTAGGTGGTATGTCGTCACGAGGAAACCTCGACTCTGATGAGGACTTGCCAAGGGTTTACTCAATCTCTGGTTCATCTGTTGGAGATTTGCTGTGACTCTTCCTTGGTACAACTATTGTTTCTGCTGTGGCTCTGGGAGGTGCCATTTCTATCATTAAGTAGTATTTGACAGGTTTTGTAGCTTTGTATCTTGTTCCAACTCTATTCTCTCTAGCTCTGTTCTCTCTATATTTCCTGTAATGCTAAGTGACAATAGCCTGCATTGGGTAACCCTGGCTACTTTTATATTTGTTTTCCAGTTGTAGACTAGTCTTTGTGTCTTTCCTCATGTCTCGTCTTCTTGTAACATGACAGGTGTTTTTGTTAATGGTGCTTTATTTCCAAATCCATTATTGTATTTTCATCATATACTTCCCCTTGATCATGTGCAATGGCAACATTTTTATTTTATTCCATGTCATTATGATGACTTTATGACTTGGTCTTAACCACCCATAACTGTCATTTCCTCTGTTTTCATACTTTCATCAGTCTTGTTGTGTGATCCGGTGTAATTAATACTCTAAAATTTATCTCTTTTGCATCGGGTCTCCCTGGTTGGTGCAGTTTCACTTCTCTATGCGGTTCCCATTTTCATTATTTATGCGCAAGTTTTTTTTTTCTTGCACGGTTCCTCCTATTGTATAGATTGTCGAACCTCTTGATAGATTTTTGGTCGACTGTCATTCACCCTTCCTTTTAATGATTCTTCACTAATTGTTTCCAACTATGAAACACATTCCTTTGTTACTTCCTTGATCACATATGGTGCTAGCCAGTGCATACAAAACTTCCCTAGGTGTTGCATAAATTTTCTATCATATAGTAGTACCAAGTCACCTACTTAGAATTTTTTCAACTTAATGTGTCTATCAT
Source organism: Picea engelmannii (assembly GCA_009831015.1). Taxonomy (NCBI): domain Eukaryota; kingdom Viridiplantae; phylum Streptophyta; class Pinopsida; order Pinales; family Pinaceae; genus Picea; species Picea engelmannii. The sequence continues at coordinate 91,873 of ML788354.1, forward strand.
GCCATGATTTTTCCCTTTCCTTTTGAACATGCTGGTGAAACCCCATGATAAATATATCCTCCTCAAGTTGTATTAGTTGTGATAGGCATTCTCGTATTGCGTCTGAATCTGAAATATCCATAATACATGCAAAGCGTAGGCTCAGTACAATAAATTCCATCAGCATTACCACCTCCTACCTATATACCAACTTGAAAGGTGTTTTTCCTGTTAGTTTTTTGTTGATTGTCCTATATTCCCATAATATAGCATGAACTCTTAAGTCCCAGTCATCTCTTCGTATGTTACAGATTTTTTTCAGTGCATTCTCTAAGTTTTTGTTGAATGCTTTTATTTTTCCATTGGCCTGCGAGTGGTGCAATGTACACTTCTGATGGTGAATTTGGAATTTTTTGGTTAAATATTCTATGGTATTATTGATGAAGTGTGTCCCTTGATCACTAATCAATTTTGTTGGACATCCAATAGTTTATGCACTGCAATCTGTAACTAGCACAACTTCTTCCCATCGAGTCAGATATTTTTTTGTCATAATGATGTACCGAGTCCCTAATATTCTTTCTAGTGGGTTGATTGGTCTGAAGAAGTCTATGGAACACTTATCAAAAACCTGTAATGAAACTTGTGGATTCAATGGTATTTCATCCCTTATGGAGGGATTTCCGACCCTTTGACAAACATGACATGTTTGATAGTATTCCTTTGCATCCCTATGGAGTGTATGCCACCATAATCTTTCATGTAAGATATTATGTGAAGTAGCTTTACCTGCATAATTTCCTCCTACTATCTTGTCATGTGCTTCTGCCAATATAGTCTATCTTTCTTGTTCGATCACACAATGTTGTAGTATTCCATTTGTTCCTAGTTTATATAAGCTACCTACAATCAATTGGTAGTTTTTAGGCTTTACTACCAACTACTTTTTCTTCTCAACCTTCATGTCTGAGGGATACATCCATGTTAAGCACATGGCTATTGTGAGAAGGAAGTCTATTTTGGGTGCATGCCTAATTTTGGAGAAAGATCTGTTTTGGGAAAGACCTATTTTTGGAAAGGAAGACCTAATTTTGTAGAGCACGCAATACGTGGCAAGAAAGCAACATGCAGGAAAACAAGGAAAAACAACATGTAGAAGGAAAAACAATGTGGTGTGCAAGAATAAAATCTTAACCATTATAGGGTTAGGGTTTTTAACAATATTGTAACGACTATAAGCCTATAAAGTAGTATAAATAAGGACCTAGGAGGTCTAGGAAGGGGGAGGATGAGGATAAGAGCTTGTAATAGGAAAGGGGATGCTAGTTGAGGATAGAGAGAGGTGATTATTGTGAATTTGTGGGTTGTTTATGATCATAGTAAGTAATGTAGAAGAGTAAAGTAAGGTAGTCTTTGAGTGTTATATCACAGGCTGAGGAGACTGGTGTGATCTAGTCAGCCTCACAGAGGGTTCTTACCGTCAATCTTGATTGTATTACTAAAGATGTAATGTGCACAACACAAAATTTTATAGCAGAATAAATAAAAGAGAAGAGAAGCCAGATATTTTTTGGACATAGCCCCAAGAGTGGGTGAACCACGTTAAACATTGTGTTCTGTCTTATTGTTAATGAATGTTTACTTTCTATTGATCATTAGTTTAAGAATGAATTGTTAAAGTATATTTATCAACATGCATGCATAGGGTTAAAGATGAATGAATCATATAATTAATTGAATGATTAACAAGGATAATTCATAAGAAAGAAAAAACAAAATCACATATCCCCACTCATTCTTAGATTGCAAACACCTGAGTATTGCAGTCCCCCATAAAGGCTATCTCGGGTAAGACTATGTTGTGCACCCTATGGGTGTGTTTCCTTCTAGTTTACAAGGAGGGCCGATAGTTTTTGAGGGTTTTGTTGGAAACCTGTTGAGACTTGAATCTGGGTCAACCCAAGAAGAAGTAAAGAAACCAACAAATGGTTTCGTTGTCAGCTAGAACTGCACTAGATTGAGTGGATGGGACCCATGGACAAAACATGTGGAGGATGAAAGTATAGAAGGGAATGTTTAGGCCATGGAATCCAACAAAGGTGGAGATAGAAAGATGGTTGAAAACAAAGGAACTTGAGTTTGCGAAGAAGGACAACAAAAACCCTAAGTTAACATCGTGCAAATATATTGAGAAATACGTGTTTAGCGACTTGCATGAGATATTTTTCTGTAATTTCCTAAATTTGTTGTAGGAGTTGTTATTGAAGTTAAAGGAAAACCACCCTACAAATCGAATCAGACAATTGAATTGGAATCATGTGGAGATCGTCTAGTTACAACAAGTTAATAACAAATTTACGCGTGTAATAGATTTCTGGTTAGACAATATTATTGGAGGATTTATCAATGAATTCACAGTAGATACCATGAAGTCCTACATTGCAGCAGAGAAATATTTTATAGAAGAACCCAAAGACAGGTACATCGGATCATTGTATACTTCAATCAAGATTTTATTGTATGACAACGGTGTGGTCACCATCGAATCAGACAACTAAACTTCTCTGCGTGCATAGGGGAAGGGGGGAAGCACTGACCAAAGGTTGAAATATGGATAGGGATATGTATAAAGGAAAGAAGAAGGAGGAAATGGACCCAATCATGATGTAAGAGGACTAAAAAAATCATATAATGTTGAAATTTTGAAAGACGTGCAACATAATACCCTACCAATATAAAATGAATAACAAGAAGAGAGCCATAGATGACAGAGAAGGCTTGGAAAGCGATGAAGAAGAGGTAGAAGCTATCAGATATGTGGATTAAGATTGAGTAAATCATGCACACAACATATGAAAGGAAAAAAAGAGGTCCAGTGTTAGAAATAGAAGGAAGAACTCCAATCCATATCACCATCAGTGTAGAACCTACAATCCCATGTGCGACTAATACACCAGAAAGAAAACCATAGTTTAGACAACCAAATTTTAGTGGAAGAAGAACAATAAGACAAGGATCCAATAAAGGAAAATAAACTAGGGGAGCAAGTTCAGGAAGTAGCAATCAATTTTCTACATTGCGCGGAGGTAGTGGTTCAACACAACTCAAAATGGCACGACATGATCCCATGATCTGATTACCAGAATTTCGGGGAGAGGCATCAAAGGAACCTGAAAAGCACTTATTCATTTGTGAGAAGATATAGGAAGAAAAGAATATCACATACGAGGATACAAATCTCATGTAATTAGATATCACACTAAGAGACCACGCACTGGACTGGTACATGATCCTAGATATAAATAGTCTGCAGGGAGTACCAAAGACTATCGCAGACATGGAAAAACTACTAGTAAACTAATTTCAAAATACCAATACACGAATGAAATGATTGAAATCAAGAAGAAACCAGGTGAATCTGTTTGGGATATTGATCAAAGGTTCAAATGTATGAAAGGTAAGTTGAAATATGAAATTACTGACATGCAACATAGGCACTTATTTGTGAACTCACTATTACCACACTTGAAATACCCGTTAAGATAGCAACAATTCCAAACTCATGCAGAGGCTCTGTAGGAAGCATTACAACTGGAAGAGAACCAATATCAGCATACAGATCCAACAATAGAGGATTTGAAGGAGGATTTGAAGAATCTCACATTTCAACTTAACTAGAATAAGGGAAAAGTGAAAAGATAAGTTGTTTGGTGTACGTTATGCAGGACATAAGGACACCATAAGAATGAATGTCCAAATTTCACGCAGTATATGGAAACATGAGTATCACACCCCTTTCCAACAGGAGGATCATGGTGAGAGATTTGTAAAACACATGGGCATGATCCATATCATTGTCCAATTATGCAGAAGTATAGGACAATACCAAAAAGTTCATATTGCAATTTTTTCAAATCAGTGGGTCATGATGATAAGGATTGTAGAATGATGGATATGATGAGAGAAATAACTTTAGGTACTTATACGGTGCAAGAATAAATGATGACATGACAAGTTGCACCTCAATTCATCCAAGTACCACCACCATACAACAATGAGAAACCGCAATATAATAATTCTCAACCATAGTATAGCCCTGCATAGTATAACCAAATACCCCAGTACACCACACCACTAGGATATCGATGTAGATACATAGGTGGAGGATGAGGTAGAGAACTAGTAGCTTTCCACAACTACCAACAACTTGGAAATTATGTAAGGGATTTTCCACTTCCACCAACGACATGTATGTACTATTGCGCAATAGACGATGACACAGAAGACTTCACAACACTCTTGGGAAAGATCCAGAAAAAAAAGGAACCAAAAAAACTAGAATGTCCAATTGATTTATGCAGAAGCCATGGATGATGGGATAAAAATCAATATAGTCACTCGAGTAGGAACCAATACAGGAGTTGACACAGTAAAATAAGATCCAACTCAACACGAATGGGTTAAGAAGAATACTGAGCCACATAATTAGTTGGATGCATGGACAGAAAAGGAAATATTTAAGGAGGCCAAATAGGAGTTTCTCAAGTAGAATGTTGTGTCTATGTCATCCACACAAAAAACTAAGAACTCACCAATGTACGAGATTCCATCCTCAATGGACCATACTAGTGAAGGAAAACCTTTAGAGAAATTAAGTTTCATAAAGACTTTTTTGTAATCATGTGTTAAGTTATTGAATGATCCAGCATCTGTTAAAATATTACAAAATATACTAGAAATATGCAACATATATGTAGAAGGAAAGTTAGAGTAGAAAACAGTCAATCATCTTCATACAAGAAGAATGACAAGCAGAGAATTCAGACTAAATGCTAACATTGGGGATTTCAACATGGGAGATATTATACTTGATTTAGGCTCTGAAGTAAATGTCTTGCCTAATAGGACTTGGCATTGTATGGGAGAATCCACACTAGGATATTCACTTGTCCAGTTGAAACTAGAAAAAAAAAAGTGTTAAAAATTGGAAGGCTTAAAGGTGTGACAACAGATTTGGATGGAGTGCTCACTATGTCAGATTTTGAAGTGAGAGAGATAGTAGATGGCACAACACCTTACCCAACATTACTTGGATTGGATTGGGAATTTGATAAATAGGATATAATCAAACTGAAGACAATAAAAATGAATTTTGATTCAAGCGAATATAGAGTTATTGAACCATTTGATCCTTTAGAAGGATAAAGTTTTGTAGAGGCCACTTGTTTGAATCTGGAAGAAATAAACTAGTTGTACAGAACCATCGTGTGAGAAGAGGATTATGTTAACCCAATTGTAGATGGGGTACTCATATGGAGAATCATTACATCACGTTCTTCCAACTCAGACACAGGTTTGGAGAATTAGCAACAACAATTACATAAATTTTCCATAAGGATGTGCAGAAGAATAGATCATGAAGTAACATGGGTTGGTACAAAGATAAGATAACCTCCCAGTTTTCATGGGATAAATGAATTAGAGGAATTCATGACAAGATATGAAGATGAAGTGTTAGAAAATTAGGGGCTCTTATCCTCATATATTTCACTCAAGGAAACACCTGCAAGATGGCGAGGTTTGCATAAAGAAACAATTCAAGACTGGTATTAGTGTAAATGACTACTGTGCATTTAATTTTTCACATAACCGGGGAGAAATAGAGTCCATAAGTATGATGGGAAAGACACACCAGTTGAACACCTGAAGAAGTGTAGAACAAAGTGTAGTATGACACCACTAGAGGAATTGACTCATCACTTTATCCATACATTGGAAGGGATCCCAAGGAACTGGTACATAGACCAAGAGATGGGAAGAGGCAATATAGAATGGATAGGATTACAACATAATTTTGTAGTAACCTTCTCATTCGAACATGAGAACCCCAACATTGATTCAATGTTGAAGTTGATATTAGAAGTGATATTTGTTGATGAACCAGAGGTTGAAATCATGAGATAATATCAACAAAAAAACATACAAACAATCAAATATTTACTCTCATTCTATCATTTCAAAGAGGAAGCACCAAATGAAAATGACTTGCGTAACATTCAGATTACAAATATTGAAGGAGAGAGAGAGAGGTGGATGGTACATCTCTGGAGTCAGGAGTATTTTCTACACCAATACAATTTAAATAAGTCAAAATTGGGACGAAGGACATCCTAAAATGGAAAGTATTGGAGACTATTGGGATGAGAAAACATTAGAAATAATAACAGAGTTACTGTGTGAATATAGTGAACTGTTCCCAAAAACCTTTACAAAGATTAAAGGAATAGTAGGGGAGCTATGTGAGATGAAGATACCCCTCAAATCTAAGGCTAGACCTATCAGGAAAATATCTTAAAGACTGAATCCAATGTATAAGTAGAAAGTGAAAGCATAAATTGACCGAATATTGGATGTTGGCATTATAGAACTAGTGGAGGAATCTGGATGGATCAGTCCCATGGTAGTCCAAGAAAAGAAGCGAGGTGGGATAAGGATTTTTGTAGATACGAGGAAACTCAATGATGCTTTCTTACATGACCCTTTCCCTACCCCTTTTACAGATGAAGTCTGAGAAAATGTGGGAGTCCAGGAAGCATATTCATTCACATATGGATTCTCAGGTTACCATCAGATCAAAGTATCTCCAAAGAACATGTATAAGACTATTTTCACTATAGAATGGGGATCCTACCAATATAAATTCATGCCCTTTGGACTGAAGAATGCACCAACGATTTTTTCAAGAGTATTCATAGCTTCTTTTAAGGAATTCATACATCAGTTTCTAGAAGTATATATAGATGAATGGAATGTATTTAGTCTATTAAGGGACCATGTGGAAGTGTTAATACTAATGTTGGAAAGATGTAAGCAATATCAAATATCATTAAACATCAAGAAATGCATTTTTGTACACGTTTTGGGATATCGTTGGGACATATAGTGTGTAAACAAGGTTTACTAGTTGACCTTGTTAAGATTGTAATCATTGCAAATTTACCACCACCAAAGTTAGTGCGTTAGTTAAGTGCACCACTGGGACATAGAGGCTATTACAGGAAGTTTATAAAGGGGTATGCACAGATCACTACACCAATGGAAAATATGTTAAAGAAGAACACCATATTTCAATGGAATGAGGATTTTCAACAAGGATCAGGCACTCTAAAGGAAAATATGGCGACAACACCTATATTAGTATTTATATATTGGTAAAATACATTTCATGTGCATGTAGATGCATCACCAATAACACTTGGAGAAATTCTAGCACAACCAGGAGAAGGGGACTTAGACCATCCTATAGACTTTGGAAGAAGAAATTTTTCATAATCTGAGAAGAACTACAACACCACAGAAAGAGAAGGCATAGCCATGGTATATGCACTTCAAAAATTTAGGCACTATTTATTGGGTAAACACTTTAAAATTCTCATAGACCATTCTTCCCTCAAATATCTAGTCAACAAGACAGTGTTGGGGGGGAGGATCTATAGATGGTTGCTATTATTCCAAGAATTCGATTTCAAAGTGATAATCAAACCGGGGAAGTTGAATGAGGGTCCGATCACCTGTCAAGGGTAACCAATGGATAATAACCTACTAACTTGGAAGACAAATTCCCTTATGCATAATTATTTTCAGTACAGGTAGTTGAGGAATACTTCATTGATATTATCAAATAATTAAGTATAGGCATTGTGCCATAGGAATTTAGCACTGCGTAAAAGAAAAAAATAGTAGTTAGAGCTGGAGAAGGTATGTATTGGAACATTAACAACCCTAGATTTTAGCAAAAGCTCATGAAGGTATATATGGAGGACACTATGTAGGAAAATCTATCGAACATAAGGTATTATGCATAGGATTATGGTGGCCAACAATCCATAAATATGCTAATGAATCTTTCCAAAACTATGATGTCTGTTAGAGGGTTGGAAAACCCAACAAAAGGGATGAGATGCCCCTAAGAACACAAGTAACTATGAAAGTATTTTAAAAATGGGGAATGGATTTTGTTGGAACTATTAATCCACCCCAAAAAAGGTCAGGAGTTAGATATATCATTATTGTGATTGAATACTTAACAACGTGGGAAGAAGAATCACCAGTCAAAGATTGTAGTGCAGAGACAACAACACACTTCTTATTTAAAAAAGTGATCACCAGGTTTGGATGTCCCTGGATTTTGATGAGTGACCAAGGCACACATTTTATTAATAATACCATTAGGGATATGACTAAGGAGGGTTTACTCTATCACCATAAGAGTACACCATATCATCCTTAGGAAAATGGAACAGTAGAAGATTTCAATAAGATTTTGGAAAATGCATTGACTAAGATCTGCAATGTGAATAAGGGTGATTGGGACTTGAAAATACCAATAGTATTATGGGAATACATGACCACATGCAATAAGTTGATAGAACAAACACCATTTAGACTGGTGTATGGATAGGAAGTAGTGGTGCCATTAGAATATTTGGTTCCCATTCTACATGCAACATCAATTACCAACATGAGAGAAAGAGGTGCAGTACAAGAGAGGCTAAGACAACTAATGGAAATGGAAGAGGATGGGATTCTGACAAGATTTCACCAGGAAGAACATAAATCAAGGGACAAATCCTGGCATGAAAAACATATTAAAAATAAAATCTTTAAGGAGGGAGACCTATTTCTTCTCTATGACAACAAATTTTTGCAATACCCTCTTAAGTTTAGAATGCATTGACTAGGGCCATATGGAGCAAAGAATTTCATAGATGGGGGATCTGTGCAGCTAAGGGACTTGGGAGGAACATAACTAAAAGGCATGATCAACGATATTCGACTGAAACTGTACAGGAAAAAATGACCTATTAACTCCTAAAAATTACAACGTAGTAAGAAACTCATGTATATAGTGTACTATAGTAGATATTAGGAAAGAAAACTGATAAAAATAAATAAAAAGGGGAAAAAGAAGAAAAAGGAACACAAAAATAGAAAAAGAAGAAAAACACAAACAGAGGTAGAAGTTGTTTGAACAACAAGAAAGTGAGAAAAAAGTCATGCGTAACAATTACTGCGACAACATTGAAAGACAACGCATAGGACAATTTTCAATTGACACAAATACACGAAGAAAATGAAAACATATTATGAGTGGGGTTGTAAAGTGTGAAAATCACACATTAGTTCAACACTTAGTGATTTTTGAGCACATAGAAAGATACAAGTGTGTGCCCTAGCTATATTTGTGTGAAGAAGCGAGCGAGTGTGCAAATTGGATAAAATATGACACCACCAAAGTTTGGCACTTCAGGCCAGTATGTACGGGTTAATCCACAAGGGCTAAAGGCGCAAGGAAATGATGAGGGAGCCTAAGAACATTTTCGAGCTTGAAGATGTCACTACTTCGGACATAGAGTCAATCATCCCGACATATCAACAATGACGCAAGGAAACATCAATAACAATGAAAGGGGAAGTATGCCAACTTTCTTGGACTTGAAATGGTATTCTGAATCCTAATCCTGAAACACCCGCTAAACTTGATAAAATTATGGGTCAACAACAAGGTTGCAATGAAGAAGAGGTGTTGGTCAAGGACATCACCAACTGGTTGGACTCCGAGAGGGAAGAATATGACACATAAACAATAAAGGTAGGCCCATCTACTGTCGGGTAGAGAAGAAAGGTGCAATATGCCACAAATATAACACTTCCATACCTCCCAGATGTAGTGATCATTGTGGACAACATGCTATGAAAAGTACCTAAACTTAGGTACTTGGACCACGATGTGCGCGATGTGACCAAATTCCCATATTTGTCTGAAGAAACCTACTTAGAAAACAAAGGGTAAATTGGACCCCTCGAATAACCTATAATGGAGCCTGCGTAGTAGATAATGAGGATGTAAAACTCTAGAATAATGAACATCCTATATATACCACACTTCAGGCACAGTAAAAACATTGGGCTCTACGTCAAATAGTTGTTAGCCTGGGTACATGGTGGAATCCTTTGGATGGATAGGCCGATACAACTGGAAGTGGTGTTGATCGCCAAGATTACATGATTATCTACATTCGACACACATATAGAGGAATACTTGGACAACAAGGAGAGTGAGAAGGATATCTTTGAGCCAGTAAAAACACAATTTGACATCAGCAGGAGGAATTGGGGCATTGTGTTCAAATACATTAATGACAATGCAACAAGGTTTTTCAAAACAATTATGGCTTGCAAGATGCTGAGGAAATGAAGTAAATAAGAAKCTTTATCAAGAGTCATCGCAGTAGTCATGTAATGCGCGAAAGGAGTGATGTTCAATTGGGCATCGTACCTCCTGAACTAATTTTTGGTTGATTGGAAATATGCACAGGATAATGGAAATGAGTTCCATTGATCTTGGCTCATCKCTCTTATGGCCTTGACAGGGTGGTAGGAGCCAAATTTTTCARCCTTCCTAGATAAGAAAGGAAAGTTTTATGTGGTTAGATATAAGTCCCTCTAGCAGACCAAGGACAATAAAAATCAACAGGAAAATAACATAGTATTTGCGATGTTGCTTGAAGAAATACAAAAACACACAACCAATGTGTGGTACATTCCTATGGAGGTAGTACAAGAAACTAAAGGGATAGATAGATTCAAGGAATCTAGCAATCACATGTGGATCTAGGCCGCAAGGGATCCAAAGAAGGCATGGATGGATATGCAATATTGCGTCACATAGGAATAAATTGACTTGATAATCAGAGACTGGGAAACACAGTGGAAGATGTCAGTAGTAAAACCAACAACAAATCCAACCCTGACACAATCCACCAAGCCCAAGGAAAAGGTTGAAGCAAGTCCCTCAACAAAAATAAATAGCCTAGATTGCAACAATAGAAAGGCTGTAGTAGGGAATCAACCATTGGGAAGTAGCACAGTGCCCAAAATACCAATGACGATAACAACAATGACCAGGACATAAATCCAACATGATGCCAGAAAGGGGGACACATCACAGGTTGGTGAAGAAAGGGTATATAGTACAATGAGTGGGGTGCAACCCTCACAGAAAAAGAGGAAGACAACGCAGGTAGAGGAGATGTGCAAAAATAATAAGTATACCATAGAACACCTAGTTATCACCTTGATGGAAGATGATGTTGAATTCATTGCGGAAAAGGTCCAAGACAGGGGGGAAGAGGTGGCCCATGTTGTAGAGGCACACAGAGAAGATACCATGGCCAAAATTTTAAGTACCAAATACCTAAATACAAAATACCATAATAGTACCAAATATATCTAAATACAATCACCACACAAGATATATGAAACAATATAGAAAACCACCACTTTATTATATCAAACCCTTAGGGTGGGGAAACACCATACAATGGATCCTATTATGGAATGGATACTCTCCTTTTCACTTGCCTCTTCGAGGGGGTATCCTCCTATTGAGCTACCAATCACAACAAAATACTTCTCTTCATATCCCACTGGATTCCTTGAACCCATTTGTATAGTGCTACCATCACCTAAGAAGATTCTAGAGGAGGAATCATCTAGAAGAAAAACCTTCTAAGAAGTCCTCTTACATTTATTATATCTAACTAACCATTTATTATATCTAACTACCATAGTGGGCCTTATTTGAAAATATAGTGGACCTATTCCACCTTACATTGGATGGCCTCCACTACCTCTCTAGCTACCTAACATTTCGTCCCCCTTATGAAAGCGTTGTCCTCAATGCTTGTTATGAGGGTGGAAAACCATATACTAGGGTCTCATGGATAATTGTGGACCATAATGTTGAAGAATACTGGAGAACCAAGGTCCCATGTAGAAATGTGAGCCGCTACGATGAAGTAGTTTAACTGCCACTATAAAATTGGGTCCCATGTCCAAGTTCTCATGTGAACTCCATGCTAAATATATTGGAACTTGGGAACCAATTGAAAATGATGCTCTAAAGATTGACACTGGTCACGTGGATCGAAATATTTAGAACCAACAAAAAATGCATTCACTATGATTGGAGAATAATAAAACTGAAGAATAATATGTAGAGAATGATCATGTTTACTCTCCATGAATTTCTCTACCCGAGGGGGATTAGAGTTATCAAATAGAAGATGGAAGTGGTTGTCATCCCATAAATGACAACGATCCATATACCAATCATCACAATCGTCCTCCAAATAAAACCAAGAATATACTTCTTGATTATATTCATCCATGATGTTCACCAAATTATATTTCTCCTAGATGCTTGCTAAGGACTCATGAATACTACGAAAACTATCCCTGAGACCTTCTTGAAATTTATGCAATGTGTCATGCATTTGGGATTTTAATGTTTCAATCATGTGTAGAATTTCCTTGAGGGTTTGAGAGTGAAAATACATTGGAAACACCACATAAAATATACCAAAAGAAATATCTATAAATTCTCTATCCAATGGGTCTGATCTTGTAGCAATCTGAGCACATTGTGAAAAGTTATGGACTTTGTAGTCCCATCGTTGTCACGAAAAAAACCCCAAAATTGTTGATTTTAAATCAGTGATATCTTCACTTCCGTAACTCCGATTCACACGATTTTTGTTTTGAATTTGGGTGAAATTGTGAGAGGAACTTGTTGATGGGTCTTAAATCCATTTAGTTCAATATCAGGAACCAAACCCACCACCAAGGCCCAATTAGAATCTGCAGCGTTTAATAGTGGAATGGTTCTCCAGATCTTGCGATCCGACCAATTTAATATATGGGCTTTACGTTTTCTTGTAAATGTGTCTCCTTCAATTTAAACTTTATCTTTTTGTATTTTCTCTTAGGTTGGACCGGTATAATATGCAAGCTAGTATAAACCAACTTGGCAACAAACATGATTAAGTTAAACTACTAGAGAAGAGGCTGAGCTTGGGATAACCCACTACTCAAGCATGCAAACGACAAAATTTATACCATATGCCTAGTACTAATACATTAACCATGTGAGCATCCACTTACTGTCTGAGATACTAATTATCAAAAAGAAAACACATATGCGATAAGATAATGCCAAGTAAAATAATTCACCTACTCTAATCATCAATCACATAATAACACAACGATTCATCTTCATCATTAAAGAAAAGAAATGTAAAGCATTGCATCAGATAACTTAACAATAGATTTAATAGCTCTTACTCATACAACATCCATTCATGAGAGGAGATAGGAAATAGTTCTTCTCCACGTCCAATCACACATGCATTTGATTAAAATATAACTTGTCTCTGGTCCAAAAGGACTTCTCAATTATGGGTACCTCCAAAATAATTCTTAACAAACTAGAAAAGGAGTGTTTCTTGCAAAAACCATTGACCCTTAACTAATCGTTTGATTATCTTGTTTATAACATTAAATTAACTAAAAATAATGGCTAAAGTGCAGTTAAACAAAACAAAACTCACCACATGATGTTCTACCCTAACAATTTTCTAATAGTCATCTTAAGATATCACTTTGAAAGGGTGACCCTTTTCATACTCCAACCAAATGGTGAAAAAATCCTCGCAGGTGTGGGCGTATGTAAATATGTGTTGTTCCATTAGAGCCGTGCAAATATCTCTGATCTTTATTGCATGTGATGGATATTTCACCAGACTAATGCTTAACTATTGCAGCACAGCCCGAGCTCTTATCGGGTGTTCCATAAATTGTTGCACCTTTCATGGCATTGTGTCGGTCACCTTTGCTAGTCTTTCAAACCATGCTGAATCTTGCTTGGTGTACGATTCTACTATGTCTCACAAATCGAAAAAGTTTTCGGGTGTTTCAAACTCAGGAAGTTTGATATCCTTTGTCACCTTGTTGACTTTTTGACTTGGTTTCTCTCAGATTTCTCAGTGAGGTTGCTGAGCCATTCTTGCTTAATACTAGGAGGAATCTTTCCTGCAAATCAAAATAAAATCGTTGAGAGATTTCTTATAGAATGACACTTGGAAAAATATATGTAAAAGTGTAAGTGTGAAGAATCTAGACTGGTGCATACCTATAAAGCTTGCTAAATCTGGTTGTTTGATACTTACACGATCTCTACAACCCTTCGAATTGCTTGCACCACTTTTGTTAGCGCCATCATATTTTCTCTTGTTAGGATGGGTTAAATATGCATGCCACGGAATGAAATACCAGGTATGAAAAAATGTAAGAGTTGAAGTCATGCCAGTGGTCAGTTAGCCCTTGGAGTCGGGAAAGGATGTTAGAGCCAAACACGTGCTGAAAGTATGAGTATGTTCCAAAAGAATTGGATCCTGTCATAAGGGAGGTCATTAGGAGCCTCAGGTTGAGGCAAGTTGTGCAAACAAAAGTTGCATCCACAAGCACGTCAACCATCATCAACTCATCATGGATACTGGGGAAATGAAAAATTGAGGGTATCATACCACACACCCTCTGTAACGCCTGTCGGTTGTGTTTTGCATGACCCGAAACCTACTTTTCATGTGGATGTGCCACATAACGTTTTTAGTTTTCTTCAAAACATCTCGTTTCCAGGAATCTAGTGTCCCCTGGCATGTTTCCACCCACTGCCCAGTCTGTTATAAATTTTGTATGTCTTGCATGTGTTCTACTCATCAACCGAGCTTGTGCACTGTTGGAAATTCTTCTTGTGAGTTGAGTCTGATAAAATTTTCCTCTTTGGGATCTTTTTACATTCCCCACATACAAGATAGATACATTGTTTCACCATGGGAACTCCTCAAAATGAAAGACGGGGCACACGAAACAGCTGGAGCGCCAGGCTTGAGCCCCAAAACACCTGGGATTCTCGAGGCTTCCAAGGGAGACTCTCACCTATGCGCGGAAACTATGGTACCGCCCCATGTGGAGGTCAAAGTGGAATAAGTTACATCGAGAGGATGAATGTTAGAAGAAATTCCTCCCCAACAAAAGATACCTTGGAGAAGAGGAAGGACAAAGAAGAATAAGGAAGCTTGTGGAAACCAAATCCAGACCGAGTCATGTGCAAGATCATCCATCGAGGCATTACTTATGTGCGCTATCTGGCTAGAAACTGTCGAAAACAAAAGTTGGGGAAGCAAGAGAAGAATGAGGAGGATAGATGCCTTAGGTTCTAACATTCGAGAGCCAACTCAGTAGTTAGAGAAGGCACAACTTGCCATCATTGAAATCTACCATGAAAATAGAGAATTAAGATGAAAACTGGAAGCAAAAACCTTTGAGGTGTTAGCATTGCATGGTTGTGAAGGGAACGTGACATGGATCAAGAGATAGCTTCAGGAAGTGAAAGAGACAATCGTGCAGTTGTGCGAAGCACACAGGGTGTCGGAAGAACAAAAAATAAAAACATCTCAGTGTGCGCAAAGTAGTTGGGGAGAAAGTTTGTGCGCAGAATATGCATGATTGACGAACTCCATTTTGTATTCTCAGACGTGACACACAATTTTGATAGTTTTCCCTTTTTGTGAAAGTTTTCATGTTCTTAATGTAAAACCCGGTTGATTGGCCCAAAAGGTGTAGACAATGTCTCTTGTATGTAATCTGAGCTTGATGGGGATCTAATATAATGTCTTGAAATGGATGTATCACGTCTTCCCTTTGCATGTGTATCTATTGTGTTCTTTGTCTAATTTACTTGTAAGTTGTTAGCCTCAATTTTATGAGTTTCTTTGTATTTTAATTAATATCCTTCTGCGAAAAACCACCGACGCTGATCGATTTCATTGTACATCACTGACATGGTGCCACATACTTGGGATACATGGCACTGAAGACTAGGAACTTAGCTCGTGGGTATTGGTCAGACTCAGGACTTTGTTCAAGTCATGTGCTCTAAGCTAAACTTGGGACTGTCGATGCTGAAAGGGTGTCAAGGATCGCCCTTTAGAGATAAACCTATCGCGTAATTTCTTTGTGGTTTATCGTACTCGAAAACCCCTGATGCCGAAAATGTTTCGGAAGTCGGTGATTGGTGATATCGTTTCTTTCTTCATCCAACACTTACTCTTTTTTCCTTTTACCAACGTCGAAGGGAATCAGTTTTCAGCGATATCCTTGTGTGATGCTTGTCACAAACGAGCAACTTCCATTTTTTGATGCTGAAAAATTGGTGCTCGACGACCTTAGTTCTCTCGAGTGATTCTCTTTCATTTTTTTTAATTCTTCCCAATGCTGAATCTTTGAGTGCATCGGGGAAATGTTTTGGATTGTCGATTATTTATTTAAATGTTAGTCTTTTAAGTTATGGGTTTTAAAAGATCAAAACAAACTTTGGAAGACTTAACAAGAGTCAAAATAATAAGCAAAGGAAACATACTCATACTAAAGTCAAATTTAGACAGAGAAAAAGATCAAGTGGTACCCAAAAAATGAAATTTAACATAGACAATTTTTTGGGTGTGTTGAGTGCTCAACAAATGGCGATTTACTGGGAGAAAGAAGAATCTTTGTTCCTCCTTCAGGATCGGCTGAAATGAAAGCTGGTGGAGAACTTAACTGGTTTTAAATCAGAGCTTCTTTTACCCTTGCATTTGAAATTCTCCGGTTGATGCTTCTGGGTCTGCCCGTGGGGTTTTTAACCTTTATTCATCCTTCGTTTCCTATAAACCTGACTCATGCCCTCTTTTACAAAAATCTAGTAAATCATTCAATGTAATGGAGCCTTTAATTACTTTTACTCACTTACTACGGTGTTGCTCCACTACCAGTGAGCATCCATAGCCCCGACAGAGTCACCCCGATATCACAGACCTTGATCAACTACCAGTGAGCGTCCATAGCCCCGACAGAGATACATGCATATACTCTCCCACTATTCACTCATTTTGGTATAATTAACTTTTATTTCGGCAAAATGCCTTGAGCGAGTGTGAGAGGATGATGTCTTTTTTTTACAAGATGAGATGGTTAAGGTGAAACTTACTAGCTCTGTCTTTGAGGTGCATGTAGTCCTTTTCCAGCTTACCAACTTTCCCTTAAGGTTTCACCAGACCATCGGGCAGACACTTCTTCATTTCTCCAAAGTTGTTTATATGCGGAGGTTAGATAGAGAGACCCTCAAAACAACTGCAGGTTCCTCTGTGCTTCTTTGACTGTGAGCGATGAATTAGGAACAAAGTTTTATATGTCACATGATTTGAGGTCAACCATTTTCTTTCTAAACACAACCTTCAAAAGTGAGGAAATCAAAACAACAAAAGAAAACAAAGGAGAAATCGCAATTGAGCTAGATGAAACAAACTTA
>ML788354.1:113722-129720 GCA_009831015.1 Picea engelmannii
TATGAATTTTGACTTAGATTTTTCCCTTTCTTCTTCTAGCATGAGAAAAGTGTCAATTCTTTGTTGTATGACTGATGAAGGTTGTCCTCTGGAATCTTGGGCTAGTTGAAGAGATGGAAGATAAAGCTCATTCAAGAGAATGGCTTCCTGTCTGTACAAAAGAAAGTATGGGTAATTTCCTACAACTTCCTTGGGTGTAACTCTATCTTCCCATAAGGCACTGTGGAGTAAATTGTGACAATTTATCTGATTGTCCACAACCGTTTTCTTCAATATTCTCACTAGGTTCTTATTATTTGATTCTTCCACTCTGTTTTCCTGTGGGTAATCATTTGTAGAGTACCTAATTACTATTCCTTTGTATGTCAATAGGGTGGAAGAGAAGTAAGTTGCATTATAAAAAACTAGGACAAAAGGGACACCAAACCTTGTGATCAGTTGTTGTTCTATGAATTGGATTACCACCTTCTCGTTTACATGGGTCAAAGTGATGGCCTCTTCCCATTTCGTGGAATAATCAGTGGCCGTAAGTATATACTTATGTTGTTTTGAAGAACTTGGTGTAATTTCTCCTATGATATCTAATCCCCATTGCTCAAAACGCCTAGAAACAATCACAGGTTGGAGTGGAACTACCGCTCTCTTCTCTCTCCCATTGCTTATTTGAAAAGTCTTACAATTTCTAGAGTAAGTGTGAGTGTCCTTAAACAAAGTGGGCCAATAATAACCAGCTCTCAGCATCTTATGGGGGGTGGTGTTTTCTGCAAAATGTCCACCGACAGGGCCATCATGGAGTTCCTTCAGAATTTTGTCTGCATATTCACATTTGATACATATTAAGAGTACCCCGTCATAATTAACCTGGAAGAGTACCAAATTTATGAGGCATTATTGTGCGGATTTTAACCTGAGAGCTCTCCTTTCCCTAGGCTTGAGATTTTCTGGGCAAGTCCCATGGTGCAAGAGATAATTCAAATTCTCATAGAAAGACTCTGGCCCTAGGGAAATGATTGAAGCTTCACCACACCATAATTCCATTTCATTCTCCCATCCAGAGTCTTCATTTACTTGGTCTTGGGTTTCAACCGCAAGTTTTCATAAACCCTTGCCCTTTAACTAGTTTGTCAGGTTTTATATCTAAATCAAATTCTTGGACTATTGCCATCTATTTCCCTCTTATTTCCCCCATCTTTGGTTGAGTGAACAAGGATTAGACTACAAGATGAGGTACAATTACTTTGGTATGGTTCTTGAGGATGTAAAATCTGAAGTGTTTTACTGCTTTATATACTACACAGGCATGTTTATCAATAGTAGGATGATTAAGTTCAACTCCTTGGAGGTTAGTTCTCATGAACAACACTGGAGCCTCGTTGTTTTAATAATCTTTCTGAGTCAATACTGCAGCTAACGATTGGTCAAAGGTGAAAGTATATAGGAAGAAATATTTATTAAAATCAGGACTTCGTAACACGGGGGATTGGGATATAGTAGTTTTGATATTGCCGAAAGAATCCTTTAATTCATCATCCCATTTAAACTTAGCATATTTGTAGATCATTTTTTGTAGTGGTCTGACAGTCTCAACGAAATCAGTCATGAATTTTCTTACAAAATTGATTTTCCGAAGAAGGATTGCATTGTCTTTTTGTTGTGAGGTAACGAGATTTGAGTTATATCTTTGAATCACTCAGGGTCTATGTGAATTCTAGCTTGGGATATAATATGACCTAATAAATTTCCTTACTCCACACCAAAGATAGTTTTCTTAGGGTTTAAAGATATACCATATTTTCTACACCTTTCGAAAATGTGGGTTAAGTGTTGGATGTGTTCCTCTCTGTTATTTGAATACATAGTTACGTTATCTATATACACTACCACACATTTCTTGATCAATCCTCAAAATGATACATCCATTTCCCTTAGCTTATTATACTTTATAGGTCCATTCAAACACTTAATACTTCTTCCATAATCAATTGATGGTGGAATCATAATCTAAGACAAATCTATAGATAAATTTTATTTTTCAAAAACAATATTGGACGTGTTTTCAATTAGTTGGAGGCTTCAACTCATTTATCACCCAAATCAATTTTGGATCAATATAGATCCATCTTTCACTTATGATATGCCCCCAAAATTTATCTTATGTGATAGAAAACAACAATTTTGTAGTGTTTATAAATATTCCATACATTCTACACTTGATAAAAATTATTTAATATGGAACACGTGTTGTTCCCTAACCTTGGAATAGATAGTGATATCATCTTGATAATAAACCATTGTGTTTCCAATCAAATCATGGTAGGAATGATCCATGGCCCTTTGAAATGTTTCACCAGTATTCATCAACTCGAATGGCATTCAAACATAAGATTAAGTCCCCTACAGGGTTGTGAAAGGTGTCTTAAGGTAATCCTTTTAATCTACCAAAAATTTATTATAGCCTAATAAACCATCGAGCATAGACATCCATATTAATCCCGTAACCTACTATGTAACATGTCCATATTCAGAAGTGGGTGATTATCCTTTAGGGATGCTTGATTTGAGTCATGGAATTCAACACATATCCATATTTCCCCATTCTTCTTCCAAAACCCCACAAGATTGGCCACCCATTTTAAATATCTAATTGGTACTATAATCCCTATGTCCATTAACTTCTACAACTCAATTTTAATGACGAGATTTAATTTTGGATTTATCACCCTCAATTTCTATCTAATGAGTGTTCTTCTTTCAATTTTATGGTCTTATGTCTAATGGTCCTATTATATTCCTTTAGGTCACCATATGTCCATGAAAACATATCTTCAAATTCCTTGAAGCTATTAACAAAATCAGCCACATCTAATTGGTTGGTACAATTTCTCCCTACACTCAAGAAATTGGGTTTGTCATCTGTGTCAATGTTGACCTTTTTGGTTTCTTGGACTTTCTAGAGTGATTGGTATTCTCCTAGTTGTACCTTTCAAGTTCAATCATCTTTATTGAATAAACAATCCAATGAGATTGCACCTTTAGATATAATTATTTCTTGCAAATTTAGGATTACAAGCTCATCATATTGGTCATGCCTTGAATATTCATATTGAGGTTGAAGGATAATGTTTTTTGGGATTTATTTCTCAATTTCGTCAACCACGTCCAATAATTTTTCAATGTATTCATCATTTTAAAATATTTTCCAAAACCTTGGACATTATATGGTACCAATGACTGGAAAATGGGTTCAACATAGAAAGTGGTTATTGGCAAGGGACAGATGGGGGTTAAAAAGAGACATTGAAACTGCTAAAGATTCTTCCTTTTGATTCTCCTCTCTTGGAATAAAATTTATGTTAAAATATTTGAAACCCTTTATCAAGTCCCATACCCTCTGCACATATGCCTTTAAATTTTTTTTTTTAATGATACATATTTTCTTAACCTAGTTGAAAACTAGCAATGAATCTCCCATTACAATGAGGTCTCAAACATCCATTTTTTGGGATAGAAATAATCTTTAAGTTAGTGCCTCATATTATAAAATGTTGTCTATGCATTACAATTTAAATTTGAAGGAGTGAAAATGAATTTCTCTAGAAGGAATCTCAAAAAATACTCCTTCTATGGTTCCACATTTCAAACAAGATCCATCAAATGAAATCCTACATGATCAATCACAAGGGGAGTAAACATTGGGAAGTATAGGTGCATCTACCATTGTTCCTTTTAAAATTATTTCGACAGTACACTCATTCCCACATCTAGTACTACAAGGGAATATTTTTATGGTGTTGATTAAATAATGACTTAAAAAAGAGGGATTTTTCATCACAACTATGACACACATACATTGTAGAACTTGAAAGAAAAATGAAGAAAGGCTGATGCAAGCTTAAAAATTGTGTCAACAAATTTCTGTACTTTGAAATAAAAATAGGGTTTATGGTTTACATGATGAATTGATTATGGAAACAAGTGGGTGTGTGAGGAGTCTAGAAACCCTCCCATATTGTTAAAGCATGTGAATAGTCTATCCATGTCAAATTTCAGTGCATACAAAAACAATTTGAAATAATTTAAATGTTGGCCCCATTCATAGGTCACTGTTGCCCATGTCTAGTCCTAGTACAATGTATTTTCATTGTTCCTTTTAAAATTCGTTCGAAAATACACATGTTCCCACATCTAGTACTGCAAGGACATATTTTTATGGTGTTGATTAAAGAATGAACAAAAAAAGAGGGATTTTTCATCACAACTATGACACACATACATTGTATATACATTAATTTAGAACCTAAAAGAAAAATGAAGAAAGGTTGATGCAAAATTAAGACTTGTGTCAACCAATTTATGTACTTTGAAAAAAATAGGGTTTATGGTTTACATGATGAATCGATGATGGAAACAAGTGGGTGTGTGAGTCAAATTTGAGTCCAAAAACCCTTCCATATTGTTAAGGTATGCAAATAGTCTATCCATGTCAAACTTCAGTGCATACAAAAATAGTTTGAAAATTTTTCAACGTTGGCCCCATTCATAGGTCACTGTTTCCCATGTATAGTCCTAGTACAATGTATTTTTGTTGTTCCTTTTAAAATTTGTTCGATAGTACACATGTTCCCACATCTAGTACTCCAAGGGAATATTTTTATGGTGTTGAATAAATAATGAATGAAAAAAGATGGAATTTTCATCACAACTATGACACACATACATTGTATATACATTAATGTAGAACCTAAAATAAAAATGAATAATGGATGATGCAAAATTAAAACTTGTGTCAACCAATTTGTGTACTTTGAAAGAAAAATAGGGTTTATGGTTTATATGATGAATTGATGATGGAAAGAAGTGGTTTTGTTAGTCAAATTTGAGTCCATAAACCCTCCCATATCGTTAAGGCATGCGAGTAGTCTATCCATGTAAAACTTCAGTGCATACAGAAACAATTTGAAAAAATTTCAACGTTGGCCCCATTCACAGGTCACTGTTGCCCATGTCTAGTCCTAGTACAATGAATTTTCTTTGTTCCTTTTAAAATTCATTTGACAACACACACGTTCCCTCATATTGTACCATAAGGACGTACTTTTATGGTGTTGATTAAAAAATGAACGAAAAAGAGGGATTTTCATCACAACGGAAAGTTCAAATGAAACAAGGTTGAGATCAGATATAATATAGAGTGGGTGTGTGAGTCATACTTGAGTTTGGAAATGCACGTTATTATTTCCAAAGTCCCATGTTTTCAAACAATTTCAATGAAGATTCTATAGAAATGACAAACACATTCATCGAAACTTTGTTGATGTAATACTATGACAACAATGATGACATCTACGATCATGATGGTATAAAAATGAATGAGATTCTCTTGGTTTCAAGAAAAATTTGTCCTCTACTTAAAAAGGCCAACCATGTGAAGGTGGAATCTCATATGGCATATCCCCTCCCCATCACATCACTCTCAATTCCCAAATACCCAATCTATAAAATATAAAATAATCGAAAGCAAGCTAGTAAGATTCATGCATAGAAACTACCAAAACAAAAGTTAATGAAGGTAAATGAAATTGTGTGTTGGTAAATGATATTTTTAGTCTACCACATACTTTAGTATATTGGCGACTATTTTCAAGTTGCACATAATAATTAAACAACATGTAACATAGGATATAAAAATGTTGCATAAAACTTAAAAACATGTAATTAACCCATGACATAAGTAAATTATTTCAAGATAATAATTCATACATATTAAAATATATAGTCACATACCTGATCCAAATCAACAGCTATATAATCATCCTTATTATGTAGCTTCCAGTTATTCATCGAACTTGACATATGTATCATCATCCTGTTCAGAAATGATGTTGAAAGGATTGATGATATCATCATCGTCATCAATGCCATTTTTGAGCATATTTTCATTGACATCATCATCAAGAACTGCATTGTCTCCTACAACTAGATCATGATATTCTTCATCTTCTTTGTCTGTTGACCCTGCATGATATTCTGACTTTGTATGATCTAGCGAATCATCTTCTTCTTCAATATAATCTTCTTTCTGTACATGAGTATACTTAACTATCCTTCCTATTGAATCATATCTAACAACAAATGACCAATCCCTCTCACATGGAATATTTGATTAAAATTCGTGTTCAAATTGGCATGGAAAAACATAGAGATCATGTCCTCTTTCAAAGATTTTTTGTTTAATCATCGGAAATTCGTTGGAATGTTGAATAACAGTTCTTTCCTCATAGTATTCATGCATTTGTAATCTATCACATTTGACGTCGAACATAACTAATTTGAAGGAATTAAAGTCACACTCAAGTATATCATTCAAATACCCATAGTATGTATTTTCAGATTCTCTGGGATGTCTGTCACTGCTAGAGGAAACATTAGTGACCTGAAATATTGCAGTTATCCCACTTGTTGTCACAAGAGTTGACTTTAGGCTATAATAGAGCCAAGCCTTAGCACATTTTAAATGAAATAAAATTTGTTGATTGATTAGTCATAAGAGGCTTCTAGAACTAGGTCTGAAATAGGCCCTTCACTCATTTATAGATCAGAAACGAAGAGGCATGACATCGTTTGTCTAATTGATTCAATAAAGAATATGGATAGAGGATAAGAGATGAAGAATACTGAAACAAAGAGTTAGGTATCTAATTCTGATAGGTCTAATCTTTATTTCAATGGAAGAAATAACACCAAACTTCAAATATTTGAACACAGGTCTTGTCTTACTGATAGCAAGACAGAGGAAAATCTATGAACAAATAAAACTTGTAAATAAGTAAAAAAAGTTAAGATGCAGGTCTTGTTCTACTCATGGAAAAACAAAGGAAAAACTACACTTTAAGGAATTCTTTAAATTAGCTACAACAGAAGTATTACTGAATTGTAACCATTACAAGCTAAATTAATGAATGGAAGGAGGAAAGAGAAGTGATGAAAAATTCAGAAACAATAACACGGGAAGAAGACAAAATTAGACAATGACAAGGTGTAGAATCTCTTGGCACTCTGTTCTATATTTTCTGAAAAGGAATGCATTACAAACCTAGCCTCCAAAAGGCTCCCGGGCTGTTCCCTCTCCCTCCTTCAAGAAGATACAATAATATATGTCTTTTGCCCCCTTTCGAATAACTGAAAAATGATTCGGATTCCAAAATAAATCCATCTAGAGATGAAAAGTCATTTCATGTAGGTATTGAGGTCGAAATCCTCCAACAGATAACAACAGTTACCATCAAATTCGGAAACTTTCTGCCATAGAAAATGGGCCAAACTGCTGAAAACTGGGGCTGTTGTTATGGTTCTGTATCTCTTGAATCGTGACAGATGTGTATAAAATGAAAGAGGTTTTTTTTCATCTATTTTTTCTGACCAAAAACCTCTCTCGGGTTCCTGAGATCCATTTCCATTTGCCCCAGATCTGCCTTTCAAAAACATGTGTCAAACAGAGAAATTCTGAGCTCGAAAAATTAAGTCTCGGAGATGGATTTGATTCTCCCAATATGTGACACCTGTAGGAAAACTGAGCGAGGTTATTGATCTCTGATGTTTTAGGCATAAAAAACTCTGACCATTTTGCAAAATGATATTCACGTCGCTCAACATCATCATTTGAAAATGATGACTCAACATAGTAAAAAACGCCACATTTCTAAAAACAAGCCTCATCTTTTGGGGGACTTTTGACTGCCTTCACGAGATCCAAATGAAAATATGAATGCACCAATGGAAATATTAGGATCTATAGATGTCAATTGACCATTTGAGCACGCAAAACAACCTCTCCACGACTAAGAAAATGGATTTTTTGTTGAGGCAGTTTATCCACTAAAAAAAATCTGCAATTCGACAGCTAACAAGCCGAAAACAGGGGTTTCTTAGCCACCGAAAGTCTTGGCTTTCAGCGCTAACAGTGCGATTTCAGAGTGCCGTAAGCCACCGAAATTCCCGAAACCCGATATCGGGATTTTGGGATTTCGGAACAATGGTTAAAAAATTTACATTGGCCGAACCTCCGATGGCCGAAACCCCAAAATGGTGACGTGGCATTTGTGTGAAACCTTAATATAGTGATTTTATTTCCTTTTATTGCATTTTTTTCATGCCTCCTCGTGATCTCTTCCTCCACGTGGCTTGATGCATGATGCTTGAATGGTTGGTCTCGGCCGATACACTTTTGACAACTAAGGGCATATGAAACCTGAGATTTAAGCTACCAAAAGTCTTCACTTTCGGTAGCTAAACACTATAAATTTTTTCCTCCTAAGCTACTGAAAGCTAAAATTTCAATATTTGTTCCAACACCACTATTATAAGTTTTCTTGGTTTCATCCAACTGTTTGATACAGAATTATGACCATTGCACCACATAGCCTTGTGGTGTTTCAACTGCAATATACCAAATATGTAAAATCTGCATTATGAATTAATAAATTAACATATTTATATAACTTGGAAAGTATCTAAAAAATATAGTACACATGTAGTCACATTAATATAAATTAAAACTCTGAATAAAATGGGTGAATTTTCTTTCCTGTCCATCTTTCAAACCATATGCTAAATCAATTTCCCTTTGCGTAACATTGGCATCTATGTTACGATGAGATTGTCTAACCAATTCAGACAGTCGTTTCCATGATAACCTACCACCATGATGTTGTTTACATATTTCAATCCATACATTCATCCAGTCAAGATTGTTTGCAATGTATAAATGCAGTTCATCCCAATCTTGAGCAACTGAATAAAAAAATCATAATTCACCAATATTAAATATTAGTTATAACCATGGTAAATATTAATAATTTATGAAATAATAGATATTAATATTATAATGAGTATGATCATATACACAAAAAATGAAAATTTATATGTATTAATATAAATATCCACAATTATTAATATGTTTCCTCTCATTTTTTTCATTCTACCTTTCCCCAACAGGTGCTCCTGATCCTCAATGTTTTTTATGGAGTTCACATCCCAAATACGATCCACTACATGCATAGTTGGCACTTCTAATTTAGGAAGATACTGACTAATATAAACCATGAATTGATATACCATATATCCCTATGTTATGAGGAAAATATCTCTATGGCTAGGGGAAAACCACAACAGACGAAAATTACTACAGAAATCAACTCTATTCTCAAGTATGCTATGCAAACAAATATGCCAAAAAGACAAGATAAAAGACCTACCTCATCCGGATGTTCAATGAAGTCCACTGTTGAGCAGTTGACCCAAAGTAATATACCTACAACTAGTCCTCAACAACCAAGAAACACAACCATATGGTGATAACATATGATGTTAGAACATTCAATAGCAGAATCCATTAAAATTCATAACAAATACTCCCATGGAATAATAATTCAAATATTTGCAAGATATCAATTGGACGAGAAAAGAGTATTTCTATTAAGATGTAATCAACATAAGTGAATAAGTTACACACTTTCGTGTCAGCACGGTTTGGAAACGAGAAAATAAGTTCCTCCCAGTTGGGCCTCCAACAGTTCAATCTTCCACCAAATTCAAGCTCATATAAGAGAGAGAATGAAGTTCTCACTCAATAAGGGAAGATATTGGGGGATGAACATTGTGTTTAGACTTCAAGGATAAAGGGATGCAGACTCAATGTGAAGTGAATAAATCCTCCATAGTAACTTTTCTCTCAAAGTTGAATTCTTTCTCCTCTCTTCCATAACTCGGAATTGGCCCATTTATAGCCTTCAAGTGGAACTGAAGGGCCGAGTCTGAACGTTTCTAGTATATGGAAGCCCAAGGATCGTTGATATCCTATTGTGACATAGAAACCCAACACTATTTTTCATTTTTGGGCACATTTCTTGATGTATGCGGACTGTAGTGGTGCAACATGCGTATACACATGTTGTATAGTAGGCAAGGTGCATATATGTGGAAAAATTGTATTTTTAGCTTTGGGATTTGTAAAAGGGGATGACAAGTTTGCATAGGGAAATGGAAAAAGGCCTTATGTGAAATATTGAATGGGGTGAGGAAAATCTTTCTATAACAAATGCCCCCTAATGTGTGAGGTTAGAGGATTATCTGCAATGGCTGAAATACATTATAAAAACCCAAAAGTGGAGTAATGGGGACCCAGCTGGAAGAACTAGTTGCTCATTACAACCTGTACTGACTTTGCATACATGGCTACCAATTTGAATTACACTGCAAATCCATGTGAAAATATACCAAACAACTATCCATGGCCATGAATAGGAAAATACAAATGTGGTTACATGCTAAAGGTTGTCATAGTCACGAACAAGGCCTAGTACAACCATTCTCAAAATCAATCTGAAGATATCTGTATACAATGGAGTACAAGTTGATCTCCCATGATCACTGAAGTCACATAGGTACTGGTCCAATGAAAAGGTAGCAAAAACTCAGGAAATTTGTGTCTACATATTGATGTCTTCAATTCTTCTACACAATCCTCTAATATGCAAGTCTACATCATTTGAATAAAGGAGTTGAGGTTGAACACAATGAGACTTTGCTTGATTACCGATCATTGAGGTATACTGTTAACAAATGCAAGACATCCTACCAATGGTGAAAGTAGGTATCAAGGAACTAAGTACACTCTTACAAGTGTGAATAAAGGAGTCGAGGTTGAACACTTGAAGAATACATCAATCAGGAGACATTGATGTATTCCCAACTGTCGATGCTGAAAGAACCTGCCACTAATGATTGCAAGCCTCTAGGTACTCATAGGACTCTAAGTCTCATTTCTAGAATAAATGAATAGAATTCGATGGAAGGATACCCGCTGAAAGGAGAGCATTAAGGCATATCTCATGATTCAACACGAGGTACAAAGCAAGAGCTTAATGATTTGGAGGAAATCAGATGAATAACATGTTCATGAACTGATGCAGGAGCATCGCTCACTCATCAAGCGAGCCAACACATTTAGAGAAAAACAGCTGGACAGCGCCAGCACACATTTTGAATTACTTTGGGATTGTTGCGCCACTCTTTAATGGAATCATTCATAAATAAGCGCACTTGTATTGTAAAGGGGACCTTGAGCCTTTAAGCTCTCGTCCTTAGTAGATAGGAAGGCATTTAATAAATTTAATGCTGTTAGATAGGAATTAATTGTAGATTTGATAGTTGTATAATTCGAGAGGGCAAACGGAATATAGGCACCCTCCTGTGTATCATTGTAACATTAGTACCCATTCAGGAGCAAGAGGAGAGAGAAAGYAGAGAATTTGTGAAGAACACCCATGTACAGACTGAATTAATAGAAGAGAACCTTTGATTCAATTTCATGGTTTGTGTTGTTTTCTATGTGTTGATATTATGCTCATGAATGTTTATTTTCTGTCATACAATTGCTTTGATATGTTGTGTATGTGATTTCATAGTTTAGTTGAAGTCTGAGAAAGAAGAGAATGAGTTTCAATTGTTTCTCTGTTTGAGCCAGGAGATTCCTGCATAGAGTGCAGTCGAATTCATCCGCATAGAGTGCGTTGATGAGGCTCGACAGCTAAACCCTTATTCTCATTTACCCAGGAGCTGGTTTAGCTTGGTAGAGCCGTGCATGAGGAGGGCAGGCTGAAATCGAAGTCTCAGTAGCTAGTTCGAGCACAGGAAGATAGGGATTACTGTGGCTGCAAGTGCCCAAAATTTGGAAGACTCAACACTTTGAGAGTTGTTGGGGTCGAGTGCAAGAAGCGTGTACAAATTCTCTGAGGGAGTTGGAGTTGACAAGCTCAGGAGGAACAGTTCCTTCGTGAGTCTGGGGAGAAGGACCCGGGAGAAGGTTCAAACCGGGAGGAGCTTTGGAGCAGAAGAATTCCTCAGGGAGGAGAAATCGACGATCGATCTTGCAGGCGAGAATCCGCGAAGACCCGACGATCGTTAGATCTCGGATAAGTTGTGAGGGTTTTAGCCCTTAGGCATAGGGATGAACTAAGAGCCATCGGGATTCGACATATTGGGTTTTCCGGAGGTGAGAGTTTCACATTTGTCAAAATCGCGATTGGCAATTTCTCGATTTAATCGGAGCCGTCGATCATTATAGGGACAGGTGTCATCAGATCCCGGAAGGTCAAGATTTGACATTCGGGGTTTTCAAATGCAAAGGAATTGTGGACGGTGAAATCACGATCCCGCGATTCCTGATAGAGAGGAGAGAGGAGGTGACGTGGCAAGGAGATAACGCACGTGCCATCGGAGTTCGGGGTTCGGGAATTCATGGTGCATGTAAACCGCGACATCAGATATACCGATTTCCTGATAGGGAAATCCCCAAAAAGAACAGGAGCATTGACCCGTTGACCCATCGGGGTTCAGGGTTTTGATTTGCACGAAATTAGTGCCACGAGTTTTGCGATATCGCGAAACCCGATATCCTGACAAGTAAAGGGGAGGTCGCAAAAGGATATTTCTGTTGGTAAGGAACTTCCGACGAGGGAGTTGAAGGGCAATTTAGCTCTTCGGGCCAGAGTTAGAGAAGGTCCTGGTGGAAGCGGGCTGCCTAAAAGGGGTGACTTGTGTCAAAGTGGTATCAGAGCAGGAATATCTTTGCTTTCTGTAACAGAGACAAAAGACATCATGCCGTCGAGAAGAGGTAGACAATCACCCAATCCAGAGGGGGAAAGGGAATTGTCCAGAGGAAGAGAAATGTCCAGGGAAGGAAGTAACCATGGACAGAACATAGAAATGGAGAGGGAATTATGAAACCTTCATGCCAGAATGGAAGATATGGAAGCGGCACATAGACGTGCAGTGCATACTGGAAATCTAAGTGACTCCGAAGTTGAGGAGGAAACTGGACATGAAGAAGAGGTTTCCGCAGGAGATGCATCAACCGAACAGTTGATTAAAGCTATTGCCAGGATGAGTTCAAAGACAAAAATGGATATTCTGGCATATGAAGGGAGCCTAAATGCAGAAGAATTGCTGGACTGGATCAGGGCTCTTGACACCTACTTCGACTATGAAGATATCGAAGAAGATAAAAAGGTAAGACATGATGTTACCAAGTTAAAGGGACATGCAGCCTTATGGTGGGACGAGCTACAAGCAGATAGACGTTCCAAAGGCAAACAAAAGATTAAAAGCTAGGATAGGATGATCGCAAAGTTGAAAGCAAATTTCATCCCCAGGGATTATCAAATCACTCTGTTCAGGTGAATGCAGAACCTGAGACAGAAGATGATGACGGTGAAAGAGTACACCGAGGAGTTCTACCGACTGAACATAAGAGCAGGTCATCGGGAGAGCGATGATGAGAAGGTGGTGAGATATTTGAATGGTATGAGATACGACATTCAGGATGAATTAAGCATGGTAACCATCAGAACGGTTGAGGATGCTTACCAGATGGCTCTGAAAGCCGAGGAGAAGCTGAGCCGTAATCAAGGTCAGCGAGGGTGAGGTAGAAGTCGGCCCAAAGGCAAGGCAGTTGCCCAAGAAATAACTCAGAAGCCCAAGGAGGAATGGAAGAGACCTCAGGGTAGAATTGAGAGAGGTGGAACCTCACAGAGGTAGCAATATGCTGAGCCGAGGAGGCAGCATATAGAGCAGGATGTCGGTTATGCTGATGCCAACACATTTCCTTGTACCAGAGGTAGAGGAAGAGGATGAGGAGGAATCATCACATGCTTTACATGTGGAAAGGATGAACACAAAGCCGTTGACTTTCCAGACAGGAAAATGGACCGAGGAGAAGCTCACATCACAGAGGCGCAGAGGCGTGATGTTGAGGATGAGGACTCCGGAAGTGGGAAGTCACTGACAGTGCACAAAGTTCTCTTGACACCTGAGAAAGAGGTGGAGGACACAGCCCAGAGAATCAGATTGTTCAGGACCACATGCCAGACCAAGGGCTGGAAATGCAAGGTCATAGTGGACAGCGGAAGCACAGACAATCTCGTTTCGACCGAGATGGTGGAAAAACTAGAGCTGGAGACAACTAAGCACCCGAGTCCATATAAAGTCTCATGGTTACAGAAAGGACACTAGGTGAGTGTCACTAAACAATGTTTAGTTGAATTTAAAATGGGTGAATATAAGGATAGAATCCTGTGTGATGTCATTCCCATGGATGTCTGTCATGTATTATTGGGTAGACCATAGCAGTATGATCGAAATGTGGTTCATGACGGGAGAATGAACACATATACCTTAGAGAAGGGTGGGATGACCCACAGATTGCTTCCGATAAAAGATAAAGAAGTGAAGCTGGAAGTAATCAGTACCATACTTCTCATGAGTGGGAAGGAGCTTCTCACAGAGATGGAGAAGAACGAAGATCCACAATTCTTTATGGTCAGGAAACTGAGAGTTGTCCTGACTAGCACAAGAGTGGATGACTTACCAGACCAGATTCAGGAACTGCTGGGAGAGTTCGTTGATATCATCGTGGACGAACTACCTCGTTCGTTGCCGCCGATGAGGAGTGTGAGCCATCACATTGACCTCATACCTGGAGCAAGCTTGCCAAATAAAGTTGCATATAGATTGACACCTCAGGAGAACGAGGAGGTCAAAAGGCGGGTATAGGATCTGCTGGACAAAGGACTGGTCAGGGAGAGCTTGAGTCTGTGTGCTGTTTCGACAGTACTAAGTCCGAAAAAGGATGGAGGCTGGAGGATGTGTACAGACTCCAGAGTGATTAATAAAATCACCATTAGGTATAGATTTCCACTGCCGAGAATGGATGATCTGATGGATTGCCTGAGTGGGGAAAATTATTTTTCGAAGATTGATCTGAAGAGCAGATATCATCAAATTCGCATGAGGGAAGGTGACGAATGGAAGACAGCATTCAAGACAAACGAGGGTTTGTATGAATGGCTGGTCATGCTGTTTGGTTTGACAAACGCGTCGAGCACATTCATGAGGTTGATGAATGAAGTCCTGAAGGAATTCATTGGCAAATTTGTAGTCATATATCTGGATGATATATTGATCTACAGTAAGACCAAGTCTGAACATTTGAAACATTTGGCCATTGTGATGAGAAGACTGCAGCAGGAGAAGCTGTTAATCAACATGAAGAAGTGCTCTTTCATGAAGACAGAGCTCATTTATTTGGGTTTTGTCATATCAGCAAATGAGTTGAAGATGGATCCTGAGAAAGTGGAAGTAATCAGGAATTGGCCATCATCGAGAAATGTTTTCGAGGTGAGGAGTTTCCATGGATTGGCTAGTTTCTACAGAAAATTCATTTGAAATTTCAGTGGAATTAGCGCAGCAATGATGGATACAGTGAACAAGCGACACAAGACTTTTCATTGGATGACAGAGGCTGAGAGGAGCTTCAATCTGTTGAAGCGGAAGATCACATAGCAACCAATTCTGGTGTTTCCTGATTTCCAGAAGACATTTCAAGTGAAATGTGATGCTAGTGGATATGTTATAGGAGCGGTCTTAAGTCAGGATGACAGGCTAGTTGCATATTTCAGCAAGAAACTAGATGAAGCAAAGATGAAATACTCCACATATGATAAACAGTTTTATGCCATCATACAGGCATTGAAGAAGTGGAGGCATTACTTGATACCCAAAGAATTTGTATTGTATAGCGATAATCATGCATTACAGTTTGTGACTCAACAAGAGAAGTTGAACCAGAAGCATGCAAAATGGGTAGAGTGTTGGATTACTGAGAGGGGGGGTGAATCAGTAATAGAGCAATCTAACCATATAATCCAAGTGTTATATCAATGAAGCATTATTATCCAATAACTGCAGAGTAAATAAGCAATGAACAAATGAACAATCATACACATACACAGTACACCTGTGTTTTACGTGGAAACCCAAATTGGGAGAAAACCACATAATGCTTTTTCTTATATGTCTTGAAGAATTACATTCATTGGAAGCACCAACTTCCTTTGTTTTCTAGCTGCAACTGGAAGGAGGCTCCAACCCCCTAGTTTCTC
>ML788354.1:129820-169284 GCA_009831015.1 Picea engelmannii
GCATTCTCATCAAGGACAATACATATTATATTACATCAATCATCAATCAATCAATCCTTTGACATCAATCAATCACTTGACATCAATCAATGACATCAATCAATCAAACCATTGGCATCAATGACAACATGATCCAACATAGAGTACATGCAAAATTTCACATTTGTGATCAAGCACATTTCAGGAACTACCAACAAAGTGGCTGACGCTTTGAGCAGGAAATGTTTGCTGTTGCAGGAGTTCAGAGTCAAAACCTTGGGTTTTGAAAACCTCAAAGAAATGTATGCAGGTGATGCAGATTTCGGAGAGGCATACGAGGCAGCTGAGAATCCAATTCTCAGAGATCAGAGCCCGTGGATAGATTTCATGATCTAGGAGGGATTGTTGTTTAGGGGAAATCAACTGTGTATACCAATTTGCTCCATGAGGGAGAATTTGGTGAAGGAGAAACATAGCGGGGGATTAGCAGGTCACTTTGGTCATGACAAAACATTCGCAAAGCTGAACGAATTGTATTTTTGGCCGGGCATGCAAGCAGATGTTAAAGGATTTGTTGACAGATGCAGGATTTGTCAACATTCGAAGGGCAGAAAGCAGAACGCAGGTTTTTATCAGCCATTACCCATACCTGAGAGGCCATGGGAGGCGATCAGCATGGATTTTGTTCTGGGATTGCCGAGGACACAAATAGGGGTTGATTCCATCTTTGTAGTCATGGATAGGTTTTCGAAGATGGAACATTTTATTCCGTGTCAGAGGACCAGTGATGCGACACACATCGCAAACTTGTTTTTCAAGGAGATTGTCAGACTCCATGGATTGCCGAAAAGTATTGTTTCGGACAGGGACACAAAATTCATAGGTCATTTTTGGAGGACGCTATGGAAGAAGCTAGGAACTAATCTGGCATTTAGTTCAGCGTACCATCCACAGACGGATGGACAGACTGAGGTGGTCAACAGAAGTCTCGGAGACTTGCTGAGAAGCTTGGTGACAGAGCACCATAGCAGCTGGGACAACATATTGCCGCAGGCAGAATTTGCATACAACGATTCAGTGAATCGAAGTACAAGCAAAAGCCCATTCCATATTGTGTATGGGACATAGCCGAGAGGAGTTTCTGAACTCAGGGAGTCAGAACAGACTGCGACTAGCAATGCTAGTGCTGAAGATTTCGCTGAGGCGATGTAGGAACTTCACAGTCAAGTGAAGCAACGACTGATGAAATCAAATCAAGAGTACAAACACAGAGTAGATCAGCATCGGAGACAACTTCAGTTTGAAGTTGGTGATCTCATTTTGGCACACTTGAGGAAAGAAAGGTTCCCGAGGGGGACGTATAACAAGCTCAAAATGAAAAAGATTGGGCCATGCAAGATTCTGAAAAAGTTCGGAGAGAATGCTTATGAGATTGAGTTGTCGGATGGCATCGGG
The DNA here is from genome assembly GCA_009831015.1 of Picea engelmannii. Lineage (NCBI taxonomy): Eukaryota > Viridiplantae > Streptophyta > Pinopsida > Pinales > Pinaceae > Picea > Picea engelmannii. The sequence continues at coordinate 131,255 of ML788354.1, forward strand.
ATATCTCCGATATTTAATGTTTTGGATTTATACCCATACAGGGCTGGAGAAGTAGAAGATGGAACTGAGGAACCAGTGATCCAGTGGCAGAAGCAAATGCCAGTTGCAGAGAAGTCGCAGATGGAGTATATATTGGATAAGCGAGTGGGAAAGAAGACCAGGCGAAAGAAATATTTTGAGTACCTGGTAAAATGGAAGAATCACCCAGTGGAGGATGCCAGCTGGGAGACAGAAGTAGTTATCCAAAAGCATGGATAGACCGTGAAGGAGCTCATGGATAGGAGCCCATGAAGATTTTCAAGCCGAGGAGTATGATGCAGGAGCATCGCTCACTCATCAAGCGAGCCAGCACATTTAGACAAAAACAGCTGGACAGCACCAACACACATTTTGAATTACTTTGGGATTGTTGCACCACTCTTTAATGGAAGCATTCATAAAGAAGTGCACTTGTATTGTAAAGGGGACCTTGATCCTTTAAGCTCTCATCCTTAGTAGATAGGAAGGCATTTAATAAATTTAATGTTGTTAGATAGGAATTAATTGTAGATTTGATAGTTGTAGAATTCGAGAGGGAAAATGGAATATAGGCACTCTCCTGTGTATCATTGTAACATTAGTATCCATTCAGGAGCAAGAGGAGAGAGCAAGCAGAGAATTTGTGAAGAACACCCATGTATAGATTGAATTAATAGAAGAGAACCTTTGATTCAATTTCATGGTTTGTGTTGTTTTCTCTGTGTTGATATTATGCTCATGAATGTTTATTTTCTGTCATACAATTGCTTTGATATGCTGTGTATGTGATTTCATAGTTTAGTTGAAGTCTGAGAGAGAAGAGAATGAGTTTCAATTGTTTCTCTGTTTGAGCCGGGAGATTCCTGCATAGAGTGCAGTCGAATTCATCCGCATAGAGTGCATTGATGAGGCTCGGTAGCTAAACCCTTATTCTCATTTACCCAGGATCTGGTTTAGCTTGGTAGAGCCGTGCAGGAGGAGGGCAGGCTGAAATCAAAGTCTCAGTAGCTAGTTCGAGCACAGGAAGACAGGGATTAATGTGGCTGTAAGTGCCCAAAATTTGGAAGACTCAACACTTTGAGAGTTGTTGGGGTCGAGTGCAAGAAGCGTGTACAAATTCTCTGAGGGAGTTGGAGTTGAAAAGCTCAGGAGGAACAGTTCCTTCGTGAGTCTAGGGAGAAGGACCCAGGAGAAGGTTCGAACCGGGAGGAGCTTTGGAGCAGAAGAATTCCTCAGGGAGGAGAAATCGACGATCGATCTTGCAGGGGAGAATCCGCGAAGACCCGACGATTGTTAGATCTTGGATAAGTTGCGAGGGTTTTAGCCCTTAGGCGTAGGGATGAACTAAGAGTCATCGGGATTCGGCATATTGGGTTTTCCGGAGGTGAGAGTTTCACATTTGTCGAAATCGCGATTGGCGATTTCTCGATTTAATCGGAGCCGTCGATCATTATAGGGACAGGTGTCATCAGATCCCGGAAGGTCGGGATTCAGCATTCGAGGTTTTGAAATGCAAAGGAATTGTGGACGGTGAAATCACGATCCTGCGATTCCCAATAAAGAGGAGAGAGGAGGTGACGTGGCGAGGAGATAGCGCACGTGCCATCGGAGTTCGGGGTTTGGGAATTCATGGTGCATGTAAACCGCGACATCGGATATATCGATTTCCCGATAGGGAAATCCATGAAAAGAATAGTAGCATTGACCCATTGACCCATTGGGGTTCGGGGTTTTGATTTGCATGAAATTAGTGCCATGAGTTTTGCGATATCGTGAAACCCGATCTCCCGACAAGTAAAGGGGAGGTCGCGAAAGGAGATTTTTTTGGGTAAGGAACTTCCGACGAGGGAGTTGAAGGGCAATTTAGCTCTTCGGGCCAGAGTTAGAGAAGGTCCTGGTGGAAGTGGGTTGCCTAAGAGGGGTGACTTGTGTCATGAACCCATGAACCTGTGTGTATTTCACGTGTCCCAAGTGCAAGTGGTACACGAAAAATACCATCTGAATAGCAGCCAATGAGGAAAACTGCTAACAAATGCGAGGAAACCACCAATAAGGCTAATGGACTCTAAGACACTGCACAAATCCCAATGTGTGAATAGATGTATTGTCGTCGAGCATAAGGGAAACCACCGAGTCAATGACCAATGATGAAATGTTGACTGTTGGGTTCCAGGTTACCTACCAATGAGGAAAGTAGGACCAGGGTTCACAATAGGACTACCACATCCTATGATTCTAAGACAAAATGAGGGTATGGATGACATGCAAAGTCAATATTTTAGAGGAATGGTCGATGCATGTTGATAGACATCCTTTGAAAAAGAGCATGAGACATATGGAAGAATCTGGCAACATAGAATCAATGATGTAACCATGAGATGTAGGAGGCATCAATAAAACTCTCCATAGGGACTGGAAGAGTAATCAGTCAAGGGAGTAAACTCTCTGTAATGAGCTCAACTTTCCTAAGGCCATGCTAAACCCAAAATTATGATGACAAGTGGACTCAATAACTTTGTGCTCTGTTCAAAGGAGACATGAATGCTGCCAATATAAGATAATACTCCCTTCCCACCCACCTTTTTTTGTTTTTTCATAGTCAAATTAATGTTATGATATAAAGGAGGAAATGAGTGTCATAAGTAAGAAAAACTAGTTTGAGTAGTGGAACATACCTATGCTCAATGAAAGGAAGTGCATGCAGGAAATGAACACTCAAGAGGATGTTCCCCCCTGGGAATAGGGTGTCAAGTTGCAAAGGATATAAACAAGGCTCTTCTTGGTTGATGATGCACAATCGTTGAGGAAAATAGTTTATAACGCAAAAGAGAGAACCTAGTATAGGCTCAATACTGCAAGCAAGGGCATGAGATGCAATCACAACTTAATGCCAAAAACTGTCCTTTTTCATAATATTAGTCTACTTGGTTTTAAAAAGGGATAAACTTGTAACAAATAGATGTCCTGTCAAAACCAATTTATGAGTGTGAAAGACACAATTTCACTCGATAATCTTTTTTCTTTTTGAAAATGAGTCAAAAAAGAGCTTAAATAAAACTCGAATAGGAGTGAGTCCTCTAGGTATAGGTCAGCATGTTTATGAGTGAGAAATGAGGCTCATCATAAAGTCATGTATTAGCTATAAGGGACTCCCAGTCCTATGGAAAAAATATCTGCATGGGCACCAAATGGAGCAGAGGATCTAACTAGGGTACCCATGTTTGGTAAGTCTCTACCATTTGATAATGACATGTCTTGTAGCAGATGGAGGGTTGTGTGTCACTAATAAATGGGTTTATACCTAAGGCATATGAGTGAAATTTATAGGACAATGCAAATGTGCATGATGAAACACATACCTATCCTACATGTCGGGTAGCAAAAATACCTGTCTGAATTTACGAACGATCAACATAACAGTAAAAATGACAAGAATCCCTGGTGAAAACTACAAAAACAAACTCAATCCACTGTTGTATGATTCCATTAGGGGAAAATATGATTCAAAACTATGTAAAGTGGATAAAAACTCCTATAAGTAGTAACAAAAACCAAATTTACTATGGCATTTGACATTTTTACCCAAATAGTGAATTTTGGACAAAATTACCTTCGATCTTCAACTAGTGATTGCGGGAGCGTCGAGTGATGGAATTAGAGACTGTATGGGCCAGGTAATTCCTCTTCCCCTCCTCTCAATTTCTAGTGGATTACAATTTTTATTTAGGTTTCAAAATTTGAGTCATTTAGGGCACAAATTAGGTATTTAGGTGTACACAGGCTACCACTCATCGGGTCACATATACACGAGGTTATACACAACTGTGTAAAATAAATACTGCATGTACTCAACTCTATACATGACTATGAATGTTACAGCCCATGTAAAAATCCGTAAACAAGGTTTTTGATGGTTTCTAACTCAAAAATTGATATTTATCTGGAAGGATGGTGCTAGAATCGAGGGAAAGGGAACATGAGGAGGTAGATGTTGTTGTGGAAAGAGATTTGGGGGCCCAAATGGCCTTGAAAATATGCGGGTTGTACAAATTTTGGGCACTCAAAGGGATGAGGGAAGAAGTGAGGTTGCTACAGTTTCTCATGGATTACTGGGATCCAGACAGTCAGAGCTTCAACCTTGATGGGAAACCATTAACGATTGAAGTCGAGGATATATATTTATTGACTAGGTTTTCACGTCAGGGTGAGGTGGTGACCCTCAAATCCCAGGGATCTGGGAGTGGTATGAATATATAAGAGTACATAGACTCTCACTGTATAGCAGGAATCGAGAAGGTTGGGAATCCACTCCCCATCTAAGTGATCAACAATCTAAGCCTCCAGATTGTTGTCCTCGTTTTGACCAGGATCAGAGGATCGACTTCATTGCAGTAACAATTGAGGCCGCTCATGTTCTATTATGTAGAGTGTTTGAGACCCATGGTGTATGATTGGTGCACCTCACTATTGGCTAATATGAAGAGCCCATTGACAAAATGCAAACAAGGTGACAAGAGGAACTTCAATTTTTCATCTATCTTGTGTATATTTTTCTTTGAGTGGGTTCCAGGGTTGGGACCTAGAGTTTAGATCATTCCTCGAGGACCTCACGATATAGCCATGGCATGGTAGACCGAGGTAATGAGACAAAATAGGGGAGGTAGGGTGCCCACACCCTTCAACGATGATTTCTTTTACTGGTGGATACGACAGGTCATTTCTTTGGATGACTACCGCTATGTAGGGATCAACTTCAGAGGGGAACGTGACATGCCATTTCCACTAGGGACTGCCTACAGGGACATAGGTATGTCAAAGTTTTTAAATATTTCATTTTTTGTATTTTTGTATAAGAAAACAAAAATATTTTTGATGATGTTTAAGTATTAACTAGACACATGTGTGACATAGACGTAGGTCCACGACACCCGAACAGGCTTCCACGACATCGTCGGAGGCATCGGGGATATGAGGCAGTGGGATGAGAAGTAGAGAGAGTCCTTCAAAACGTGCAGGGAAACCTGTCTCATTTGACACATAGGATTATGATGGTTCAGGTAGAGGATCTGTCGAAGGCCATTCAACAAAAGGTGGTTGGTGAGCCTAGAGCTTGGGTGTGACTCTTTCGATGTCTCACAAACACCGTAGTTTGTTATCATGAAACACATCCGGTGCCATAGGCGTAGATGTCATGGATATTGTATTATCATCCGTATATGTGTATTGAGGGTGTTAGCCCCAATTTTGTACTATAAACATCATATGTTTTGAAATATATATAAAACAAGGTTCTTTGGCTTTACTTATATTACAATGTGTACATTAATGAGATTGTTTTCTTTGCTTTAGTTATGTGACAAATGCCAATCTAAAATGATATTAGCATAAGCATCAGATACATAATTAGAACTCCTAGGTATGTGATTATAAGTAATAAAATCAAATTGTCCCTCTAAAATATGTACTCGTAGGAATCGTCAGAGTAATGTAGGATCACGCACATGGTAACTTCCATTCAACTAACATACTACTAACTCGGAATCTAGGCGAACCTCCAAAGAGAGAATACCATGGGAAATGGAATTGTGCAAAAGTTCTATAATGACGCTATATTTAGGCACATTATTAGTGGATGGCCCTAGGCATACACCACCTGAAGACACCAATAGACCCTTGGGTGAGTAAACCACCCATGTAGTGGAAGCCAGTTTCCGTGTATGATGACTGGCTCTGTATGTGAATCCTAAGTAGATCGAAGACTTCGTTGACATCTACCAACCAACGAAAAACTTGATAAGCAAGTCGAAGACATAAAATAAAGGGAAAATATGTATACACTAAATTACATTAGTATACAAAGAGTTATCCCTAGGCTTGGGTCTCAAGCCTAATATATTTTCAAGTAGAGCTCATTCCTAGGATTGGCCAACATGCTCCCTTCATAATATTCTAACTCATAGACTCCTTTTCCTAAGACACATCACACGATATAGGGACTATGCCACATGGGCTTGAACTTGCCTACCCCCAACGGTTCTTTGGCTTGATAATATAAAAGGACCAAGTCACCCTCAACATACAACCAAAGACAGACATACTTATGATATTGGAATTTGACACGTCTTGAATTTGCTTCGATAGTTGTAGAGGTATCTCAATGCTGCTCGCCAAGGATCTCTAGGTTTACAAGGCATCGCTCGAGATCGGAAGTGTCAGGGAGGAGCTCAAATGCCAATCTAAGAGAAGGGATTTCACATTCAATAGGTAATATTGACTCCACACCGTGTACTAACTAGAAAGGATAAAATCTGGTGGTAGTCTTGACCGAGGTTTGGTATGCCTAGAGGGTGGGATATAGCATAATATGTCAGTCAGATTTGTTCTGGCTGACAATTTTCTTTAAAATGGTCTTGAGAGACTTGTTGATGGCCTCTAATTATCCATTTTCTTGGGCATAGTAAGGGGAATAATGACCATGCTTAAACCCCATCTTGGATGCTATATCTCCCATCATTTCATTCTAAAAGTGATTACCATGATCAGTGACACTCTCACTCGGGATACTGAACCTGGCGATAATTTGAGTGAATACGAAAAAGGTGACGGTATTCCCATCAGATTTAACTATAGGAATGACCTCATCCCACTTAGTAAAGTAGTCTATGGCCATGATAATGTGCTGATGCCCCCAACCAAAGTTGGGTTGCAATCCACAAAGTCCACCCCCCACTTGGTAAAGGGACCGACGATAATGACTGGATGGAGACGGGTTGGATGCGAGCACATTTTTTAAGTGAACCCCTGGCAGGGGTGACACTTCTTAACCACTTCAATGCAATCTCTAAGGATAGATGGACAGAAATAAATGACTCACAATTTTTTTTGGGTTGTTGCAAGCCCTTATAGATGACCACCATAAGCCCCACTATGGAAATCATTTAAAACTGACTCGAATTTTTCGTGAGTTAAACAACGACATAGGATATTGTCTATTCCTTGGTGATACAAAGTGTTGCTGATAGTAATGTAATTATTATCTTGGTATCGTACACGTCGTCAGTCATATCGTGAGAGATACCGAGGTAACTTCACAGTTTGAAGGTAGAGAACAATGTCTCCATACCAGGGGTCCGACAACGAGACAAGGATAAAATTTTCATCTGAAAAATAATCGACATGAATAACATCCTTGTCCAATCGTGGGAAGTTGGATATAAACTCTATAAAGACTAGTGATTTCTTGGATTTTGTCAAAGAGAAATTGATATCAAATTATTGTAAAATAATAATCCATTTATTATATTTCCCCCTTATGATACGCCTGGTAAGGATGTATTGAAATGGATTGACATCATCAACCATAGTACTTTTTCAAAGTAGTATATAATGGAGTAATCATTGGACTTCGTGGATGACATCCAAAGCTATCTTTTTGATGTGAGAATATTTGATCTCATGACCAACTAAGTTTCAACTAAGATAGTAGATGATGTTCTCGCGGAGCTCATCATCCTCCTGAACCAAAACCATACAAATCGTCTCTTTGAACGCAATGATGTAAGGCAAGTAATCCCTACTATAGTCAGGACTCAAGAGACATCAACAGAGGTGTCGATACCAAGGATTTCTTCAAAGCATCGAAGGATTCTTGGGCTCTCTCATCCTAGATAAAATGGGTGTCCTTCTTCAAAAGATGCATGAAAACCTTAGTAATATTGGAATATTTTACTATAAATCGACATAAAAAGTGAGCTTTCCCCTGTAAACCTTGAAGTTGTCGAATAATGCACGGGGGAGGCAATTGAAGTATTTTCTCAATATTTAATGGATCTACTGTGATCCCGGTCTAAGAGACTAAAAATCCTAGAAGATGTCCAGACCTAATGCAAAAGATTCATTTATGAGGGTTTAACTGAATTCTATAACGGGGACATATTTCAAAAATTAGCCTAAGGTGCTTAGGGTGATCCACTCTCTTATGAGAGTGAGCAGAAATATCATCAAGATAAGCTCTACTATATGCTTAAGATCATGGAATGCGAAGGTCATAACATGTTGCAAGGTTGATCCGATGTTTTTAAGGCCGAAGTGAATATTTCAGTATGCGAAAGTACCCCAAGGACTAAAATTTCTTCTTGTGTTGATCCTTGGGTTTAATTTGAATTTGGTTATACCCTGAAAATTTGTCCATAAAATAAAAAACTTCACTTCCCACACACTCGTTGAGAATCTGATCGATGAAAGGTGTTGAGAAGTTGTATTTAGGATAATATTTATTTAGGTCATGAAATTCCATGCATACATGGATGGTTTCTTGCTTCTTATTTACCAGAACAGGATTGGATACCCATTAAGCCAAGGTAATTGGGTAGATAAAGCCAACATTAAGCAATTTTTCTACCTCTGCCTTAATAGCAGGGGCCTTCCGGTGATTGACAACTCTAAGACGTTGTTGAACAGGATTAGCATCGGGATAAGTTCTAATCTCATGCTCGAAAATTTGAGGGTTGATTCCTAGCATCTCTTCATATGAACAGTCAAAGACATCTCGAAATTCCTTGAATATCTCGGTGTAGATCATGATTTCTTCTGGCGAACAATCTTCATCGATGTGTACATTTTCAATTTTTCCAGGGGTACGAGAGATATCGATCATGATGGTAGGAGAGATACTCGCGATATTTCCTTCAGCATAAATTCCATGCGTATCAAGTGCTACTACAACATGACTGAATATCTTGCTCAAAGTAGATCGAAAGTCATGTTGTTCAATTCTAGCAAGCTCTCGTAGAAAATAAGAGCGATGATGCATATCATACAAGGGTTTGTTAGAACCATTCATGGCTTCGATGATAGCTTCATCTGAGGGAAAAATCTCATCGAGGAAGTCATGTGAGAAGGACAGTGAAGTGGCTCACATGAGCTTAATAACAAGATCCTCCTCATCCGTTGGTGAGGCAATAGGATCGGGATTGGCAGAAGAGTCAAGAACAACTTGATACACTATCTCCACTGTCGATAGTCAGATGGCCATTCTAGCATGCGACTGACCTTCACAAGATGAATTCAAGGAATATAGGGTCCAAGGATCGTTAAAATAGGAAGTGCGGAAAGGAACGGACCTCTCTGACAAAACATGCCTACTCAACATGGCGTAAACATGGTGAATCAATGCCATGAAGTCGAAGGTACCCATAAGGGATGAGTACATTATGACACCGATATTCTTAGTTGTCAACTGAGAATTTTCGATCACAGGGATCGATGGTCCAAAATATGCATCGAGGATAGCATACAAAAAGGATAATTGGTCGACTGTCACGATCTTCCCATTGTGAGGAAAACAAAGAGTGAGGATGATGGACGATACGATGGAAGTCATAACATAAGTCCAACTATGTCCTAGTAACAAGTTGTAATCGAGGGGCACATAAACCACCTCAACGTACACCTATACCATCTTCCCACCTAACTTTATTGGAAAGGCAGGAAGAATATCATGAGGGAAGAATGAACGACTGTCAAAAGAAATAAACATGGTCAAAGATTGAGAAAGAGTTGCAGAGTCAAGATATTTCCAACAGATCAGGGACATCACACATGTGGCAACACCTTCATCAACAACCACACACTTGATGGTATACTTCGAGTAACCCACATGGATTTGGAATGCTACATGGTAAGGAAAGCGAGGCTTCACATATGTAATGTCAATCTTGATAACTTTTGAGACACTGGGATCTAGATCTCCTAACACATATAGTAAGGCACTCCTCTGTAAAGGACACATTTGGAGTACCTATAGGGTCAACATCGCACAAGGGTTTTGACCCATGTCTTCAACAATAAAGTAATTCTGGGCAGATCTAGAATTTGTATTGTGGGTAGAGTTCTTGATTACTCCTTTTAGAATATGAGGCGATGGATATAGTTTTTCGATCTACAAAAGCATCTCCAGAGGAGGAGGAGGATATTCTAGACCAGGTGCAGTTTGTGGAGAACTATAATCATGAGACTGAGTGGTTACATGAACCAGAGAATTGACCATATTGATACACAAATGGTCACTGTCTTCTGATGGCGGGTTTTGACTCTGACTGACCACATTTTTGACATTTTAGGATCTCAAGGCAATGTGTTGGTTATGTGGAAAAGTATTTGACAACACAGCGGGTGGTAGTGACAAGAGACTCGCAACTTCCACAAGTTTGGGGCATAAATGAGTAAGATGATCATTTGTGCAAATCCTAGAGGGAAATTTAACTTTACACCTTTCTTTCTTTCCCTCACCAACATTATTATTCATCCTTTCATTATTACCATTTTCCTTGGGTTTATTATTATTTTTCCCATCCTTACGATTATTATTATGTCCTTTCTTCTTATTCCTGCCTGGTTTCTAGTTACCATTTGGTTCAGTCGATGATTACACAGAATGTACATCTGCCAAATGAGTGGGATTGGAAGACACAGATGAAGCTGACCCTCCTACAGATCGGTTTAGAGAAAACTCTTTCAAATGGCTTGTCACCAGGTCTGTGGATTTCACACTGGTGGATCATACAATTCCATCAACATGAGGTCTGATCTTTTTTCTAGGATCATAGTTTGACCTCAGTGCATCTGGAAGAATATCTTATAACATCCCATACTGAGTGTATATAAGATCTAACTACTGGGATTTGAATATTTCTTCTTCCTCATATGTAACCACGGATGTAGAAATATCCTTCGAAATAGGAGGCTATAAATACTTAAGGAAGCATTCTAATAGGAAATACGGGGGTATGCAGGTCTTGATCAACCTCTTTTGTCTATGACACTCCTGGACATGATATGAGATATGAGTGGCTTTGTCCTCATGTAAGGTCGACAAAAGTTCTAGGCCAACATCGTAATAAACCAACAATTGGAAGTGGTCAAGGAAGACTAGAACCATATGACTAAAGGTCCCGTATGCCCCATTAGGTAGCTCAATATACCATTTTGCAGAAACCCCTATGAGGGTTCGTTGAAATAATCTTAACCGAATAGAATCATCATTAAGGGAATTCGAAGAGCACCATAGGTGAAAAGTGGCAATGTGATCACTAGGATCCTCACCATTCCTACCTTTGAATTTTGGAATATCCGAATGAAGCTTGGTGGGAATGGGGGTCCATGTAGGATCATCAGACACAAGGTCATTCATCAACTTAGACAAGTTTGGAAGGTTGAGTGTTGCCAAAAAAGGGAGACGGGGTTGCGACATTTGGCCCCAAGCTCCCTGGAAAGATTGTGTTTTGGGAATCGTAGCCCATCCAGGGTTCTAGTAAGCACCATGTCCCTTTATTATATTGTAAAAAACTCCTCTAGGCTGATTCATAAAGGGTTCATTGGGCTCCATTCTGGTAGGAATGTTCTGATGGGGGTTATAAAAAATGCCCCCAGCTGGAGTGACTTTGGGTTGGGGGTTTCCCAAGGTGTGAAACTGACCTCCTCCAAGTGTGAATTTGAAGGATAAAGGAGTATTCCTCATGCCAAATGTGTTGGTCATAATCAACACTGAGGATGCGAGGGTAAAGGATGGAAATTGAGCAGAAACTTGTCCGCTAGGTTGGTTTCTCCACCCAGAAGCAACAAGACTAGAACCGAGGTTAAAATAAGGAATGCCTCCCACTCTAGGAGTCATTTGAGGGATTTGAGAGCAACCAAATGAAAATGGAGTATAAGGAGGAGCCATGCCCCAAGTACAACTCTAGCATTAGGGCCAGCTCCTGGGATGGAGTTTGAAAATTGCGAAGTAAAATTTGGCATACTATTGGAAAAAGGACTAGAGGCCATCGAGATGGACTAAACATTATAGCCTAGTGAGTGACCAAGATACCTAAATGGGTTCTTAGAAATAGGTTGAGTGTTCACTATAGGATGGGAAACAATGATGATAGGTGCCCCCGACACTACAACCATTGTGTTTGAAGGAGTCAAAGGAGTACCACTGACTATAGTAGGTGTCGGAGTCTAAGAGCTCCCAGTATCTTGATGACTCGGTTTAGTAATCATCCTTGTAGAAACACAAGTATGATAAGTGGAGGTGTGTGTACAACGTTTAATAACTCTACTCCTTTTAGAAGGAAAAGACTCAAAATCCAGTGGTAACTGTAACAAGCGATGAGACCGGCGGGGAAGTTGGTCTGAATCCACGATGACTTAAGACTCAATATATAAAAAAAAATCCTAAGGAAAACTAGTGATCAAAGAGAACACCAAAAATAATCAAATGACCAATATGCACAAAAACAGGATAAAGTGGTTGAAAGGGGCCTCCCTCCCTAAAGTAGGTATGCCTCGCCCAAGAGGGGGCTGAGACTCCCTGCTAAAGATTGAAGGTATCAAAATTAGTTATAAGGGTCCACGTGGGATTAACAACCAGTTGGTTAGATCCCCCCGGAGAGGTAATCCTCCATAAAGGTTGTGTGTTGTCTGACCCTTATCTGACCCAAGGTACCTATAAAATAACCCCTGCAAGTAACCTATGTGGAACCTAAGTCAATAAAATAAGCAACCACTGTATAACTGATACACATGAGAGAAGTTGTAAGTCAGGTCGACCATATGGGAAGGATAGAAAATCCTGAAACCTTGAAATCATTGCCTCTCATAGAGGTAAGGGCACTATCAAGATCCGCAGATACGAATAGATCCCCAGAAATATCTTTGACGCTAAGAAGGTATCGAGGGGATATCCCTTCAACTGACCTCGCTTGACCTCGTGATTAACTCTGGTGTAAGTGAAACCTCCTGATATTACCGACTATACAATGGATTTATCCACTCCCTTAGTCAGACACATATGCTGATTTAATATCCTTGGAGAAGTTTACTCACAAAATCATATTCCAAGGCACTAAATCCTAGGCTAGTTTGTGCACCCTAGAAAATAAAATTGTTAATAATCAATTTTAAATTATAGCATTAATTTTAATGGCCTTGCTTACTCAAAAGGTTCGGACGTGAAACTAGTGATTTTATGACTCAACAAGTAAAATAAATGAATATGAATACAAGGAAAAGTCCTAACTTCAATTTCCAATAAATGATATGCTTCTTAAAAATGCAATTTTCAATTCAATTCTGCAAATCTAAATAAAAATGCAATTTTCAATTCAATTCTGCAATTCTAAATAAAAATGCGATCTTTGTTTACATGCACTAAGATAAATGAAAAAGACTCAAAAGATCAAAATTCCAATCAATGTAAAATGCCTAATATTTTTGTATTTTCAATATAAGAAAAATGAAAATGCAAGGGCCGAACAACAACTTGATATAAATACTCTACTATGTATAGACATAGATAACCCAAGTAGGATATCAAGGAGAAAAAAACACCCATCCCAATGTACAAGGACAATAAAAATGAAAATATGATGAGAAAGACACTGCCCAAAAATTCAACCAAAGACAGGCTTCTTGTCATTCCACAGAAACTTAACAGTCACTATAGAGACCCAAGAAGATTCAACAATCATCAAAACCTACCCAACAACTACCAAACCCAAAAAACAAGAAAAATAGGTTGATGTACGTGACTTTTCAAGGGAAAAGCACATATCTACGCAGCTTGCAGAGGGACATCACACGTATGTATGTGACTGTCAAGAAAAAACCCGTGTAGATCTGTCAAAACACAACTAGGATAAGGAGAAGGCTGAAAGACTCAGACCCAGAGTGAATAGAGGTTGTCAAGAAATCATACGACAATAAAATCAATATGAACGAGAGAAATGTAAGGAGAAAAACACTCCAAATCCTAAAAAATAAGATTATATCCCCAGTATGGTCGCTAATTTTGTTACGAGGAAAATCTCTCTATGGCTAGGGGAAAATCACAACAAAAATAAATGACTGCAGAAATAAACTCTATTCTCAAGTATGCTATGTAAACAAATATTCCAACAAGACAACATAAAAGGCCTACCTCATATGGACGTTCACTGAAGTCCATTGTTGATCACTTGACCCAAAGCAATATACTTGCAACTAGTCCTCAACAACCAAGCAACACAAGCATATGGTGATAATGTATGATGTTAGCACATTCAATAGCATAATACATTAACATTCATAATCTTAAAGGATAAAGGGATGTAGATTCAATGTGAAGTGAATAATTCCTCCAGAGTAACTTTTCTATCAAAGTTGAATTCTTTTTCCTCTCTTCCATAGCTCGAAATTGGCCCATTTATAGCCTTCAAGTGGAATTGAAGGGCCGAATCAGAACGTTTCTAGTATATGGAAGGCCAAGGATAATTGATCCCCTATCGTGACATGGAAACTTGACACTATTTTTCATTTTTGGGCACATTTCCTGATGTATGTGGGTTGTAGTGGTGAAACCTGTGTATACACATGTTGTATAGTAGGAAAGGTGTGTATATGTGAAAAAATTGTATTTTTAGCTCTGGGATTTGTAAAAAGGGATGACAAGTTTGCATAGGGAAATGGAAAAAAGGCTTTCTATGCAAGATTGCATGGGGTGAGGAAAATCTTTCTATAACACCCTTCACCATAGAACCCTCAGGACATGTTCTTTGTCTAACCAAAGCCTTCATTGATTTCAAGTGCCTCTCCACCATCCACATTAACCTTGTGTGTATAGGTCCACACATTTCAATCTCCTCAACTTGGTGTATGAGGTAGTTTTCTCTTGCATTGAAAAATGTTGGAGGTATACACTTTTTCATTTGACACATTAGTCGAGGAATTTGTCACTTCCAATACTTTATATCATCTTCATGGATTTATTTCAATGAGAACCATCTACATGAGATCACAACACGAGAAAATAACATGTTTGAACATAACATAATATATATTACATTACAAGTAAAACACATGTCATAATTAAGTACAACAACGAATTGAAAGAACATTTTGCATATAAATCACAACTACTTACCTCATTTATTTTCCAATATCATATATAACTTTTTTGACGTTGTTGTCAAAGTCGTTTGGGAGAGATAGTAGTAGAACATACTGTAACAAAAAAAAAGAATCATTATTTGTTTCGAACAGAGTAGACAAAAAAATTAAAGAAACTTAAAATATGTATAAGTCCAATATATAAATATGTATACCAAAATTATTACCTTAATGAAGGTATGCCAATCATGTGTTTTTACCCCACCAAATTCACCTTTCTTCATTAAGATATTATTTATGTTTAAAGAAGAACCTATGGGAAATTTAATTCTTTGAATGACCTATTTTACACCATTGCTTTATCGCTCTGTTAATAACCATGGAAGGTTATTTTGGTCTCCATCTCTATTTGATTAGATCGGACTTCACATTGCATAATTGGCTTCCTGAATGTCAGTACACATTTTGAAAATTTTTTCTTTATCTTTCCTACCATCTATGATTCTCCATAACGTTTCTGTCACATTGTTGGTTGATTATCTGAGTTTATATCTTTAACTTGATTGACCAAGGGTTCATGTATATTGGGATTCCATCAAAGCCTCTAAAACTATATGCCCTCCTGGTAAACCAGAAGGCAATGTAGTGCATAGAGTGCACTGTGTAGTCTCACCCGACATAGTCTTAATGGTTGACTGCAATACTCAAGTGTTTGTAGTCTAGGATTGAGTGGAGATCTGAGAAGTGTGCGCTGAGAGTTCTATTTAACTTATTAAAGAAATATACTATCATTCATGATTGTGCATGGAATATAACCAACTTCATTCATTCAACATACTAATATCTACTTAGAAACAGTAAGGAAACACATGTATTCAATCACATAACACAGGTTTTACCATGGTTCACCTCCTCCTGGGCTACATCCACAAAGATATGGCTCTTAATATCTTCTATTATAGAATTTCCAAAACTACAACATCGCGCTCTTTACACTCCTCTCAGTCGGGTCGAGATATCTTATGAGGTGGACTAGATCACACTAGGATCCTCAGTCTGTGATCTAACCCTCAAGATCTACGCTCCTTCCTCCTTTCTAGCTCAACATCTTACAAAATTAGGTCGTATATCAAAATATTACAAATCGATACATTATATCCATCTCTAGCTCTCTCTCCCAACTCTGATCTCTTACTATGAGACCTAGGTATCTATATTTATACATTTCTATCTCATTGTCCATTATAGTGTATTGCAAAAACCCTAACCCTAACGTTGTTAGGGCTTCCATCCATGCGCGTGTGCTGCTCTTCCTTCCAGTGATCACTTTCCTCGTGCATGTCTTCCTTCCCGAAATATCCTTTCTTTCCACTTTGTCCTACTTCCAATAGCCCCCCAACATTGACATGTTGCTCGTCCCGAGCTATCTAACCTTTGTGTGCATTGTTGGTCTCTCTGGAGATCGCTTGGAACTTCTCCCTGAGCTCCATTTCTTGTGTTTGAGCTGGCACAATCTTCTCCTTGAGTGCATCCAATTCCTGCACTGCAATCTTGTCATTGATCAACCTTGCACACTCTGCATGGGTCTGTTCCATATATGTCTTGGATTCCTCTGCTCGTGAAATGAATTCTGCTACTCATTCCTCGAGCAGTTCCATTTGATCCTAGCACTCATTTTTCTGTGTCTGTGCAGTGGTGAGTTCTGCTTCCAGTTTCTTCATGTATTGCAGCCCTTTGATGCGCTCTGTGATTGACATTGGCTTATTCCTCTATTTTAGGTCTTGGATAGCTGCGCTTATCATTTTTTCTTCCTGGTCCCATTGATGAACTTGTTGATCCTCATCTGGATTCGTCCGGAGTTGTTCTCCTTCGTCGAACTAGTTGTCTGCTGCGTGGACCTGTCATTCTAGCTCATGTATCTTATTTGCTCCCTCCTACTTCCTTTGTTCTCTTACCTCCGATTGAGTGCTAGGTGTGAGTTGCTCACAGAGATTCTCGATCTCCTATTGGTATTGATCCATTGTTTTCACAATCTGATCAATATTTTCTGTCACCGTGAGTTCATCTGCCTGCGCAATCTTTGGAATATTCTCATAGGTTACGACTACTTTATTCTCCAATCCCTTCACATTTTCCCTCTCTTCTTTGGTCTCAAGCTTGGCCTGCTCAAATATCAGTTCCAACTCATCTCGTTTATCCTTTACCTGCTGTATTTTGGTTGTGTCTATGCATGCACGAGACTGTACCTCATGTGTAACGTTGACCTACAGTTTATATAGGGCCTTGGTTGGTATCCACAACAATACCATATGCAATTGAGCCAAATCCTTTAGGGGTGTTTGCACCATGATCTCATCCATGCGTAGCATACTGGGGGTAACATGAAACATTGCACTCAGATGTGGTATTGTCTGGAATGTATCCCAATCATTTTCTTCAGGTTCTTCTTTTGTCTATGATGCAGATGGGCCAGTTTCTATGTTGTTGTTGGCTTATGGCACTTCCCTTATCTTTCTGAGGAGCTGCCACATATCTGCCAATTCTTCTTCCATTCTTTCCCTATGGAATGTAGCATTCTCAAAATCCTTGAATGTGCGATCCTATACCACTTGGGCTATAATTTATGCATCATCCTCTGTGATCATGTATTTTGGAGGTGTTCTATGCACCTTCATCTTCTTGCACGCACCCCCAGTCTGAATAGTTGGCCGCTTAGTTTGGCCTAGTTCTTGTGGAGTAGGACTTGGTGTGGTCCCCTATGTTGCCTCAACATGTTTCTACTGTACTTGTGTTTACTATGTAGTGTTCTTCTTCCCTGTTTGGACTCATGTCTTGGAGGTCCCCACTTTCTTCTCATTTGGTTTGGTCTAGCCTGTCCTTAGCTTCTTGGGCACGGTGACTTCCTAGGGTTGTGTTTGTTCTGACCCTGCCTCCTCAATATGTGTATGTTCTAGCCTTGTCTCCTCATCCACTACCCCTGTAGGTATGTATCTAATGAGGATTGGAATCCTCCATTCATCTTCCCAATATTTGATGGCCATTTCTATGTCCTCCTCTGTGATGAAATAATGCAATTGTAGCCATTTTTTGTCGGGGTCCTTCCATGCTTGGATCCACATTACATGTCTAGTGGCCTTGAAGTTGGCCATGCCTTGGTAATTTTCCACAACCTGCGGTGTTATCCTCCAAATGTTGGAGATGGTCTCTTGTAGATCGCGAAGATATCCTTCAAATATAGATTCATTCATTTTTCTATTCTTGGCGTCCTAACCAACTCCAAGCAATAAGTATCTCGCTCCATGATTGGGTTTGGGTCTGGTGGCGAAGAATACATAGTTTGGTTCCTTCCATGCCATAATGGATATCAACATGATCAACCATGAATAGTGAAATTATGTCCCCAGATCCTGAGCATCCTTTCAGTCATCTAGAATTAGATTCAAGAGATAAGGGGCCCAGATGATCATGGTGCCCTCAACACACTATGTTGCAACTATGACAACCCTAGCCAGGGATTCCTCCTTGCAGAATTTTCAGAGAAACTTGCATGCCATAATGTTTTTTTCCATTCTTGTTGCAATGTCACTAATCCATTTAATAATGATTCCACGTGTCCCCCTTTCAGTGCCGTATTTATTTTTCATCTCCTCAACAAGTTATTTCACCTTTGTTTTATCCTTGAGGAACTGTGTGAGATCCATGCCCCATGATGATAGCCCTGTGATGTACGTAATGAGCTTTACGTCTATTGAGATGAGCTTGTCTAGCCATAGATCTCCACGATGTGTTACCGCCATCAACTTCTTGACATAATTGTTTGAGTACTAGCCTATGCCAAAGTGTGTTCGGCCCAATAGACTTAAAATCATAGTTTTTTCTAGTCCTGTTGCCCACTAGACTGGTTGATGAATCGATTCCCCAAATGTATCTTCACCCACAGTCTATAGGTAGACTTGCTTCACGAACTTCGGGAACTTTTCTGTTCCCGTTACGTCATGGTATGAGTACTTTAGTTTTTTCTACATAACCTAATAAATATGCTTTTACTTGTACCCCTTCTAGCATGCACAGAAAAAAAATTATTGCAACGGGTTGTCTACGTGGTGACCTAGGTACTTGTTGCTTGTCCTTTCACGGTGGTGGATGACTCGAGGCTCCAACCTCCATTGATAATTCTTCGACATATTGTTCCGATCAGCTAGTGACATATTCCACTGCTCCCTCCCATGGGTGTTCCAACAAGGTTGTCTATGATTCCTCTGGCTCAACTACTTCATCTTGATTTCGAGCCATCCCATTGACCCTCGAGGATACTTTAGGGTTTTCTAGTTGCACTTGACTATCTCCGTCCTCATTCTGTTGACCTTGCCCCTCTTCTATATTATATATTTCCATGCCCATAGTTTATTTCTATTGGGTTTATTCTATCACGAGTGTTTGGCTTCCTGGTGTAGTATCGGGTGATGGGATTTCATCCACATTGATGACTTATAGCGGTTGTTGTTCGATCCCTTTCAATTACGTTTATGATATGGTCCTCACTCCAAGTTGTCTAGATATCTGGCTCAGTTCTCCTTGTTTAGGTGGTGCCATGGTAGTAAAATTTGATCGTCCATCGAGCTCAGTAGCTTCAACAACCTCTTTAAACTTCACTCTATGCTTCGTATGCTCTATCTGTCTCTACCACTTTCAATTTCGCAATAGGATTTTTTCTCTCGCATCCTTGCTTTGTATAGGAGTCATGTGAAGATTTTCGAATACATTACCTTAACTACGGATTCAATGAATCTCTGGTTCCTTCGTACTTTCCATTACTTTCCATCACGTCTCCAGTTGGCGCGATTAATGCAACGTCTCATAAGTTGTTTCCAACATTCAATTCTGCTAGCCACCCTCATTTAGCGCTTCTTTTATCGTAGCACCTTTCCTTCTTGTTTTTTATTTGAAATGACCATTGGCCTTGTCTTCCCTTGGTTCATGCTCTGAGTGTGCATGCTCCTTCTCCTTTCAACGCACTATACCACTCTTGGTATCGTTTGATATCTTGCCTTTTTATTAGTGCAAGGTGACTTTTAAGTTGTGGGTGGTTGACTATCCTTGTACAACTTCATTTGACTCCCATTGATCATTGTTGGCACAGGGGCAGACCCAGGGTTCAATGCTTACAACAATGCACCAACAAAACCCTAACTACTGGCCCTTTTAGAAACACCTCCGAAGCAGATGAAGTCTCACCTAAGGTAGAGGCACTAGTGGTTGCAGAACTCAGATGTCTGCAACCTTAGCTGGGACACAGATCTGTGATTGTAACACCTTAACAGAGAACTTAGCAGTTATATTCCATTAATATTTTTTCTTAGTTTACAATGCAACTAAACCCTAATAATAGATCAGTGCAGTGTTCACACAGTTCCAATAGATTCAAGCACTAAGCATACCAACATAGATCAGATCTAGCATTCATTCACATTATTCGACACTAAGATACCATATTAGATTCTTCTAAGCATATATCAGTGCACTAATCATTCAACCACATAAACAAGAGAACAACCATAAAGCACAAAAAAACCACAACATGAGATATACATGGTTCATCCCCACCCTGGGGCTACGTCCACCACGTCTTCTTCTTTATTTCTTTCTGTCAATCTTCTACGTGCACAGAGCCATGATATCTTAATCTGTAAAGGACAGGATATCTATGCGCACTTCGCTAGATCCTCCTTCCCCGAGTTACAACACAAATCCTCTTCACATTCTCTTACAATCACTTGCACTTAGCCTTGCAAATATCACACATTATGCACAAAGAAATTACAATAATTGCTTGCACTTAGCATAACACTAAAAACCTCCTCTTCGACCGTGTCTTACATCACCTAGAATTCTATTTATACATTACAAATAGGGCCTAAACATGGGTAAACCCATGGGCTGACATCCCCATAACCGTTAGATAAGCCTAAAACCCAAAAATCCCTAAAAAGGGGCTATGATCCGACAATCTCTACTTCAACTTGCGCTCCACCTTCGATAGCCTATCGAAGTCCCAAAAATAGGTCAAACATGACCAAGGATCCTCAAAACTTGGTTAAGGGACAACATGCCCCCAACAGTCACCTATGACTCATCCCGAGTCACTCTGGTCTGGGTAGCTCTTCTTCAAAAGCCTCGATCTTGGCTCGAGCTGCTTCGACCTATTGTTGCGCCATGACCTCCTTCTCCGAAAAATATTGGATAAATTCTTCGTTGATAGGTCCCTCTAAGCATTGTTCACCTGTAGTGATGACTTTCTCCAGTTCTGCTCCTCAGCCTTCAATCTCCGCGAATAGTTGGCAAGCCTCATATTGTGTTGGTTGGAGATTATGAGTCACTTCCATAAATTTTCTCTGAATGGTGTGGACCTGCTATTGAGCAGTGCGTTGTTCTTTGGATTGCTTCATCCTCTCAATGACTAACAGGGGCTTCAACTACGCCTATACTTTTTCTTCTTTCTTCTTTGCCTCCTAGAGCTGTGACTCCAGTGCCTTCAGTTCAGGATCCTCAGTGAGTCACTCATAAGCCTGGGAACTATGATCACTTAGTTGTTTACATTCCATGGCAAGGGCCTTGATCCTCTCAACTGTTCTTTGAATGGTTGCTTCTCTTTGATCCTACACATCTTGCAGAGTGTTGGGAACTGTTCATAGCTCTAAGTCTATTATTCTTTTTTGAAGCTGCTAGATAGCTTCTGTGAGCTGCACTACTTGAGGCTCCACTAGGTATTCTGCCTTTGGATATAAGCCCATCACAGAGCGATGTTCTCTGTCGACTGCTTCCTTGACTCCAAGCTTCTCTGTGAGCAACTTCTCTTTTTCATTTTTGACCTATGCCTTCTCTTCTTCAAACTTGGCTTGAAGGTCATCATTCTCCTTTTGTGTGACCAGAAGTTTCTCTACCATTTCTTATTGGGATTGTTTTAGGGTTGTTGTGGCCTGTTATTTCTCAGTTTGTGATCGACGAAGGTGAGCTTCAGTCACATCAGCTAGTCTGCGGAGTTGGGAAAGCTCATCTCCCAACCTTGGTTCTTCTGATGACAGGAGCACAGTGGATACTGGGTGGCTAGATTGAAGGGCCTTATGTACCCCTCTGAGTTCAACCTCGATCATGTTGTACAACTCATCCTTCCTGGCTTCATGTTTCTACAAGATGTCCCATGAGGCATATGCAATGGCTGTGATGATGAATTCGAAGTCATCTACAATGAGCATAGTCTGCATCTTAGTCAAGGTAGATCTGGATTTTTTTGGGGAAGTGGGTATCTTGGGGGAAACCTTCCTTTTCTTCAAGGGATCAGCCTCATCAACATGATCCCTAGGCATTGTTACTTCACCCTGCTTTTGCTGATCTTCTTTTCCGTTGGTCTCTGCTTGATATACTTCGTCATCACCCCCTTGGCTAGGTGATACTGAAGAAGTTTCTTCCGATGCACTGCTCAAGTTTTGGACTTCTTCAATATTCTTCCTTCTCCCGGATCTAGGAGTATCCTTTGCTTCATGAGTGGTCTCAGGGGTACTTATTAGTTCAGGGTCTGACATTTTTGTGGGGTCAGCAGGGATGAGGAGGTCTTTAGACCAGTCCTTCGTTATCTCTTTGAGGTCCTCCTCTATGAGCTTGTATTATGACTGGAGATCTTCTTTATGCTCATTTGCATGCGTGGTGATATAAATTAAGTGCAAATCTACCCGAAACTTCATGAGGGGTTAGAACTGATGCAAGGTGTTCGATGTCATGTGATGACAACTTCGATATCCCTCTTCAATTGGAGATAATAAGTATGGAAGAACGTCTCCGACTGCCACTATTTTCCCATATCACTCAACTACCAGAGCGTGGTGAACTTTGCAGTGAGCAGATCGAAATGACTCAATGTCTCGGAAGGTCACACCTTCCGACATCTCCTAAGTGGTAAATGCGATGATGATCATGAGCCAACTAAAGTGGAACTCATAGCACTGATCCTGAGATTCACGACAGTATAATTCCAAATGGTTGACCAAGTATTTTTCCCAGTTCATCTGGAGTCCTTCTACACATTTCCCAGCGAGGTCAATAATGAATCCTTTGACCTATGTAGGTCTATTCTTTCTCACGATATTTCCTACAATCAGCTGGCAGGCCAAGTGCACTACACCATTCTAGATGGAAGCTACCTTGTAGCCTCGCATTCCATTTTCTACATCTCCATATGTATCTTTGATCTTCTATGCCAATGCGTGATTTGTAGCCTTCCCTGGGTAGAAGTCCTATGGGTTGGGTCCCTGCATGCTCAATCCGGTGATCCTATGGATCATCGTCAGATTGACTGTGATGTGTCAGTCTAGCCATAGGTAGCCGCCATGGTAACATGAGAGAAGGATCTTAACACACACATTAACCTCTTGGTGCCTTCCAAACTGTGGAATCTTCATTACATTCAATAGGGTGGACTGCACGAGGTTCATAGTCCATGGCTGGGGGATTATTTTTGAGTTCTTCCCCTTTGTACTGGTCAAGTATTTGTAAGGAGAGAGAATATTATGGTTCTTTCGGTCTCCTAGGTTGAAGTCCCTAAACTTCAATGTCGTTATCTTATCCTGCTGTGTTCTAACTGCATGTATCCCCTTCGGCAGGTACGCAGTAACTATGGTGTAATCACAGTCCCTTGGGATGATGTCATAGCTCACTGCACTTACCAAAGGTGGGATGTAGTCAGGTTCTTGGTAGGGATTAGCTTCATGTTTTCCAAGTCATCTCGGTGCTTGGTTATTTTCTCTTCTTCTAGTTCGGATGTTCTGGATTCACGAGCAATCAACGAAGAGGCTTGAACTCCTCTCGTCGAGGAAGCTTGAATACCTGTGGACATCACTTTCTCAACCATGAGGTCAATCAGAACTTCTTCGACGATTTTATTTGGGTCGCTGAGATCGTTCGACATGCATTCTTAGAATGGACAAATCATATGGATGAATGAGTGCTCAAAGAAATAGGAGTGATGTTTATATTACTAAACACGCCATCATAGCAATGAGTTGGCTAGGATACAATTCAAAAAAGTGTTTTCGGTGCAACAGTCAGCGTAATAAGTAGACAACGGTGTAACAGGTCTCTCCAAAAGATGAGAGGTCTTCATCAATTCAGATCTCTCTGTTGTGGCATGGTCCCAATAGTTTGATGGTGAGATTTCTAGCCATAAATGTTGTTCTAACCGTTCAGGGGATCGAGCTAACAATTATAATGAATTCAATGGCTATATTGCTTCGCCATGGCGAAGTGCCATGTTACGTTGTTGTGATATCCTGACAAAGTTCAAGTTTTGCAAATATTCCTTCTGTGAAGTCCCTTTTGGAACCTTCTGCAACTTCTCTATCTTTGCTCTCTTCTCATTAAGCTTCTTAGCCTTCTTCCTTGTAGTTTTTGTCTCAGTTATCCTCTTTCCATTCTGATTCTTATCTCGTTTTGGCATAGTAACTTCACGTTGTTGAGATTCTTTCATGGGGTTAGAGAGTAATATGTATTCTCTATCTGGGGTAGATGTTCTACTCGTTTGTGAGTCTGCTTGTGTTCTTTCAACTTCGACATCCAAATTTCTGGTTCTAAATAGCTTCAATCTATTCTCCTATTCTTCAATCAAGTGTGGTATCCTCCTATTCATGAAATCTTTTAATTCTTGCTTCTTCTTCACTAAGACTTCCTTTTTTTTCTTCTGGCATGATCCATTTCAATCCAAGGTTTTCCTAGTAATATAGCAAATGGGGAGATATTCTCAATAAATTTAACAATCTCAAAATCTTCCTCTGTCGAAGTTCCATGCGCACTCATAGATATCTGGGTGAGTCTTCCACATAGGATGATCAACTTTCATCTAAATAATCCTATTCCTCCCAATGAAGGAATCATAGAAGGCTTTCCTAAAGTTTCCCAAGTTCTTTCTGTCATGATATTTACCTATGTTTCTTTAGCCATAACACAGTCAATGTTGAAGTCTCCTATTCTTGCTTCTATTCATTCTTTTTCTTTGAAGATCTTTGATAAGTTGATATTTCTGTGATCATTTAGGGTTTCATTAATTTGTAGCAATACATTCTTTGATTCTTTCTGCGGTTCTTCCATGGTCTCAGTTTCTTGACCTTCCTCAGGGGTTTCTTGTCTCATATTCATTCTATCAATCTTAGCAATCATTCTAGGGCAATCTAAAACTTCATGATCTATAGATTTACAACAAATACAACTAGGTCTTCTACCAGGGCATTCCTTATCAAGATGTCCTGGTCTTCTGCAGTTGTAACAAAGAGTTAATCCTCTCTTTCTTTGAAATGATCCCCAACCTTTCCTGTGTTGCGCACTAGCATCATAGTAGCTAGCCTGCAAAAATTTCTTTCTAGGATCCTGCATCCATTTTTTAGTCCGAACATTCTTTCTATGCATAGGGATAACATATCTTTCACTATTTTTGTCAGATCTACTCATATCAAACCTTGTTTCATTTAGTTGTGCCCTACTTTTCAAGCTAGGAATTTTTTTATCAAACATACCTAGATCCATACTTTTGAAACAAAAATTTCCACTTATCTTACCTTTCCAATCAAAACTTTTCACTATTATTACCTTTATCAGAGAACAAATCTTTAAGATCTTACCTCTTTAACCAAAAATTCTTAATTTACTTTTATCAGAGCACAAAGATTTTATGTCTTACCTCTTTTCTTCTGATCTAAATTTTCTTCTTGGCATAGAGCTTCATAGGTCAAGTAGAATACTGCGCATTAGGGCAATAGATCTACGCACAGATCTTTATCTTTTCAGTAGTTCCCAGCAATCACAGTTTCAGGTCCTGGCAACAGAACCATTTGTTGGCACGGGGGCAAACCCAAGGTTCAACTCTTACAACAATGCACCAACAAAATCCTAACTACTGACCCTTTCGGCAACACTTGCGAAGCAGATGAAGTCTCACCTGAGGTAGAGGCTGGGGTGGTTGCAGGAATCAGATGTCTGCAACCTTATCTGGAACACATATCTATGGTTGTAGCACCTTAACAATGAACTTAGAAGTTATAAACCATTAATATTCAGTCTTAGTTTATAGTGCAACTAAACCCTAATAATGGATCAACACAGTGTTCACACAGATCCAATAGATTCAAGAACTAAGCATACCAACATAGATCAGATCTAGCATTCATTCACATTATTCAGCACTAAGCTACCATGTTAGATTCTTCTAAATATATATTAGTGCACGAAGCATTTAATGACATAAACAAGAGAACAACGATAAATCACAAAGCAACCACAACATGGGATATACGTGGTTCACCCCTACCCTGGGGCTACATCCACCAACTCTTCTTCTTTATTTATTTTTGTCAATCTTCTACATGCACAGAGCCATGATATCTTACTCCGCAGAGGACATGAGATATTCGTGCACTCCACTAGATCCTCCTTCTCTAAGTTACAACACAAAGCCTATTCGCAGTCTCTTACAATCACTTGCACTTAGCCTTGCAAATCTCACACAGTATGCACAAAACAATTACAATCATTGCTTGCACTTAGCATAGCACCAAAAACCTTATCTCTGACCTTCTCTTACATCACCTAGACTTCTATTTATACATTAAAAAGAGGGAATAAACATGGGTAAACCCATGGGGATACATCCCAATACCTGTTACATAAGCCCAAAACCCAAAAAGTCATAAAAAGGGGCCAATATCCTGCAATCTCCACTTCGACTTGTGCTCCGCCTCCAACAGCCTGTCAAAGTCCCAAAAATAGGTCAAACATGACCAAGGATCCTCAAAACTTGATCAAGGGACAACAATCATCCCTCTGAGTTTTGATCTTCCTAAGTCCTTTAGTTATATAACTCCCCCATCTATGACAGGTTTCACTTCGTATGGTCCTAACCAATGCATTCTGAGTTTTGCTGGATGATGAATGGATTTGTTGTCATACATTAACACTAAGTCTCCTTCCTTGAAAGTTTTCTTCTTGATTTGTCTGTCATGCCAATATTTTTCCCTTTATTTTTGAACTTGTTGGTGGAACCCTAATAGGATCCGATATTTCTCCATGATCATCAATTGATTCAAGCTGTCCTATACTGCGCCTCATTCTGTCATGTTTGTAATTGCTACTACACATAGACTAGGTACCAAAAATTCTAATGGAACCACTGCTTCTTGTCCATATACCAATCTTAATGGTGTGTTCCCTGCCAAATTCTTGCATGTAGTCTTGTATGCCCACAATACTGCTATTATTTTGAGGTCCCAATCATCCCTGTTGACATTACAGATCTTCGTCAGTGCATTCTCAAGAATTTTGTTAAATGATTCTACTATTCCATTTTCTTGCAGATGATATGGTGTACTCTTTTGATGGTGGACTTCAAATTCCTTAGTCATAGCCTTGATGGTACTGTTAATGAAGTGAGTGCCTTGGTCTCTCATCAAAATTATTGGGCAACCAAATCTAGTGATTACTTGTTCAAATAGAAAGTGTGTTATCATTTCTCCATTGCAATATTTGACTGGTGTGGCTTCCACCCATCTTGTTAGGTATTTCATCACAGTGATAATGTACCTTACTCCTATCATCTTTGCTRGTGGGTTAATTGGTCCCACAAAATTTATTTCCCATTTTTCGAATACCTGCAACGTTACATGTGGTCGCAGTGGMATCTCGTCACTTCTATTGAGTTTACCAACTCTTTGACAGATGTCGCATCTCTGGCAGTACTCCTTCGACTCTCTGTGAATGGTCGACCACCATAGGCCTCCATGCAATACCTTCTGCAYGGTAGCTTTTCCTGCGTAATGTCCTCCTGCTATTCCCTCATGGGATTCTGCGAGAACCCTTGGTCTTTCATGTTCTATAACATATCTTCGCAAGATGCTCTCTACGCCCATTTTGTATAAGTGTCCTTCGATCAATTAATGGTYTATAGCCYAGACTACCAGGTTTTTCTTCTGTGCAATGCTATATTCCTGTGGTGCAGTACCTGTACTCAAGTACTGGTTGATGTCTGCAAAGTATTCATCGACGATCTGGAATGAAAAAAAATGTGTGTCTGAAAATTTTTCCTCTAAACTTGTAGGTTCCTCTCCATTTGTAACCCTTGATAGGTGGTCAGGTCCTGCATTCAATATCTCTGGCTTGACTATTACTTCAAAATCAAATTTTTGAAACAATAGTAACCATCGACATATTCTCCCCCCAACATTGGCTTGTTGACTAGGTATTTAAGGGTTGAGTGATCCGTGAACATCTTAAAATGTTTTCACAATAGGTAATGTTTGAATTTTTGCAGTGCGTAGACCATGGCTAGGCCTTCCCTCTCTATAGTGTTATATTTTTTCTATGATTCTGATAGTTTTCTACTCACGAATGCTATAGGATGATCCAAATATCCTGCTCTTGGTTGCACCAAAGTAGCTCCAAGTGCTATGGATGATGCATCTACATGTATGTGGAATGTCTTCTCCCAGTCTGGAAATACTATTATTAGCGTCGTGACCATTTTTTCTTTCAACGTATCCAGACCATGTTGACAATCTTCATTCCACTGAAACTTTGTATCCTTCCTTAATAGTTTATCCATTGGCGCGATGATCTGTGCATACCCTTTTATAATTTTTCTGTAGTATCCTGTCTGTCCCAATGTTTCCCTTAGTTGAAGAATGGTTTTGGTGGCGACAGAATAACGATTACTGCAATCTTTGTAGGGTCTACTAGTAAATCTTGTTTGCATACTATATTGCCCAATAATATCCCAAACGGTGTTCCAAAAATACATTTCTTGATGTTTAATGATATCTCGCACTGCCTTCATCTTTCTAACATTAGCCGCAAGACCCTTACATGGTATTTGAATAGACTATAAACTATCCAATTGTCCAAGTATATCTTTAGAAACTGGTGGATAAATTCTTTAAATGCAGCTATGACTACTCTGTAGAATATTGTTGGTGCATTGTTTAGCCCAAATGACATGAATGTGCACTATTAGGATCCCCATTCTGTAGAAAAAGTGTTCTTGTATCTATCTTCCTGTGCTATCATGATCTGGTGGTAGAATGAGAATACATCAGTGAATGAGTAAACTTTGTGTCCCCCTACGTTCTCCAATACCTTATCCGTGAAAGGTGTAGGGAACAGGTCATGTAGGCATGCATCATTCAATTTCCTCAAGTCGACGCATATTCTTATCCCTCCTTGTTTTTTCTCCTAAACTACCATTAGGTTTATCCATTCTGATTCTTCCACAGGTTCTATGATTTTGGCTTTGAGAATTCTATCGATCTTAGGTTAAAATTTTTGTTTATATTTCGGGTTTAATGTGTATGGTTGTTGTCTGATCGGTCTTTCTTCATCTCTGAGTGGTATTTGTTAGCTCTCTGTAAACTTCATTCAAATGAGAAAATGAATGACAAAGGAAACCTACAAACCAACTTTGAGGCCCGAAACTAGCCTTTACGACCTGGAGAAGTCTCTCTCTGGAGACTCCGTCTCTGTATAGGATATAACTATAAACTATGGGCTATATTTAACACCTTTAAACAATATTTTTTGGTTCTATTGGCGAAAGAAAACAAGACTCTGGGCTATGGAGTCGATTTAAGAAAATGACAAAAACAAATGACTCAGTGATTGAACTTGAGAGGATAAAGGCTAAATGAGAAACAGTCTTCCGTTAAAAATCATTTTGTGTGGAGAGATAAAAAGCATGAGGCAACTCAAAGCACCGTTGGGGATGAATTCATACCTAACTTAGAAGAAATATGGTTGGTCTAAATGGCACGAATCTATATCAGTACGGGGTGAATTCTAGATTCAAAATCACGTTCTGATTCAGACAGAGATTACAGATATGAATATAAAGAGCACATGAAAGCACAT
The DNA here is from genome assembly GCA_009831015.1 of Picea engelmannii. Classification (NCBI taxonomy): domain Eukaryota; kingdom Viridiplantae; phylum Streptophyta; class Pinopsida; order Pinales; family Pinaceae; genus Picea; species Picea engelmannii. Next base: position 161,111 of record ML788354.1, read on the forward strand.
ACTCAAAGAAATAATACAATACATCATACTTCCACTGTTAGAATATTTTCATCAAAGCTTTAGGACCTTTGCATTAAGTTTCAATTGGGTCAAAAAACTACAATCAATAGTCACTGTCTACACTATTTTGCCAACCAACCCATCTTACATTGAAAATATGGAATATATAGAAAAGGTTCTGTCACTTGGGATACCCTGTGCTCTAATTACTATCCATAGAAACTGGATTTCGACTACCCTCTGTTAGATGGCTCTTTGAATGGTATTTTTCTAAAAATAGAATAGACTGCACTAGGCTACATCATAACAACTCAACTTTTTTGCGACGTTTCAGTCATACACAAGATATCGTTGGTGGAAAATGATGTGTCAATGATTTTCGTTGACAGAGCACCTGTATGATCAAGTATTCTTTTAGTCTCTTGCCACACATTCTAATGACCATGATTTCTCTCACGTGATCATTTGCTGGCACATGCATGTACTAGGTGTCCACAAACCATTGCAGATGCCTCGAAAATGATGACCCCAACTAGGGAACAATGCCCCTTCCTCAAACTGTCACATGTCTAATGAAAATATGTCATTCACAATGATATTTCACCATTGCATGTCATATTTTTTCAACGCAGGTATATTTTAGAGTCTGAGTTCATGCCACATCTGAGGAAACAAAAAGCATATACGATTGGTGATACATCTGGTCTCATTTGCAGTTTCGATACTCGAAGTTTTCTCCTGAGAGACCAGTTTCGCATTTTTAGTTTCATCACTTTCCTTTGCAGAACCATGTTCCCTTTCATCTTGTTTTGTGCGTTGGCCAAAGTTGCACAAACTTTGTCCATGGTCGGTTCACATTCCCTGAAGTGTTTCACATTCCTTTCTTCCGACACCCTATGTGTTTCACACAGTTGTATGATCGTATCTTGCGTTTCCCTTAGCTATCTCTTTAGCCAAGTGGTGTTTCCATCGTGACCTTGTGATGTTGGTACTTCGAGGGTCTTTGCTACTAGGTGCTATCTCAGCTCTCTATTTTCCTGGTATAGCTCAGTGATAGCGAGTTGTGTTTGTTTCAGTTGTTGTGACGACTCACAAACATCTGTTATTTTAGTTTCTATCCTCCTCCTTTTGATCCAACTTTCTCAAATTATGCCTTCGATGGGCTCCAGCCGAATAACACGCATGAGTAACTCTTCAGCAGTTGACTTTGCACATGGCTCGCTCGGGACTCAGGTCTCCCTAGCCTCCTTGTTTTTCCTTGGCCTACCCCTTCTCTGAGGTATTTTCTATTAGGGGGACGTGGATTCCAACGTCCTTCCTTCCTCCCTAGCCCTTCCTACTTTAGCCTCTGTGTGGTGTGATGTTACCCTTTCTGCAGGTAGAGGGAAATCTCCCTTTGGGTCCTTGGGGATGCCTACTGCAAGTAGAAATGAATCCTAGTTATTGCCCAGTCACCTTAACTCCTCCGTCAACAACAATTTAATCAACGAGACATGTGATATTTTTGTCTTCAGCTGATCTGTTTCATCTCGGGCACTGTATGCCATTATTTGGAGGATTTGGTGTAAGAAAAAGGGAAGATTTAATGGTCTCCTCCCTATACAGTGCATCAAAAATCTAATGTGGTACGGATGTATTTTTTCAATCCTTCCTTCATAGGTGAAATATTTCTTAATTGCCTCCATGAGTTTCCAAAAGGGCCCCTGCAAGTATCTACTTCAAGTGCTTGTTTCGACTTTCCCACATAAGGAGTCTCGCTGGATGAAGTATTTGTACCACTGTGCATCCAAAATCATGCCTTTAAACCACCTTTCACTACATGAAGGGATATCTATCACGGTTGACAGAGTTTCCTCTGTCACTTGGAAAACGACACCTGCAATTACCACGTGGGACCCATCGAACATGAGTGCAAACTTCTCCACTAGTTTCATTTTGAATCCTTGGCCTTGCATCTGACCTGCTTGAAAGACACCCTAACCTTCGGATCTTCATTGACCAACGTCAAGATTTGAGGCTCGGGCCCAACATTCTTGCCACTTCATGCACCTTTCCTTATGCTCTAGGATGTCGTCATGGTGCAAGACGTATTGGTTCTGCATGTGGTGGAATTTGTGCAAACCAAAGTTGGTAATCTCAATTGACTTGGGATTGGAAGAAGAATTATAGGCGATGCGTAAAGTCGATTGATGAGCATAATGCATATAGAGCATTCAGAATTTATAATCAAGCGAAAGAGAGATGGAAACGTGGTGGGGGACACTAAATTCAAGGTGACTGGAGATTTCAGAGCGAGCTTGAATATTTTCGGAGTACATCTGCACGACGGGTACACTTTGGGGTGTGTGGATTATAGCTAATAAGAGTGGTGGGGCATATGTGATATGAGCACTGTGATTTTTCATTCTATCTGAATTCATAATGAGATGATGATGGTCACTTCGTCCGCCAAAGTGACTTCTATTTAACAACTTGCCTAGATTTTAGGCATGTATGACCTTCTCTTCTGCTAGGACCCAACTCTTTGGTAAAAGAACTTTACCCCTTACACATGTTTTTATTATGATATCCCTTCCTGAATCCAAGGGCCAACTGGCCACTTGCTAACTTTGACCCATTTTGCTTTTCGGTACTTGACCTCACACGTTTTGACACATGGACTCTCACTCGACTAAGACCGACTCTAACTGAAAAATGACGATGCTAACAACTGCCTCCAACATGGATTTATATCCTCCCAGTGAGGTGGAAAATAACAACAGACCAGGTGCCTGACCATTGGGCCTTATTCTACTTCTAGACCTTCAAACATTAGAAAACAAAAACACAACCTAAACCTTCTTGACACAGTTTTGACCAGACTCAGCATAAGCTCAAGGCTTTCACTCTGAGCTTCAATTTTCTGCTGACATACTGACTTGAAAAACATTCTTTGAAAGCAAAAAACAAAAAAAAAATGATTATTTCCAATGACATGAGATTTAAATCAACTTCATTTCACTAGGTAATGTTTGAGGAACCTGCCATTTACATGCCCCCAAACAATGCATTCCCCATTGAGTTTTTCTACAAAATATGCATTGTTTCTGTGATACACACTAATTTTGAAAGGACCCGTCCAAATATGATTGAATTTTCTGTGGTTTCCTTTATCTTCGTTCCTCGTGTCCCACTTCAACACTAGATCTCCCGTCCAAAATTCCTCCTTCTTAGAGTGATTGTAGAAAATTTTCTTCATCCTCTCTTGGTGAAGCTGTGATCGATTGTAAACCTACTCCCTCATATGTTGTGCATGAATCAACTAATTTATCCTTCTTTGCATATCATCTGGCTTGACCAGTTTCTCTTGCAGCAACTTCCTGATGGGCAATCCCAGGGAGGTAGGGAAAATCACATCTATGCCATACAAAATTTGGAATGGTGATGTGGAGATGGATGTTTTGGTAGTGATTCTATCCTCCCATAATGCATAAATTAGTTTCTTGTGCCAGGCCTTCTTGTTATCCTGCAAAAGTCTTTTAATGATCCTAGTTAGGCTCTTATTAGACAATTTGCTAACCCATTACCTTGTGGGTAATATGCTCTAGAATGTCCCAGGGTTATTTTGTAGTCCTTGAAAAACTTCTCCATTTTGTTGAAATTGAAAGTGACCACGTTGTTTGTGATGATATTGATAGGGCACCTGAACCTAGATAGGATGTTGGTCTCTAGGAACTAAATAATGGCCGTGTCAGTAGCCTTATTCATTGGAATTTCTTCGATCCACTTCGTGAAATAATCTGTGGCTGTGAGTATCCACCTGTGCTGCACCGAGGGTGGAGGATGAATTTATCCTATAAAATCTAGGCCCAATTTCATGAACAATGCTTCGACCAATATCGGTTTCAGTGGAAAGGGTTGCAATTTTCTCCTTCCATTGAAAATATGACACTCGTGGCAACTAGAAACTTCTTTGTATATGTCTGCGAAGATGGTGGGCCAATAGTAACCTGCTATGAGAATTTTATGCATGGTGGTTTTCCAGCAGTGATGTCTTCAACAGTCACCTTTGTGGAATTATCTGATGGCCTGTTCCACATCATCTTCTAGTATGCAGCTCAACAATATCCCTCCTGGATCTTTCCAATACAGTGAGTTGTCTAGGATGCAAAAATTAGTAGCTTCAAGCTTTAAAAAATCTAGCCTTGGTATTACTTAACCCTCGAGGGGATTACAGATTCCTCAACACATAAATGATATCCATATACCAAGGTGAATCAATGAACTTCTGAGTCACCTGCGCGGTTGTTTCTTCCTAAGGATTCTCTGATAAATCAATGATGAAGTTGATTCCTAGGATGTCACAGTTCGATTGCACCATCAATTTTGCAAGGCCCTGTCCTTTTATCAGCTCAGTGGGATTGATTTCAAGGTCATATTCCATCATGGTTGAGATCCACTTACCCCTTCTTCCCTCCAGGTCATACTGAGTCAGGATATATTTGACTGCGTTGTTGGGCATGTGAGCGTTAACGTCAGAATGTAGTATTTATGTTCTGAACTCCTTTATGGATTTCACTAAGGCATATGCTTGTTTCTCCATAATGTCATACCTCAGTGGGGAATCCCTCAACATCCTACTTGTTATCAGTCTGTAAATTCCTAGAGGTTGTGTGATGCAAGAAGAAATTTATCAGAGGTAACCTTAACCAACCGCTTTGAAACTGGGATCTAGCCCTGCCATTTTCAGAGAGGAATCTCTTTGTAAGATTTAGATTTGTTTGGATTTTTAGATTTTAGGCTAGTCAAAAAAGGAATAGTACCGAGTTGTTTGTGTTTTTTAATAAAATTGTTGAATGTATATTACGCTTCCATTGGGCTATGGGGTATGTTTTATAAAAATAGAGATGAAAGGACATTTTTTAGAAGATTCGTTTTACAGGGAAAGGTAGTGCAACTGTTGGATTCTTTAGAAATAAAATGATAGATAGATGAAAAGGTGAGATATCAGTTAAAAAAAAAAGCAATTAAGAATTTCTTTGTTGTAACATCAGAAGGAAAACATTTAAATCTATAAAATATTAAGAACAGAGTACGCAATGGAAAATTCTGCAACTTTAACTTCTTTTAAAGATTATATTAGAAAAAAAACATGATAACTAAGAACGAAAACTTTTTACAAAGACAGAGGAAACTTCACCAACAACTAACACGCAGGAATCCTGTGAAAAGTCTCTTTGTATTACTGGAATAATCTTATGAAAATTACAACAATTACATCTTGCTTGGGTGTAAAGATCAACCCTCAATACTTTTAGTTTGAAATATTTATAATCAAAGTTACAAATAACCCTATCATTAAAGATCAGGATGTGGAAGACCTTGAATCTAACTAACTATCTAACAAGATGCAGAAATATAGGAACAGATGATGATGCGTCGAATCTTTCATGTTGATTTTGGGGAAGACCGTTGGTGAGTCATTCACATGACTTTGACTGCATTGGATGCTGATTTGGATGAGACCTTTGGTGAGTCATTCATATGACTTTGACTATGCTAGATGTTGATATCGTTTATCTTTACTCAATCAATTCACACAACTCATCCCTTCTTTGTGTACTTGGGACAGTAACTTTCTCTTCAACAGAGAAAATGGACAGGAAACCTAGGATACGTTCATCCACCCATTCATCTGAGAAGTAACCGAGAAAACAACACAGTGTCGAGATAATCTGATTTCCCTTTTCAAAAAATATGGAAGAATGATAGGGAAGATTATTCTTAGGGAATTGGGCATCTTGTGGGAGGAACAACTCAAAGATTTGTGCTCTTTGGGGAAAATACAGGTTCTGATACATTTCTGTCAGAATTTCAATTGTGAGGGGAGAAAAGGGTTTAGATCTGGGCACCTGCATCATTTGATCGATGGCCTCAGGTGTAATAAGGAAAAAGGTTTCTCTAGATGAAGATATTATGGTTCTTTGAACAGGGAGGTAGTGCGCTTGGCATTTGAGAGCAAACTCAGGAAAATGATAGACTTGGGGAAAAAGATACAAAGGGAAACTTGACTGATAGAGCCCAATTTCATCGCTCTCATTGATGAAGGTGTATTTAATCCATGATTGTAGCTCGACGAAGTCGAAATCAGACATGGTTTCTGAGATTAAATAGTCCTTGTTTGCTAATGGGATTTGGTCGAGATCAAACAGAGGTGGGAGAAAAGGATTTTCCTCCACATTTGACTTTTTAGTTTCGAGCTCCATTGATTTCCACTAATACCTACACACTGAGCACATGCTAGTAGGAAAAAGCTAAGGCTAGATGGGACGTTGCAGAGGCGAAGGAGAATGAGTCTTTGATAGGCATGGAGTGTGAGTGAAATGCGAATGACCAAAATGAGGTTGGGATTTAGTGAATGGGTGTCTGCTGGGCGAAAAAGGATAGGTCAGGTGAACAATGGGTATGTGGCCAGTAATAAATGGTCAACGAGTATTTTAGAGCATGAGGGGGTAGGGTGAAGGACATCTGACGTGTGTACCCGGTTGACGTGCAGAATGGTGATTGGGGAAAAAAGGAAAAATATATGACCTGTAACGGTTAGATGGAGGGGACATGCTGACAGGTCATGAAATGGAACTTGCAAGGGTGGTTTTGGGATGTGACATCTCTGGATGATGGTGGTGAGTTGGAAAAATGGTAAGCGGTAAATGTTTGGAGTGGGGAGGTAAGATGCAATGAGATGATGCCACGTAGGGGTGGAGCCCGCCTAGACACTGCTTCATTCTGGACCCCCCCCACCATTGTTAAAGGTAGAAAGGTTGGGGGGTTCTGGGATCTCTCACTGACCGTTGATCTGAGAAAAAATAGATCAACCTTTGTTTCAAGCGCATTCTTTAACCATCATGTCAGACCCCCCCACCGTTAATGGTAGAATCGTCGGAGGGGTCCAGAATCTCCCATGGACCGTCCATTTGTGCACTGGTGAGATGACAGTAGATCTGAGTGCACACTTTAATCACTTTTTCAGACACCCTCGCCCCTCCCCCACCATTAAAAGTAGAACGGTCGGGGGGGTCTAGAATCTCTTCAGAGCCGTAGATCTAGGCGTCGAAAGCTTAGTCGTAGATCTAGGCCCGATCTTTAATCTCCATAGCGCATTTCAGTATATGAGACCAAACTTAGGCTTACTGACCTTTTTATGGGTTTTGTGCATTGTTCCCTTGATTTTGTCACCATGGGGTTAGAAAAACATTTCACCATCAAAATCATGCATTTTTCATCGATCATCTTACATATTTTATTGAAGAGAAACTAACTAACCTATTTCCTATCCTACTCATTTGCACCTTTATCCCAGCTTAGACTGTTGGGCTAAGAAAATACTCTACCTTCAGGTTATTTGACCAAGATTAGACTGTTTGGTCAAATTTATTCACTAGCTGACCTAATATACTTGGCTAGGATTAGATAGTATAGCCAAGCTTATTCACTAATCCTAACTACTTAAGTTTAAAAGGACTTGGCCATGTTTAAACTATATTGATCAAGTCATTATCATTTCATGGGGCTTTATCCTTTTTCTTTTATGCCCTCTTTTTATTTTTCTCATTTTTTATTCCTTTTTTCTTTTCTTTTTCTTTTCTTTTTGTAGAATGCAACAATATCTACAAGTCAAAAACACTAAAGGAAACAAAATTACAATCAACATTTGATCCTATAAACTATAGGGTTATAAAAGTGGCTCCACTTGGGGATGGTATCCTCCTTGTGAGATGCCAAGAATCATGTTTTTTTGTTTTCTTGAACAACTTTCCTCTAGAGCTTCTACTACTATCTGACTTGCTTTATTTTGAAAATTTTGATGACATAATTGTTGGATCATGTTGTCATTGATGCCAATGGTTTGATTGATTGATGTCATTGATTGATGTCAAGTGATTGATTGATGTTAAAGGATTGATTGATTGATGATTTATGTAATATAATATGTATTGTCCTTGATGCGAATGCATAGATGAAGATGGATCAATGAGTTGTCATTGATACATGATGAAGATGGATCGATGTGGTTCCATTGGTATATGATGCATTGTTGGAAAAATGTATAGATGACTCTTTATTGTCTTATCATGATTGATAAGGTGCAAAAATGGATGAACTCCAAAGTGGTCCCCTTATGGTGAAATCCCTCA
>ML788354.1:179465-209914 GCA_009831015.1 Picea engelmannii
TGGGCGCTGAAAGCTTAGTTGTAGATCTAGGCCCGATCTTTAATCTCCAGAGTGCATTTCAGTATATGAGACCAAACTTAGGCTTAATGACCTTTTTATGGGTTTTGTGTGTTGTTCCCTTGCTTTTGTCACCATGGGGTTAGAAAAACATTTCACCATCAAAATCATGCATTTTTCATCGATTATCTTACATATTTTATTGAAGAGAAACTAACTAACCTATGTCCTAGCCTACTCATTTGCACCTTTAGCCCAACTTAGACTGTTGGGCTAAGAAAATACTCTACCCTGCGGTTATTTGACCAATATTAGATTGTTTGGTCAAATTTATTCACTAGCTAACCTAATATACTTAGCTAAGATTAGACAATATAGCCAAGCTTATTCACTAATCCTAACTACTTAAATTTAAAAGGACTTAGACATGTTTAAACTGTATGGATCAAGTCATTATCATTTCATGGGGCTTTACCCTTTGTCTTTTATGCCCTCTTTTTATTTTTCTCATTTTTTATTCCTTTTTTCGTTTCTTTTTTTTCTTTTTTCTTTTCTTTTTGTAGAATGCAGTAATATCTGCAAGTAAAAAACACTATAGGAAACAAAATTACAATCAATAGTTGATTGTATAAACTATAGGGTTATAACACTACTGAGGTAGGCTATAAGATTCTGAAAGTTCTGATCATCTTTTTGTAACAATACGCCAACAATGGTATGCTCCGAGGTGAACGAGAAAAAGATGAAGTTCTTCATGAAGTCTAGGCTAGCCAATGCAGGAGATTTGTTCAGTGCTACCTTGATGTCTTCAAATAATTTTCTAGCTTTGGGGTTCCACTTGATATCATTCCCTTTTTTGAGCATACAAGTGATATGTTTTATAATTTATGCCAAGTTCAGGATGAGCCTTCTCAAGAAATTCACCTTTCCTAGGAAGGATTGCACCTCCTTTTGGCTGCCTGGAGTGCTGATTTTCAGGATTCCTCCAAACTTGCTCGTGTATATCTTTATAACTTCTTTTGAGATGATGTTCCCCAACAGTTTCCCCTCTTTCATTCCAAAATGTGATTTTTTTGGATTCAAGGATATGTTGAACTTCCTGCACTTTTGGAAAAGCGTAAGGTAGCTAGAGAGGTAGTGGGGGGGGGCAGAGGGCCCATAGTGATAATAGTGGAGGCCATTCAATGTAAGGTGGAATAGGTCCAATATATTATTAAATAAGGTCCACTATGGTAGTTAGATATAATAAATGTAATATGACTTCTTAGAAGATTCTACTTCTAGAAGATTCCTCCTCTACAATGTTCTTAGGTGATGGTAGTACTATATAAAGGGGTTCAAGCAATCTAATAGGACATGAAGAGAATTATTTTATTTGGAGTGGTATCTCAATAGAAGGATTCCCCCTCGAAGAGGCAAGTGAACAAGAGAGGATCCCTTCCATAATAGGATCCAATGTATGGTGTTTCCCTAACTCAAGGTTTTGGTAATAACAAAGTGTGGTTTCTTATATCTTGCTTTGTGTATCTATTGTATATTCATTATTTGTGTTGATTATATTTGTATATCTATTCAGGTTCTTAACAATTGGTATACAGAGGTAGTGGGGGGTCCTAGAGGGCCCATAATGACAATAGTGGAGGCCATTCAATGTAAGGTGGACTAGGTCCACTATATTATTAAATAAGGCCCACTATGGTAGTTAGATATAATAAATGTGTAGTTAGATATTAAAAAAGTAACATGACTTCTTAGAAGATTCTACTTCTACAAGATTCCTCGTTTACAATGTTCTTAGGTGATGGTAGCACTATATAAAGGGGTTCAAGCAATGTAATGGAACATGAAGAGAATTATTGTATTTGGAGTGGTAGCTCAATAGAAGGATTCCCCCTCGAAGAGGCAAGTGAACAAGAGAGGATACCTTCCATAATATGATAGATTGTATGGTGTTTCCCTAACTCAAGGGTTTGGTAATAACAAACTGTGGTTTCTTCTGTCTTGCTCTGTGGATCTATTGTATATTCATTATTTGTGTTGATTATATTTGTATATCTATTCAGGTTCTTAACAATTGGTATAGAGAGGTAGTGGGGGGTCCTAGAGGGCCCATAGTGATAATGGTGGAGGCCATTCAATGTAAGGTGGACTAGGTCCACTATATTATTAAATAAGGCCCACTATGGTAGTTAGATATAATAAATGTAAGATGACTTCTTAGAAGATTCTACTTCTAGAAGATTCCTCCTATACAATGTTCTTAGGTGATGGTAGAAATATATAAAGGGGTTCAAGCAATGTAATGAGACATGAAGAGAATTATTGAATTTGGAGCAGTAGCTCAATAGGAGGATGCCCCCTCGAAGAGGCAAGTGAAGAGGAGAGGATCCCTTCCATAATATGATCCATTGTATGGTGTTTCCCTACCTCAAGGGTTTCATAGTAATAAAATATATTTTGAATATTGTTCTTGTATATATAATGTGGTGCTTTTTTATTGAGTATTTGGTTCTTAACAAGTGGTATCAAAGAACTTTCCTTGGAAAACATTGTGGGAAAATATTTTTTATTTTGCAAATTTTTTTTTAGGAGAAGAAAAAAGATGGCCGTGACATTCCAAAACATTTTGGTATATTTCTGTGAAAAATTTTCAGAAATAGGTTGTATATATGAGTTCCTCTCATAAAAAAGCCCAAGTTCAAAAAACAAATTGTCCAAAACAGAGTATGGGAAGTCAAGATATTGAAGTTTTCAAATCTGCAATTTTCAGGGTTTTTTCCATGGACGGTTGCACGTTTTATTTATTTATTTATTATTATTATTTTATTTTATTTTATTTTTGAAAGTATCTGGAGGCTGAATTTACCCAAAAATATTACACATCTGAGTTCCTCTAACAATTTCACCCAATTTCAAAATACAAATCAGCCGAAACAGAGTCCGAGAAGTGAAGTTATGAGCATTTTAAATTCAACATTTTTTCAGGGTTTTTTTGGAAAACGCCACGATTTTCTGTAGTAATTTATTGTTCTATTTTTTGGGTTTTTTTGTGATGGTGGTGGGACTGTAGAGTTCATAAATTTTCATAGGGTGCATAGATGTATATTTCTTCTCAAACACTCAAATAAATTCTACAGATTACTAAAGAATACAAATCCCAATTGTTTGACACATTGAATGACATATTGGATGGCTTTGTAGATGGCATCAATGATAGTTTTTGTAATATTCAAGATTATTTAGATAACATGCAGGAGAGGTTTCTTATGGCAAACCCCGGGGATGGATATAATCAAGAAATATATGTTTGGTATGATTTTGAGTCCGATTGCGATGATTGGTATATGGATAGTTGTCGTTTCTGGGATGACAACCACTTCCATATTTTATTTGATGACTCTACTCCACCTTCTGTAGAGAACACCAATGTCCCACATCATGAGCTAGTTACCAACGTCCAACTTGCATATTCTACAATGGTATTGTTCCTTCCAGATTCATCTTTGATCATCTCCCACTATGTGGATGGATATTCTTATTTGGATCCACATGATAGGTGACAGTATTGGGAGCATCACTTTAAGTTGGTTATTGGGTGTCGATATCTTCCATGTGGGCCTCACATGAGAAATTGGACATGGGACCCTGGTTTATAATGGCAGTTGGACTACTTCAGCATGGTGGCTAACATTTCTCAATGGGACCCTGGTTCTCTAGTCTACTTCGACACCATGGTCCACACTTATCCATGGGACCCTGGTATATGGTTGTACATCAAGCGTTGAGGACAATGCTTTCATAAGGGGGATGAAATGTAAGGTAGCTAAAGAGGTAGTGGGGGGTTTCAGTGGGCCCATAGTGATAATAGTGGAGGCCATTGAATGTAAGGTGGACTAGGTCCACTATATTATTAAATAAGGCCCACTATGGTAGTTAGATATAATAAATGGGTATTTAGATATAATAAATGTAAGATGACTTCTTATAAGATTATACTTCTAGAATATTCCTCCTCTACAATTTTATTAGGTGATGGTAGCACTATATAAAGGGGTTCAAACAATGTAATGGGACACGAAGAGAATTATTATATTTGGAGTGGTAGCTCAATAGGAGGATGCCCCCTCGAAGAGGCAAGTGGGCAGGAGAGGATTCCTTCCATAATAGGATCCATTGTATGGTGTTTCCCTACCTCAAGGGTTTCTATAATAATGTTGTGGTTTTCTATATTGTTGTCTAAATCTTTGCGGTATTTCTGTATGCAATTATTTGGTTCTTAACAAAAAAATTATTCTAATGCCCGAGTTGTTGTTCATCGGAGTCGGAGTACACTGTGATGTCATCCAGATAGATCACTATAAATTTATCCTTCTCTTCAGCAAATGCTATATTTATTGCCCGAGGGAAAGTAGCTCCCATGTTCATCAGGCTGATGGGCATCTTAGCGTACATGAACGCCCCCCATGGTGTCGTGAAAGATTTATTTTCCCAGTCGTTTTGGTGTACCATGACCTAATTGTAACCTGAAAAGCCATCTAACATAGATATCTTCTGGGACCCAAATACCTTCTGTAGGATATAGTCCATCTTTGGTAGCGGGTAGCTTTCCTTACACTTTGTTCAAATTCCTAAAATCGACGCACAAACTTATTTCACTGCTCTTTTTCCTTACAGGTACCAGAGTTGCAGCCCATTTTAAAAACCTTAAAGAAACGATAATTTTGGCTTCAAAAAGTTTCTTTACCTCCTTTTCGACTAGTGGAAGCAGCAGGGGATTTATCCACCTCAGGTTTTTCTTGAAAGGCTTCTGGTCTTCTTTGAGAGGAATGATGTGTTGAATCACTTTGGTGTCATAAAATTTCAAGTCATCATAACTCCAAGAGAAAACGTCAGGAAAATCCTTCATGAGCTTGATATAATCCTATCTAACTTTTGGACTGAGCATCTTTGATAATTTGATTATTTTCAAATTCTCATGGGTCCCGATATTACAATCCTTGACATCCTCATCATTTGCAGTGATCTTGGGATTTATAGCCATGTCATTTTCATCAAAAAAAAATTCCAATGGAACTAATCCTTTTAGGATGATATTATTATTAAGTTGTACTATGTCCCTTCCAGCTATCTAGTTCTGGAAAGGGTCATCATCACTGCGCACATCCACTCTTTCATCTTTGTCGCAAAAGAATTCATCATCAATGCTCATATTAGTGAAATCATTCCTCATTGGAGAAATCTCTCCACCTATTTGTTATCCTCAAACACCTACGAATCCTTGATATTATTGGGAACTTCCATCCTTTGTTTGACTTAGATCTCATACTTTCTTTTTGGAAAATGGGAATTTTAAAAACTGAGGCTGAGGTGGCCAAGGCATCTGCAATCTAACTCTTCCCCCTCAATATCACCGATAAATTATACTCTGAGAATTTTTCGAGGAGGTCCAGCACCATATTTATGTACACTCTCAGTCTGGGGTGCTTGGATTGATATATGCCTTTCACTTGGTTTATAGTGATCTCAGATTATCCATGCATCGCTATCCTCTTTGCACCCAACTCTTTCAAAACTCTTAGGCCCAAAATCAACGCCTCATACTCAGCCATGTTATTAGTGCAGTCGAAAGCGAGTTTGTATGAGTAGATTTTTGTGCCTACATTGGGAGGGCTTATCCATACGCCTACCCTTGCTCCCTCTTTGTTGACGGCTCCATCAAAAATCATGTTCCACATATCGTTCTTAGCACAGTTCCTTGGGTCTACGCACTCTACCGCCTGTCATGCAGATTTTTCGTCAACAACCAAGACAACCGTCATTTCTTCTTCTTCAAAACTCAGGTCATTGTAAAATATGGAGGATCCAATCTCAGTGTCGATGGAGTATATAGGATGGGTATTTGGCTGCATCTTACTTCTTACCATGTATTTCAGTAGTAATTCTCTGTATAACTGTCTATCCTAGCCGAAAACAGGGATGGTTGCGTACGAAATATCCATTTCCAGAGTTCCCTTCAACTTTGTGGCCCATGACCTAGATAATAGCATGCCAAATTTAGGGGGTATATTGGCCACAACCACGTCCATAACTAGATTCTTAGAAGGGATTTGAGCCAGCGAGACAACCAAATATTTGATCAGACCTAGACATTTCAATTTAGTTGAATCAAAAGAAAAAAGATCCTTATAGGGTCTAGTGATGTCCAAACCCAACTCATCCATGATCACTTTGGGCATGAGATTGTGTGACACACCTGAATCCGGCATGGCCTTATGCAATGTCATGTCATGGAATTTGAGACTGACATGGAACAAGGGAATGTCTTGAGTATCAACCATCTCCTCTACACATGGACTGAACAAAATGGCATGGTGATCATCGTGGATGTTCAAAGTGTCAGGAGTCCCCCCCATATTTAGAATTTTAATGATCTGATCCCGATATTCTCCTTTCTTGATGAGTTCGTTGAAAGGGACAAATATTTTAATCTTGGCCATTTCATTCTCAAAGTTAAAAGGGGAGAGTATTTTTCTACCTCTTTGACGCATGTCTCTCGACTTGATTCTGGCACTCTCTTTGGAGTGACCTCCTTTGACTTTGACTTTTCTGTCACATCCTTGGTCGAGTTTTCTTTATTCAATCGGCTTGTGGAAGGGACATCCGTTGAAGTTTTCCTTATGGTATTCGTCTGCTGAGGTTCTATGGATGCCTTTTTTCTCTTGCGGTTGTATTTATTTTGGAATTGCATGATGGCGTTGTCATAGCCTTTCCTTAATTCTTATTTTTCCCACGATAGTCTGTCATCCCTCTCCAACATAATGTCATCATTTTTTCTCATGTATTGATCATGTACCCCCTTCGTAAAAAACATACGCGTGTCCTTATCGTCGCAACAATGCATTTGACCCTCGAACATTTGATCAAAATATTCGTTCGTGTAATTGTTTTGGAATGGGTGCCTTATTTTCTGGTCACCCTAGTCTCTCTATTCCCTATGGATGATCTGTGGGACCAAACCTCTTCTGGGGTTCTGATTCCTAGGCTAGGGATCATGCTATTCTCGGGCGACGGGTTTTTTTCCCAGGGGAATTCTTTCCATGAGTTTCTCCATTGTCTTCATCATCAAGTCAAACCTATCCTATGAGGATCGAGAGGTCGATGGATACACATATACTTGGGGTTTCCTCCTGCCTCTGTTGAAGTTTTGTTTTATTTTTCCCAACACCATCAAGTTTTCCTCGACTTCGTGTTAGAAAAATAGGATTGCAGAGAAATAAAATAAAATATAGAAGATACACAATACAATAGAGACACAGATATATGTGGTTCACCTAGTGTGGGCTGCGTACACCAAATAAATTTCCAGGTCCTTCCTTTATTATTATCCAACAATTGAAGAGATACAAGCTACAACAAACCCGCTGTAACTTTCTCTTATTTATGTCATAGTTTCCTATCTCAGAATACAATATTAGCAATAATGCATAGTCGCAATGCATTTCCATCATAATAGAGGGTTGCCTTCTAGGGAAAAACAAACCCTAACATAATTTCTATCGTTAGATCTGTGACCTTATAATGAACAGTCCATATTTACAATGAAATTACAATATACATTTACAAGGAAATTTTTCCTTTGGGAGCTTCGCCCTTGAACCCTCGTCGGGGGCCCGCTTACCCCTAGACCCTGCAAAGGGGGTAACCCCCCTCTACACTCCCCTGTGTGGAAGAGTGTACATTATCCTGGGGTGTAAAGTCTTAATTGGGGTATAAACACGACTGAAAACAAAGACCTCTGAATCAGGACTATAATCAGGCTTCACAACTAATAATCTCCCACTTGGAGACTAATCTCAACAACTCCACCGATGTTGTATATGCTCAACTATGAACGTTCTTGGACCTGGAAAATTTCTCATCTTCATCTTCATGCTTGAAGACCAACTGAAACTGAGCAAGAAAACAGTTTCTCCCTGGTGACTCCCTTTGTTAACAAGTCTGCAAGATTCTGGCTAGTGTGTATCTTTTCCAACTTCAAATGTCCATCTTCCATGATGGATCATATGAAATGGTACCTCAGATATATATTCTTAGTATTAGAATGGAAGGTTGAGTTCTTTGCAAGATGAATGGCACTCTCACTTTCACAGTACAACTTGTTGTTCTCCTTCTTCTCTTCCAATTCCTCCATAAACCTTTGTAACCAAATAATTTCTTTACTAGCCTCTATAGTAGCAACATACTCTGCTTCTATTGTTGAAAGTGAGACAACCTTTTTTAGTTTCAAAATCCAACTTACTATTGTTCCACCTATAGTAAAAACATACCCTGTGGTGCTCCTCCTGCTATCTTTATCACCTGCCATATCTGAATCAACATATCCCTATAGAAAAGTGTCTGAGCCTCCAAAGCATAATGCATTAGTAGCAATACCTCCCAAAAAGTTGAGAATCCACTTTACTACCTCCCAATGTTCTTTACCTAGATTTCTCATATACCTACTCACAACTCTCACTGCATGTGCAATATCTGGTCTTGTACAAACCATCACATAAATCAAGCTGCCAACTGATGATGAATAAGGGACCCTGGACATGTATTCTATCTCCTTCTATATCTTGGGACACGTTTCCTTAGTTAATTTGAAATGGATGGCAAAAGGTGTACTAACTATTTTTTCATTCTACCTTCTAAACCTCTCCAACACCTTCTCTATGTATTCACCCTGAGACAATGTCAATTTGTGATTTTTTCCATCTCTTATTATTCTCATACCAAGGATTTTCTTTGCAGCATCCAAATCCTTCATCACAAATGAATTATATAATTTCTTCTTGAGCACATTTATAACTTTCATATTAGATGCTGCAACAATAATGTCATCTACATACAATAGCAAGATAATATAGCTTCCATTTTCTATCTTTTTAAAATAAACACAGTGATCAGAATTACATCTACTATAACCCTGTTCTGTCATAAACCTGTCAAATGTCAAATACCACTGCCTTGGAGCTTTCTTTAGGCCATATAAGCTCTTATTCAACCTACATACCAAATTATCCTTTCCTTTGACCTCATACCCCTGTGGCTACTACATATAAATATATTCCTCCAAACCCCCATGGAGAAAAGTTGTGTTTACATCTAATTGTTCAAGATGCAAATCTTCTATTGCCACAAGACTCAAAATAGTCCTAATTGAAGTCATTTTAACAATAGGAGAAAATATTTCATCAAAATCTATACCTTTCTTTAGTACAAACCCCTTTGCAACAAGTCTATCCTTGTACTGCTTTATTCCTCCATCTTCTTCTTTCAACTTGTAAACCCATTTATTCTGCAATGCTCTTTTTCCTATAGGAAACTGAACCAAGTCCCAAGTCTAGTTATTTACCAAGGAATCCATTTCCTCCTTCATTCCTTGCTCCCACTTCTTTTTGGTGTCTACCTGCATTGCATCTTCATAACATTCTGGTTCACCAGAATCAGTCAACAATAAATAATACAATGAAGGAGAGTATTGTTCAGGGGGTATACTTAACCTAGTAGATCTTCTAACAACACTTGCAGGAGTTTGAGGTACGTGTTTCTCCTTTTGTTGTACATTTTTATTTTCTGGTTGCTCTGGAATTTCTTTTTCAGTGATCTCATCAAGCACTGTGTATTCTGGTTTTTCTTTTTCCCGTTTCTTTCCTTGCAACTGATCTTCATACATGACCTTCTCATTGAATATGAAATATCTACTCCTAATGATTTTTTTATTTTCATAATCCCATAAGCGATAACCAAAATCATTAACAACATATCCAATAAAGGTACACTTCTTGGATTTTGCCTCAAGTTTTGTTCTATTTGCTTTATCAATATGGACAAATGCTTCACAACTGAAAGTCTTCAAAAAAGAATAGTTTACCTTTTTTCCTGTCCATGCCTCCTCTGAAGTTCTACCATCCAAGGAGCTTGAAGGTCCTCTGTTTATTAAGTAAACAACAGTATCTACAACATCTTCCTAGAACTTTAAGGGAAAACCAACAAGCAATCTCATATTCCTTGCACGCTCCATGATTGTCCTGTTCATCCTTTTTGACACACCATTTTCTTGTGGTGTACTTGGAACTGTCTTCTTTATATGAATCCCATGTTATGAACAATAATCATCAAACTCCTTTCTGCAATATTCACCTCCATTATCTGATCTAAGACACTTCAACTTTTTTCCTGTCTCATTCTCAACCAAAGCTTTCCATTTCTTAAAAGTATAAAAAACATCATATTTTTTTCGAATGCAATAAACCCAAGTTGTTCTAGTTGCATAATCAATAAAAGTAACATAATAATGAGAGACACCAAGAGATGATACCTGAGTTGGTCCCCATACATATCTATGAATGAGCTCTAACCTTTCACTCTTCTTTTCTTTTCCGACTCTTAGAAATCTATCTCTTTTTTGTTTCCATAAACATAATGCTCACAGAAGTCCAAATCATTTTGTTGAAGATATGGAAACAAATTTATTTTGTGAAGTATCTTCATCCCCTTCTCACTCATGTTTCCAATCCTATGATTCCACAGTGTTGTATCCACTCCTGTAGAAGATAAAGATATAGAATAGTCAGTATTACCAGTACATAAATACAATGTACCTACCTTCTCTCCTTTTGCTATCACCAATGATCCTTTGATGACCTTCCATGTCTTATTTGTAAATATGGATATACAACCTTCACTTGCCAACTGTCCTTTTGAAATTAGATTTTTTCTTAGATCTGGAAGATGTCTTACCTATTTAAAACACCATTGGTTTCCATTGCTTTGCTTTATTTTTACCTTTCCCATTCCAACAATTTTTCATGGTGCATCATCACCCAAATGAACCTGCCCAAAATCACCTTGAACATAATCTAGAAAATGTTTCCTATGGGGCGTGGCATGAAATGAAACCCCTAAATCTACCAACCAAGACTCAGGAATACTATCTATAGAAAGAATCAAAGCATATTGTAACACATAACCTATTACATTTGCTTCTTGATTTCTCTAATGCTGTTTATCTCTTTGTTTATTTGGAGCGCTGCAGTCTTTCTTCAGATTTCCTTTCTTCTCACAGTTCCATCACTCTATCTTTCCAAGTATGGTTTTGGATATTCCCTTCCTAGAATTCTCACGGTTCTCTGAGCCCTTTCCTCTATCCTTTTGTCTTCCCCTATTCTCCATGTTCAATGCATTACCTGATGTCTCACCTATGCTTTTTCGTTGCATTTCCTCACTAAGGATAACACCACAAACATAATCAAATTTTAAATTATTTGAACCAAATATAGAGTTACTTACAGCCATGACCAAGTCATTCTAGCAATGAACACAATATTAGAAGAGCCCTGACCTCATCATCAAAGTCCACTTTTACAGAACTTAGTTGATTAGTAACCATATTAAATCCATTTAAACGATCTGCAACAGACCCACCTTCTAACATCTTCATATTAAATAATCTCTTCATTAGAAATACCATATTGGACGCCGAGGGTTTTTCATACAATTTAGCCAATGCATCCATCAAACCCTTCATTGTCTTTTCTTTCAAAATATTGAAAGCCACCGATGCTGCCAGGCTTAGCCATATCGTTCCTAGAGCCTTTCTGTCAAGAATCTCCCATTCTTTGTCCTTCATAGCCATCGGATTCTTTGCTATTTTTCCCAATGGTAGGAATTGATCCTTCTGATATAAATAATCTTCCATCTACATCTTCCATAACTAGTAATTTTGGCCGTTAAATTTCTCGACCCTAAACTTTCTATCTTCCGAAATTGCTCCCACTCAAACCAGGAAGCCTCTTTTCCTACGAGTTACCTTTCACTCTGACAGAAGTTGTTAGAAAAATAGGATCACAGAGAAATACAATCAAACAAATGCAGAAATAAAATATAGAAGATACACAATACAATAGAGATAAAGATATATGTGGTTCACCCAGTGTGGGCTACGTTCACCAAAGAAATTGCCAGGTCCTTCCTTTATTATTATCCAACAATTGAAGGGATACAATCTACATCAAACATGCTATAACTTCCTCTTCTTTCTCTCACAATCTCCTATCTTAGAATACAATATTCACAATAATGCATACCCACAATAAATTAGCGTCATAACAGAGGCTTTCCTTCCAGGGAAAAAAACCCTAACATAATTTCTACCGTTAGATCTGCAACCTTATAATGAACAATCCAGATTTACAATGAAATTACAATATACATTTACAAGGCAATATTTCCTTCAGGGGCCCACTTGCCCCTGGACCCCACAGAGGGGGTAACCCCCTTCTACACTCCCCACATGGAAGAGTGTACATTCTTATGTGGTTTAAAGTATTAATGGGGTATAAAAATGGCTGGAAACAAACACCTCTAAATTAGGAAGATAATCAGGCTCAACAACCAACACTTCAATTGCATCACTCATTGTAGCATCTAAATTTTCTAATATTCTCTCCCTTAATAGCAGGGAGAAGTCACTGTCAAACGAGTCGGCATATCGTAGTTTCGCAACCCTAGGAGGGGGTTGGAATTCTGGAGGAATCTATTTGTAAATACTCATGAAATGGGATGAGAAATCTTGCACCATCTCATCCGATGCTCTTTTCATATTGTTATACTGTGTCAGTAGCTGCAAAGGATTCTTTTTGTCTACCCATCTATTAATGAAAGACATTTCAAATGCATCGAATTCTTGAATGCTTGCTGCTGGGAGGGCCTTGGACCACTTTCTCACCTCCCCCGAAATACTCTGCATGAAAAACCTCATTTTCACATCTGCATAGTCTACCTCTTCTAGGTCGACGAAATTGTTGAACCAATCTAGATGCTTTTGGGTTGAAGTGTTTCCTTCATCGTCGTAGAGCTTGATCCTATGGCTACAGTTCTGGAGAAAATCATGCAGTTGGGCAGGCAGAACAAGGGGGGTGAACCTGAAATACATTTCTCTAGGGTGGTTTTGGATTTGGGGGATGTTATTAGCGGGATTTGCAGCTTGCGGGATTAGAGATCGAAACCTTTCCTCATAAAAAACTATATGGTCCAAGATGGTTTATGATTTATACTTGAACAAATTCTATTCAAACAAAGTGTCAAACTCAAGGTCATCAATGATTTGAGCCTCGTCCTTGGGCAAGGATATATTTTTGTCTAAGTAATAGAACGGGTCTTGCGCCTGCTCCCTTACCCTGCATAGAAGTATCCTGGGATCATACACAGGCTCTACATGGTTAGGGTCAGGATTGGATCTGGTATAAATGGGATTTGGAGCAAGGTTTTCTGAATGGCGCTACTATGTGGCACTGGTCTTTTTTATTGGATTTGCTAGGGTAAAGGTTTTAGCCAATGCATATGTTTTCCCCACTGTTACCCTCAAGGGTCAAAACTATAGCTTTAGTCATTCTCCCAGGGAAAATTTATTCAATTTTGTCCCCAACAATGACGCCAGAATGTTAGCACTCTATAAACTTTGTTCAATTGAAAAAATGAATGACAGAGGCAACGTAAAAACCAACCTTGAGGCCTGAAACTAACCTTTCGATCCTGGAGAGGGCTCTCTGTGGAGACTTCATCTCTGTACATGATATAACTTTAAACTCTGGGATATATTTAACACCTTTAAACAATATTTTATGGTTCTATTGGTGAAATAAAGCAAGGCCTTGGGCTATGGAGTCGATTTAAGAAAACGACATAAAGAAATGACTCAATGACTGAACTCGAGAATATAAAGGCTAAATGAGAAACAGTCTTCAGTTAAAAATCATTGCGTGTGGAGAGAGAGAAACACATGAAGCAACTCAGAGCACTGTTGGGTTTGAATTCAAATTTAACTTAGAATAAATATGGTTTGTCTAAATGGAGAGAATATAGAGCGATGCGCGGTGAATTCTAGATTCGAAATCACGTTCTGATTCAGACAGAGATTACAAATATGAATATAAAGAGCACTGGAAAGTACATATGAAAATAAATTACACAATACATTAGATTGCCACCGTTAGAATATTTTCATCAAAGATTCACGGTCTTTGCATTAAGTTTCAATCAAATAAAAAAACTACAATCAATAGTCACTCTCTACACTGTTTTTCCAACCAACCCGTCTTACATTGAAAATATGGAATATATAGAAAAGGGTGTGCCGCTTGGGCTACCCGTTGCTCTAAATACTATCCACAGAAATTGGGTTTTGACTACCCTTTGTCAAATGGCTCTTCAAATGGTATTTTGCTAAAAATAGAACTGACTATACTCAGTCGCATCATAGCTGCTCGTCTTTGCCACGAAATTTCAGTCATCGGACAGATATCGTTGTTGTAAAATGATGTGTCAATGCTTTCCTTTGACAGAGCACCTGGATGATCAAGTATTCTCTCAAACTCATGCTGCACATTGTAACGACCATGATCTCTGTTGTGCTATCATTTGTTGGCATGTGCATGTGGCAGGTGACTACAAACCATTGCAGGTGCCTCCAAAATGATGATCCCAGCTAGGGAACAATGCCTCTTCCTCAAACTATTGCACTTCTAACGTACACCTATCCTTCACTATGAGATTTCATCGTTGCATGTCGTATGTTTTCCGTGCGGGTATATGTTAGAGTATGAGTTCATGCCACATTTGAGGAAACAAAAAATGGAGTCGATCGGTCATACGTCTAGTCTCATTTGTAGTTTGGATACTCGAAGTTTTCTCCTGAGAGGCCAATTTCATCTTTTCAGGTTCATCACTTGCCTTTGTAGAACCATGTTCCCTTTCATCTTCTTTTGTGTGTTGGCTAGAGTCGCATAGACTTTCTCCATGGACGGTTCACATTCCCTTAAGTTTTTCACATTCCTTTCTTTCGACATCCTCTGTGTTTCGCGTAGTTGTATGATTGTATCCTATGCTTCCTTGAGTTGTCTCTTTATCCAAGTCAAGTTTCCCTCATGACCTTGTGATGCTAGTACTTCGAGGGTCTTTGCTGCTAATTGTTGTCTCATCTCTCTGTTTTCCTGGTATAACTCAGTGATAGTGAGCTACGCTTGTTTCAGCTGTTGCGACGGATCATGAAAATCTATGCTTTTGGTGTTTTTTTTCCTCCTTCTACCCCAGATTTCTCAACTTATGCCTTCGACGGGCTCCAGCTGAATAGCACACATGAGTAAGTATTTGGTGGATGAATTTGCGCGTGGATCACTCAGGACTCGAGTATCCCTAGCCTCTTTGTTTTTCCTTGGTCTGCCCCTTCTCTAGGGTATTTTTTGTTAAGGGGGCAGGGCTTCCAACGTCCTTCCTTCCTCCACAACCCTTCCTGCTTTAGCCTCCATGCGGTGTGATGTTACCCTTTCCATAGGTAGAGGGAAATATCCCTTTGGCTTCTTGGGGATTCCTGCTACAAGTAGAAACAAATTCCAATTATTTCCCAGTCGCCTTAAATCCTCCATCAACAAAAAATTAATAAAAAATACATGTGATATTTTCTCTTCAGAGGATCTGTTTCAGCTCAAGAACTGTCCACCATTTCTCGCAAACTTTGGTGTAATAAAAAGGGTAGATTTAATGGTATCCTCCCTGTGAAGTGCATCAACAATCTAATATGGTATGGATGTATTTTTTCAAACCTTCCTTCATAGGTGAAATATTTCTTAATCACCTCCATGAGTTTTCGAAAGGGCCCCTGCAAATATATACTTGGAACGCCCGTTTCGACTTTCCCACCTAAGCAGTCTCGCTTGATGAAGTCTTCGTAACACTACATGTATAAAGTAATTCATTTAAACCACCTTTCACTGTGTGAATGGATCTTTGATATGGGTGACATAGTTTCCTCTATCACTTGGAAAATGACACTTGCAATTACCGTGCGGGACCCTTCGAACCTGAGTGCGAATTGCTCCACTAGTTTCATGTTGAATTGTTGGATTTTTTTGCAAAAGGTCATGCATCGGACCTACTCAAAAGATTCCCTAACCTTTGGATATTCATTGACCAATGTCAAGCTTTGAGGCTCAGGTCAAAAATTCCTACCACTTCGTGCACCTTTCCTTATGCTCTAGGATGTCGTCATGGCACAATGCGTATTGGTTCTACGCAGGGTGGAATTTGTACAAACCAAAGGCAATAATATAAATTGACCTGGGCTTGTGAGAAGAATTACATGCGAAGTGTAAACTTGATTGATGAACATAATGTATATAGAGCTTTAGAAATTTATAATCGGGTGGGCGAGAGATGGAAACGTGCCAGGGGACACTAAATTCATGGCGACTGGAGGTTTCAGAGTGAGCTTGAATATTTTCACAGTACATCCATGCGACAGGTACACTTTGGAGTGTGCTAAGTACAAATGATAATAGTTGTAGGGCATATGTGATACGAGCACCATGATTTTTCGTTCTCTTTGACTTCATAATGACCCGATGATGGTCACTTTGTCCACCAAAGCGACTTCTATTTAACAACTTGCCTCGATTTTAGGCATGTAATACCTTCTCTTCTGATAGGACTCGAATCTTTGGGAAAATACCTTTACCCCTTACACATGTTTTGGTTATGATATCCCTTCCCGAGTCCAAGGGCCAATCGACCACTTGCTGACTTCGACCCATTTTTCTTTTCGGTACCCGACCTCAAACGTTTTGACATACGGAATTTGACTCGACTAAGACCGACTCTAACTAAAAAATGACAATGCTAACAATATCTTCATTTCTCCTAGATCCCCCGCTATGCCCTTCATTTCTGTAAATATTGTAGGGAACAGATCGATGTACTCACTTAGTAACTATATTATGCTTTCTATTGTTTTCTCATCCCAATAGTCTCCAATGCTGCCCATTTTGGGGTTCTCCACTGTCCCAATGTTGAATTTATTCACTTTGATCGGTGCAACAATTACTTAAGATTCCAGAGGTGGGCCTTCCAATTTTCTTTCTCCTTCCTCCCCTTCGATCTGAATATCACATTGATCATCTTCATTTGGTGCTTCTTACTGCACATGGTAGCATGGCAAGAGTTCTTTCAATGTCTATCTCTTCTCCTGTTGTTCTTCTATTATGATTTTGACTTTTGGTTCTTTAATGAATATCACCCCTCTTATCTTCTTAAGTGTTGCGTTTATGTTGGGGTTCTCATGCTCGAATGAGAAAGTGACAGTAAAATTATGTTGCAATACTGTCCAACTCACAGTTCCTCTATGCAGTTCCTGGTTTGTATACCAGTTTGTTGGAATTCCTTCTAAGGTATGTACAAAATGATGAGGCCATTCCTCTGGAGGTGTCATTTTCCACAGTGCTCTGCACTTCTCCAAGTGTTCCACTAGTGCCCCCTGTCCATCATACTTCTGTTGTTGGTTGCTTGTATGTTTTGTGCCAACACTTATCTGTAGTAACCACTTGCATTGGTACCAATCCTTGATTGTTTCTTTATGTGAGCTCCACTATATTGTAGGTGTGGCATTGATTTCTATATCGAATGCTAAGAGTCCCTAATTGTCTAACACTTCATCCTCATACCGTGCCAAGAATACTTCTAGGTCATTTACTGCATGGAAACTAGGTGGTTCCCTTATCTCCGTACCTACCCATATTACTGCGTAGTCTATTCTTGTGCATCTTCTTATGGAAACTTTGTGTAGCCTCTATTTTCAATTTTCTAGACCTGTGTATGAGTCTGTCGCACATGAAGTAATTCTCCACCAACTGAGTATCCCATCTGCAGTTGTTACCTCATAACACACAATTGTTCTGTACAACTAGATGATTTCCTCCAAGTCCAAGCAAGTAGGTTCTACAAACCTTTCCCCTTCTAATGGGTCTAATTGCACAATGACCCTGTAGTCTCTTGACTAAAATTTCATTTTTCATGCCTTTAAATTGATTATGTCCTGGTTATCAAATGCCCAATCCAAGCCAAGAAATGATAGATATGGTGTTGTGTTGTCCACTATTTCAATCACTTCAAAGTCTGCTTTGGTGCACAGTCCATCCAAGTCTATTGTTACTCCTTTCAGTCTGCCAATTGACAGAACTTTGTGTTGGTTTGCTAGTTTTAGTTGAATATGTGAATATCCTAATGTGGGGTCTCCCATACATTGCCATGTCTTCTTGGGTAATACATTGACTTCAGATCCTAGATCTAGTATGATATCTCCCATGTTGAAATCTCCAATGTTGGCATTCAGCGTTAACTCCCTACTTGTTCTTCTCCTTGTATGTAGGTGATTGACTATTTTTTGTTCTAGTTTTCATTTTGTCCCTATGCTACATTTTTCTAATATATTTTGCAATATTTTAATAGAGGATGGATCATTCAATACTTTTAGAAAGGATTGAAAAAAAAAATTGATTTCACTTACTTGTCCCATGGGTTGCATTTCCTTGGTATGATCCAACGATGGAGGCATATCATACTCTGGCTCTTCCTTGCTTTGCTGCATAGTTGAAGTTGACATGGTGTCTTTCTTCAAGAATTTTTATCTACCTTGTTTAAATGTTTCCTTCTCGTTTTGCACATCGAACTGTCTCCTTGGTTCGACATTCTTCTTCACCCACTGGTGTTGTACTGGCTCTTCTCGAGCTGCATCATTTCATTTTTTATCTCCTCCACATGTAACTATGTTAATGTTTTGTCCTTCATCCCTCACTTCTGATGAAATCCACTAAACGTTCTGGTTGTTCTGATTCCTTTTTTCTTGAATCTTCCTTAGCGATGTAGTACATTCTTCCATGTCATGATCCGATGCACGACAATACATACAAGTATTTGGTGGAAGTGGACATTCCATTGCATAGTGTCCTAGTTGTTGACAATTGTGACATACCACTAGTCCTCTACCTCTTCCAAAACCTCTTCTTTCTCATCCTCCACCTATGTACCCATCTCGATCTCCTCTTGATGCGTCATATAGAGGTGCCTAATTGTACTATGCGGTATTGTGTTGAGGTTACACTGTGTTGCATTGTGGTTGTGTGATATTATATGGTTGTTGCACAGTATTATACTGCTGCTTCGTAGTGTTGTATGGGGCTGGAACTTGGTTAAACTATGGTGTCGATTTACCAGTCATCATTTGTGCCTATATCCTATATGCATATGATGTCCTCTTCGCATAAAATCCATAGTTCTACAATCTTTGTCATCATGTTCGACTGACTTGCAAAAGTTGCAATATGAACTCTTTGGGACTGTCTGGTATTTCTACATCATTGGGGAGTGATATGGATCATGGCTTGGTTTTTTATATATTTCGCACCATAGTCCTCCTATTGGTAATTAATTTGGCATCCTTGCGGCCATGTACTATGTGAATGTTGGACATTCATTTTTGTGGTGTCCTTCCACCCCGCATGTGGTACATCAAACAACTTCTCATTTGTACTTACTTTTGTTCTGGTTTAGCTCAAACTTTAAGTTCTTCAAATCCTCCTTCATCTCTTTGATGGATGGATCTGTCTCTGGATATTGGTTTTATTCCAGTTGTAGGGTTGCCTGCAGAGTCTCTGCATGTGTCTCAAATATTTGTTGTCTCAATGGGTATTTTAAGTGTGGTAGTAGTGAATAGACGAACATGTGCCTGTGTTGCATATTGGTCATGAGATATTTCAACTTTCCTTTCAGTTTCTTGAATCTCTGGTCAATCTCCCATACAAATTCTCCTAGTTTATGTCTAATTTCTATCATCTTGTTCATGTACTGATTCTCTGAAATTGGCTTATGAAACTCATTTATCAACAATTTCTTGATGTCCACAATTGTTCTGGTTGTCCTCGGTGGATTGTTTGTAGCTAAACTCATATACCAATCCAGTGTGTGATCCCTTAGTGTAATCTCTAGCTGTGAAAGTTTGGTATCTTCATCTGTGATCTGTTTTTCTTCCCAAATCTTTTCACAGATAAACAAATGCTTTTTCGGATCCTCCAATGCTTCTCCTTTGAATTATGGTAACCTCATGGTGGGATCATGTCCTGCCATTCTAAATGATGAATTACTATGTCTGCACGATGTATATACTTGACTAGTGCTTCCTGAACTACCTCCTCAAGTTGTTGTTCCTTGTGTATATGTACATCTTACTGTCTTCCTTCTCCTGAAATTCAGTTGTCTAAATGGTGGTGTTATCTTTGGTGTATTAGTCACACATGGGTTTATGGGTTTTACAATGACATTAATATGGATAGGATTGTTTCCTTCTCTTCCCACTCCTGGACCTCTCGTCTTCCTCTCATATGTTGCATGTAAGGTTTCCTCAATCTTCTCCACAGCTTGAAGATCCTCTACCTCTTC
This sequence comes from Picea engelmannii, assembly GCA_009831015.1. Classification (NCBI taxonomy): domain Eukaryota; kingdom Viridiplantae; phylum Streptophyta; class Pinopsida; order Pinales; family Pinaceae; genus Picea; species Picea engelmannii. The sequence continues at coordinate 199,770 of ML788354.1, forward strand.
TTCATCATTGTCCAAGCCTTCCCTCGCGACTATAAATCTCTTCTTGGTGTTCACCTTGTATTGGTAGGATACTCCATTGTGCGTATTTCCAGCTGCCACCACAATCCTCTTGATCTGGTCATCTTCCATCATGATTGGGTCCAAGGGTTCCTCCTTCTTTCGTTTATCCCCTCCTCCTTCCATTTCTCCTCTTTATGTCAATGCTTCCCCCCTTCCCCCATGCACATTGTTGGGTTCATGCTTTGACTGTTTTATTGCAATGATCAATTCCTTTTTGCATGCAATATTACATATTCTATGATCTCATATAGCCATTTTAAAGGTATTATCAAGCTTTATACAACAATTTTCCATGGAATCACACAAGGTATGTGTAATCATCATTTTGCAATGGTTTTAAGATTAATTCATCTTCAGTTGAATGGTTACACTGATCTAACGTTTATTTATTGTTGGTAATAGGTCAAAAATGTGATATGGCCTTCCATCCAGACCTTCATCTAGACCTTCATCCGACATTGTTCCAGGCGATGAACTTAGATATTAATCTATGTGAAGAGGAAGCTAAATCATAAAAATCCGACACATGGGTTTTGTGCCCAATATGCCCAATTACGTCTAAAGAGAGCCATTTACTAAAATTGTAAACATATTGAGAGTAGTTTGTGGTCCTCGATCTGGCCCTCCAATACTCCCATACTCCATCCGACACTCCATACAACACTCCATCTGACACCCCATCCAACACTCCATCTGACACTCCATTCGGCACTCGGAGCACTGAGAAGTTGGTGATCCACATATCTCGAGGCACCATTATGAAATTTGAGCACATGGGTGTTTCTCCCTTGGAATCCCTCTTGCTCAATGTCCTACCAAAACTTGCTTCCATCCATTGAAGAAACCCGAGATCCATGGCCTATTTACTCACTTTGTTTCAAGCATTTAATGAAGATTCCTCAACAAAATTAGATATTTAATGATGTAATTGATTTTGGTATGCATATACTATTCTGAGAGGATCATAGTTCGACCTCTCATCTATGTAAAAACTCTATAAATACTTGTTGTCTATGCTAGGAAGAAAAGTGGATTTTACACATACACACATCCATCATACCGAGTTGCTCAGTAAAAATTCTATTCTTTTGGTGTTAATAAAAATGATATGCTGAGTTTGTGGCTGAAACCTGCGTTGGAGTAGTGCCACGACCGTCTGAGGGGCCCACCAGTGGTCTGGCTAGCTTGTTATATTGTTGTACATTTATAGTTTTCTTGTTGAAGTGTATGACTGTCTATATTTCTCTGTTTGATGGAATTGTATTTTAATTACAGAGCACTCATAGTTGTTCAAACTTCCTTGTTTATATTCTGACATCTAACATCTTGTTATGCAGGTTGTAATTTATTGATGAGCATATGTTTATAGATGTTTGATTGTGTCATCATAGATTTTTTTCATGTTTTATAAGCTGAAAAACATTTTATAGATTAGCTATTTAGACACTGCCTACTATATTAAGTTGTAATTTTTGAATACTAGTATATTTACATGAATTGCTTATTTTACTTCCATCATCGGAGTAATAGAATAACAATTAATTTGTAATTTATTTTGAATAGTTGTGAGTTTTTGAAGATGTACTTTGAGATATTATTTTTGAATAATTGTTCACTTAAAATAATAATTTCACTATTTATAGTTATAGTCTGTTTTTAAAGAATTAGACAAATATGCTCACTGTTTGTAGTTTATTCTATACATTTTCAAGTATGTTGTTCAAATAGATTTTAGTTTTCTTGGAGTCTTTAAATTATCTTTTAAATAGGATTGTAGGTTAGGCATTAATCCTTAGGACCAATTATAATTACTTAGAATAATCTGCTCATCGCTATAGATTACTCTGTAAATTTAAAGTAAAGGTCTTAATTATTTGAGTTTATTGGAATTAGATTAGATTAGGCTAGGCTAGGCTAGATTAGAGCTCTAAACCCTCACATATAGTGCTGGAACCTCGAAGCTTACAAGCCCTGGGTTGACAATTTAATGTTGAAATAAGTAACATATATTTTACGTGACATATTTTATTGTCGGAGAGGTGCTAGAGGGATTAGAGCTTAGGTAGGTAGGTTGCTTTTAATTACACAACAAGGGGGAGGATAAAATTTAAGACGAGAGGTAAGAACCTTCGCATCCATTTTAATGGGTCGCTCCAAAGCCTTGTTGTTCCCTTTCCGCAAGATTGTTTAATTTTTATGCAAGTTTGCTTACTTTTCTTAGTTTGCTTACTTTTCTCAATTTGTTTACTTTCATGCAATTTACTTTCCCAGCATGCTTTCTTTCCTACAATTGTGTTTTCTTTTTGAAGAGCTAACTCCTGTGAAAATATAACTTGGTAACAACGAGGTCTAAAGTAGCATAAGGAGTTCAATTTTTCTTTAAGTAGTATTCTTTAAGTTTTGCAATTCATTTCATTTCATTTTTTTCAATAATGTTGAATTTCAGTATTATTTCATTGGGTGTTGTTTGTTATTCAATTTGTTTATTTTTTTTAGTGTGTTTACTTTCTTGCAATTTAATTTTATGTAAGTGTGTTTTTCTTTCTTTCTGTAAGTTTGCGTACATTTACTTTACACAATTTAATGTAGGAGTGAGTGTGATTTTGATTTGTTTACTGCAAGCGTGTTTTATTTCATACAAATGTGTGTTTGATTTATACAAACATGTTTTTGTGGTAGGTAGTCTTGATTAGAATCATCAAAAACACATATAAATTTTGGGTGTTGTAAGAACCTCAGACACTGATCTTTGTGTGAACCAATTTTTATCAAATGACAAGATGAACTCAGAAGAAACCATTGGCTTGAGGGAACTTTCTCAAATCCCAACAATAGTTGAGATTTCTTCTTTTCAAGAAGAACATGTTTTGGCAACAACCGAAAGTGTTTGTACATCTCCATAAATATTAGAAGAATCAAGGTCCTATGAGCTACAAAATGATTCTCCTTGCCAAACTGCGAAGGAAGCTGAAAAATTATGGACTACATCCAGTGGAGATAAATCACTAAGACATGAGATTGAGGAGTTCTCAACATCCATCTCAACAGATCCTTCATGTACTTCAGAAATCAATCATCCAGAAGAAGAGGATCTTCATAGCATGATGAAGGAGAGCATAGAAATTACTGTTGATGAACATCAATATTACATTGAAATTTGGTTTCAAGAGATCATCAGGCCACAATACTATTCTCTTCTTCAATACCTTTTGATGCCAAAACAAGTAGGTTGGTTGGTTCTTAATATCCAGGTAATCACTGCAGTTAATTTTTCATATGCAGATATGGGTATGTTTTTTATCTTTCTTCACACATGGTTACATTGGAAAAGTTCTTACACTTGAATAAAAATTTTCATTTCTTTTTAGGTAGGGTAGGATAATAAATAAAATTTGCATGTTTTTAGTTTAGCTTAAAGTCTAATGCAACCTCATTTTACATTTTCTTTTTGATAAAAGAACTATGAGATACATGTGCATGTGACTTGATCTCATTAATCTCATGAGTTTTTGATATTTTAGAGTGTGTTTTTTGACAAACAGTTTTAGACATCTTTGCAAATATTTATTTCACCACAAGTGGACAATTTCAAGAAGAAACAAATGGAAGTATTTCACTTCGGAAGAAGATGTTGCTATATTTGAACTCTGTTGTCTTCTTAAGGATCAATTCAATAATGACTTTTTTATTACGCTTAGATATTGCTTGCTGTGAATTAGCCATATGTTTTGCAAGATTTCTATCTTCCTTTCTCTTAAGGAATATTTAATGGCAGTTGCTCTTAACCTCCACCACTAGAGGATATAAGGAAGTGGCACATTGTCTTATAAAACCTAAAGGTTACTCGTACAGTTTCCCCAAGAACCCTAAGTAGGTGACTAAAGTATCTTTATGAAAGAGTAGCAAGAAGTTCTGATTAGTGATTAGACATGGAAACATCACTATAACTTAAAAAAATAAATTGAGTTGAGCCTGAAGATACCTTTTAGTTCTTTTCCAATGGCACCATTCACTACACACTAAAATTGCTTGATTATACCATATATTTAGATAGGATGCGTCCTCTTAATTACCCTTTACATTAGGAAAATCTATCAGGAATACATAAAAAAGAGCCATCCTCTAATATAAATACCATCCCAATCTTAAATAAAATTTTCAAAGTTGTCTCCCCATCTTCTTTCCAAATAGAAATATTTATATAAAAATCTTAAAATATGGTGGACCAATATTTGTTGTAAAAGGGTGTAAGAGGATAACCTGTTAGGATACTAAACAGGTCTGCTGGCAGTGGGTACCAGCCTGTGGGATGACTAGGGAAACCCCTCGGAGTATTGAACAAGCTTGCTGGTAGCGGGGCATTCTACCTAGCGAGGGTGATAATCTGACAAACAATAAACAAAATTCCTAAATCTTAAAATTGTCATGATATACGACATTACTTGTAGAAAAATCTAAAAAGAAGTATGCATGGTTAAGCAAAGGTCAATGAAATCCATAAATATTTCATTGGGAACTAACTTTAAGACTATCCTAAGACTCTCTCGCCTACCTCTTCTTAAATATATGTAGGATGTTTTGTCCTACAAGTGGGGCCATATTTTAACCGTCTCGTCAGACTAATGTGTGAAATTTATATCAACACTTGGAAAGATATAAATCTTAGTCTATTGGGAGAATTGACTGGTTTCCTATATTTTTTATTGAGGTGTCACAATACTTAGGAGTGGGGGAGGGGTTTCCCGAGATGAAGAATTATGAACACTTCCCATCTATATTATAATCCATGAGAAGAGGAAGTATAATCTCTGTAAAAATTATGTTATATTGTTTTTATGATATTCTGGGCTATTTTATTGGTAGTTGTTTTTATTAAAATGCTAAACTTTATACTGCTCACATAATTTATGTGTATAACTAATAAGCCTATTGTGCATTATACTTTACAGTTTTTCTTAATCTATGTTTTGGAAGGGAAGACTGCTTACACTCAAATGATCCTTGTAACAGTTGCAGACCGATAAAAAGAGAAACTTAAAATGGATGTTACAATCCTATCCATGCTCATCCTATCCATACTCTTGTTCACCATGTCTGCCATAAATCTTCCAATTTAAATGATGTGGGCGAATGCCCGCTTACTATTGGATAGTTTTCAGCTATACAATTCATTTTTAAAATTAAGTGTTGTATTTTAAGAAAAAATTCATTTTATGATCAAATTAAATTTATCAAATCTACAAAGGAGTCTAAGCCTGATAAACAGATCAAATTTGAACTTATCACACCAAGTCTTCATCACAAAAACAATGTTAATCCTTCCTCCCAGATGCCTACATTGACTTCTAAAGTTGATATACCTTATTCATCTATCAAAGAGCCTAAGCCTTCCTCTCTTGAGCCATTTGATCATACCCCAATTATTGAGAAATTGCAACAAGAAAATGCTCAATTGCTTCAACAATTGGAAGAGTGAAAAACTATGGATAGGAATATACAAAACATTGTAAAAGGCCTAAGACAAAATCCAAAGGACAAGAGCGAGAATCTTTTAAAGCCAATCCACCCCCTCCTTCAAGATTCTAGTTATGTCAGGTGATTCATTTTTGTTTGCAAAGGGACTTGCAAATCCTTAGGCATGGGGGTAATGTTGGGTTCGTATTTTTACTATTTTATTGTGATGATCAAATCCTTTTTGCAAGTGATATTACATATGCTATGATCTCATTTATCCATTTTAAAGGTATTATCAATATTTATGAATCAATTTGCCAGGGAATCACACAAGGTTTGTGTAATCATCATTTTGCAATGGTGTTATGATTAATTCATCTTCAGTTGAATGGTTACACTAATCTAACATTTCTTGTTTTCTTGCAACTGGTCAAAAATGTGATCTAGCCTTCCATCCAGAAATTCATATGGACCTTCATCTAACACTGTTCTATGCAGGGAACTTAGATCTTAATTTATGGGAAGCAGAAGTTGAATCATAAAAATCCGGCACATGGGTTTTGTGCCCAACATGACCAATCAAGTCTCTAGCTGGCCGTTACCTAATATTGTAAATATATTGAGAGAAGTTCATGGTCCTTGATCCATCCTTCCCTTACTCCAATATTCCATCCAACACTCCATCTGACACCCCAACCAACACTCCATCCGACACACCATTCGACACTCGAAGCGCAGAGAAGTTGGAGATCCACATATCTCAGGGCACCATTATGAAATTCGAGAACATGGGGTTTTCTCCCTTGGAAACCCTCTTGCTTGGTGTCCTACCAAAATTTTCTTCCAACCATTGAAGTTGCCTGAGATCCATGGCCTATTTACTCACTCTGTTTCAATCATTTAATGAAGATTCCTCAACAGAATTAGATATTTAATGATGTAACTGATCTTTTTGTGCATATACTATTTCGAGAGGATCAAAGGTCGACCTCTTGGCTCTGTAAAAGATCTATAAACACCTATTGTCTATTCCATGAAGAAAAATATATTTTACACATACACACATCCATCATACCGAATTTCTTTGTAAAAACTCTGTTTTTTTGGTGTTAATAAAAATTCTATGCTGAGTTTGTGACTGAAACCTACATTGGAGTAGTGCCACAATTGTAGGGGGGGCCCACCAGTGGTCTAGGTAGCTTGTTTACATTGTTGTACATTTATATTTTCATTTATAACTCTCATTACTTGCTAATTGACAGGTTTCTTGTTGAAGTGTATGACTGTGTATATTTCTTTGTTTGCTGAAATTGCATTTTTATTACAAAGCACTCATAGTTGTTCAAACTTGTTTATATTTTATCATCTAACATGTTGTTATGAAATTTGTAATTTATTGATGAGCATATGTTTATAGATGTTTGATTATGTCATCATAGATTTCTTTATTGTTTTATAAATTGAAAATCATTTTATAGATTAGCTATTTAGACAGTGCCTACTTTATTAAGTTGTAATTTTTGAATACTAGTATATTTACATGAATTGCTTGTTTTAGTTCCAACATCAGATTAATAGAATAAAAATTAATTCGTAATTTCTTTTGAATAGTTGTGAGTTTTTAAAGATGTAATTTGAGATATTATTTATGAAGATTTGTTCACTTAAAATAATAATTTCACTATTTATAGTTATAGACTGTTTTTAAGGAATTAGACTAATAAGCTCACTGTTTGTAGTTTATTCTGTACATTTTCAAGTATGTTGTTCAAATAGATTTTAGTTTTCTTGGAGTCTTTAAATAATCTTTAAAATAGGATTGTAGGTTAGGCATTAATCCTTAGGACCAATTATAATTACTTAGAATTATGAGCTCATAGCTGTAGATTACTCTATAAATTTAAAGTAAAGGTCTTAATTATTTGAGTTTATTGGAATTAGATTAGATTAGGCTAGGCTAGGCTAGATTAGAGCTATAGACTTGCACATACAGTGATGGCACGTCGAATCTTACTAGCCTCGAGTTGACAATTTAATGTTGAAATAAATAACATATATTTTACTCAACATTTTTGGCGTCATTGCCGAGGAGGTGCTAAAGGGATTAGAGATTAGGTAGGTAGGTTTCCTTTAATTGCACGACAAGGGGGAGGAGAAACTTTAAGACGAGAGGTAAGAACGTGCACATGCATTTCAATGGGTCGCTCCAAAGCCTTGTTGTTCCCTTTCCGCAAGATTGTTTACTTTTTCTACAAGTTTGCTTACTTTTCTTAGTTTGTTTACTTTTCTCAGTTTGTTTACATTCCTACAATTTACTTTCCCACACGCGTGCTTTCTTTCCTGCAATTGTGTTTCCTTTTTGAAGAGATAACTCTTGTGAAAATATAACTTGGTAACAACGAGGTCTAAAGTAGCATGAGGAGTTCAAGTTTTATTTAAGTAGTATGCTTTAAGTTTTGCAATTCATTTCATTTCATTTTTTTCAATAACATTGAATTTCAGTATTATTTCATTGAGTGTTGTTTGTTATTCAATTTGTTTATTTTTTTTAGTGTGTTTACTTTCTTACAATCTACTTTCCTACAATTTAATGTTATGTAAGTGTGTTTTAGTTTCTTTCTGTAAGTTTGGGTATGTTTACTTTCTGCAATTTAATGTAGGAGTGAGTGTGAGTTTGATTTCTTTACTGTAATTGTGTTTTGTTTCATACAAATCTGTGTTTGATTTATGAAGACATGTTTTTGTGGTTGGTAGTCTTGATTAGAATCATCAAAAACACATAAAATTTTGGGTGTTGTAAGAACCCCGGACATTGATCTTTGTGTGAACCAAGTTTTATCAAATGACAAGATGAACTTAGAAGCAACCATTAGCTTGAGGGAACTTTCTCAAATCCTAGCAGCATCCTAGATTTCTTCTTTTTAAGAAGAACATGTTTTGGCAGTAGCCAAAAGTCTATCTACCTCTCCAGAAATATTAGAATAATCAAGGTCCTATGAGCTACAAACTGATTCTGCTTTCCAAACTGCGAAGGAAGATGAAAAAGTATGGACTACATCCGATGGAGAGAAATCACTAAGACCTTAGATTGAGGAGTTCTCAACATCCATCTCAGCAGATCCTTCTTGTTCTTCATAAATCAATCATCCAGAAGAAGAGGATATTCATAGCATGATGAAGGAGAGCATAGAAATTACTGTTGATGAACATCAAGTTTACATTGAAATTTGGTTTCAAGATATCATCAAGCCATAATACTATTCTCTTATTCAACACCTTCGGATGCCAAAACAAGTAGGTTGGTTAGTTCTTCATATCTAGGTAATCACCGTAGTAAATTTTCCATATGCGGATATGGGTATGTTTCTTATCTTGCTTTGCACATGGTTACATTAGAAAAGTTCTTACACTTGAATAAAAAATTTCATTTCTTTTTAGGTAGGGTAGGATAATAAATAAAAGTTGCATGTTGATAGTTTATCTTAAAGTCTAATGCAGCCTCATTTTATATTTTCTTTTTAATAAAATAACTATGAGATACATGTGCATGTGACTTGATCTCATTGATCTCATCAGTTTTTGATATTTTAGAGTGTGGTTTTTGACAAACTGTTTTTGAGATCTTTGCAGGTATTTATTTCACCACAAGTGGACAAATTCAAGGAGAAAAAAAGGGAAGCATTTTACTTTGGAAGTAGATGTTTCTATATTTGAACTATGTTGTTTTCTTAAGCATCAATTGAATAATGACTTTTTATTACGCTTAGATATTGCTTTCTATGAATTAGCCATATTTTTTACAATATTTCTATCTTCCTTTCTCTTAAGGCATCTTTAGTGGCAGATTCTCTTAACCTCCACCACTAGAGGATATAAGGAAGTGACACCTTGTCTTATCAAACCTATATGTTACTGGTAAAATTTCCCCAAGAACCCTGAGTAGGTGAGTAAAGTATCTTTATGAAAAGTAGCAAGAAGGTATGATTAGTAGTTAGCCATGGAAACATCGCTATAACTTAAAAAAATGAAGAAAGTGAGTCAAGCCTGAAGATACCTTTACGTTATTTTCAAATGGTACCATCCACTACACACTAAAATTGCTTGATTATATGATATATTTAGATAGGATATGTCTATTGGTTTAGTTTCTTATTCTACCCACTGTTTGATTTTATTGACCCAGGGTTCATGTCTATCGGGTTTCCAACAAAGCCTCTAAAACTATCGGCCCTCCTGGTAAACCATAAGGCAACACAACACACCGAATGCGCTGCACAGTCTCACTCGAGATAGCTTTAATGGGTGGATGTAAGACTCATGTGTTTACAACCTAGGATTGAGTGTGAGATAAGGGAGCTGAATATTGACCCATTATTATAATTGTAACTGCAATATACTGTCATTTGTGAATACGTAGGAAATATAACAACTCATTCCCTAAATATCGCAAGAACACTTAAACAAGCAACATAATACTCATTCATTCAACATAATAATAACTACTAAAAATATGATAAAGATATGCATTAATTCATCACACAACATAGATGTACCGTGGTTCACCCCCTCCTGGGATATGCCCACAAAGATTTTGCTCTTGGATATTTTATTATGGTATTTCCACATCTACA
>ML788354.1:218690-229666 GCA_009831015.1 Picea engelmannii
GTCACATATATGAGAAACACAGAGACAGATATTTCTCAAGGAAACCCATACAGGGTAAAAACCTATTTTTCTTTATATGATAAGTAATAGTTACATTCTTTACATTATCATACATATGAGCACCAACTCATAATGAGGCTACAACCTTAGTTTTACAAGATGCTACTTGCTAAGAGCACCAACTGGATGGAAGCACCAACTTCCAATAATACATGCACCAACCTATATAACAGAGAACAAGAGTTCTCCCTTGCACCACCCTACCACCCTGGTTTCTCTGGCTGCAACCAGATGGAAGCTACAACTCCCTGTGTTCAAGAACCCACTTGAACCTATGAGGACAACAATCCTCCCTAGCACCTCCCTTCCACCCTGAAATAAAAATCTTTGCTACTGAAAATTATTACAGTGATATAATGTTCAACAATGGCTTACTAGACTCATCATTGTTCTGCTGCATTTCGTTGCTATGTCTGCCTCATTGCCTTTCTGCACACATGACTTGTGCTATCTGTTCTTCTGCTTTTTATTCTCTGTGCGCCATGTCCATTCACTACACACTTCCTCTTCTGTTCAATTCAACTGCTGCCCTCTCCTCCTTCTTCACACATGAATCACCTTCAATAACAACAACCACAGAAACTCCAATAGCAACCGCAACCCCATCTCTTCTCTGTATCGTGTATATATAGCTTCTGTGCATCTTGTGCATGCAATATTTTCCATTCTTCTACATGCTCATACCATGCCAATCTCCTCCACATATCAAGTTCTCTGCGTGATCATCATGGTAACACTTCAGCTTCTCTGGTGGTTTTCCCACGCGCTCAGCATCAATGGGTGTGATGCTGAGATTCCTCAGCCTCTCTGGCAGTTGAGACTCTTCGTCTTCTCTGTGATGGTCGAGCTCATCGTTTCTGTTTCAGTTATAGGCTCCAATGCTCATCCATCTATCAATCCCTCTAAGAATCGTCTTTATTCACTGGGCGAAGCTTAGAGACTCTTCATCTCCTCTGGTGATCACGCTGAAGTGTCTTCGAGTCCTCTTGCAAAAACCATCAGTGGTTTCTAGAAGTTACACTGTGTCGAGCTATAGTAGCCCTCCGATATTGGTTCACATTCACCTACACCATTGGATTGGCTTCATCAGATCTTGCATTCATTTCGGCATTTCTGTGGCCAAGCTTAGCACCTCTAGCTTCTACCTCCATCTTCCATCGATGTAACCAATGGATATGACCACGTGCTTATGCATAAAGCACTTTTTTTCTTTCTCATTTCGTGAATTTCGACACTATGCTCCATTGACCCCAAGTTAGCGAAATTTCGATCGCTTGCCACATGTCCTATGATTCGATGGTCCAGATCTGATCTTGATTCAATGGCTGCGATTGAATCGCGATTTTGCATATCGCGATTTCGACTTTCTTGTTGCATTATTTTGTTTTCCTCTCCATGTCGTGATTCGCGAAACTCTGATATGGAGTTTAATCAACGGTCCATATCTGATCTTGATTCAACGGCTGCGATTGAATCGTGATTTCGGCACTCTTGTTGCATTGAGTTCTTGCCTCTCCAAGTCCCGATCCCCGAAAACGAGCTTGGTTTCTCTAGCTCTTTCCTCCATCTCTCGCTTATGTGAACAAGGGCTGTGACCACAGCCTTATGCATAAGGTGCTTTCGCAATTTCGCATTTCATGATTTTGTGACTCCTGTGGTAGGAATTATTGTCATCTCCATCTCCCGATTTTCGAAACTCCGAAGTGGTGTAAACCTGCTGACATCACACATGCATTGACATGTGTTGAATACTGCCACGTGTCACTCTGATTCGTGACTTACATGTGCCTGAAGTGTTGAATCATATTGACACTTGTCATTGCCTGGCTATGCCACGTGTTCTTAGGTTTGCTGACGTGTCTGTTTCAGGATTTCGCATTTCGACACTTCGGGACTCCTAATGTTGAGAGTCTCTGACTTCTCCATCTCTCGATTTCTGAAACTCCGAAATGGACTGGGATAAATGGTCCAGATCAAACCTTGTTATGACGGCTCAGATTAAGTCGTGATTTCACATATCGCAATTTCGAGAGGTTAGGGAATCCCGTTCCTTTGACTCTCTAGTCAGCGAAATGACGATCTTTCCCCACGTGTCCCTCTTGGATCAACGGTCAAGATTTTATCGTGATTTCGCAAATCCACGATCATTCATTGTGTCTGATCAATATTCCATATTTGTCCTCGATCCAATGGTCGAGATTATATCGCAGTTTCGCATATCGCGAATTTGCGAGTTGAAAGGTTGGAGCATTTCATTCCTTTGACTTTCCAATCAGCGAAATGTTGATATGTGTCCACGTGTCCTGCCTGAAGATGGACGGTCCTCCTTCTTGAGGGATTTTGTAAGCCCGCTACTCCTTGCACTTTAAAGAACATGCAGGTTCTCCTTGATCCAACGATGGTCGGATCTCGTGCTTGGATCTAATGTCTGAGATCTGTCCTCTTGTTCAACGCTCTTCTTGTCTATGTTCTGATCTGACGACCCTCGTTCTTTTGAGAATTTTGAATGAGATCCAACAATCAGAAATGATTCTCGGGCCTTCGATCATTCTATCTTCCTGGACTTATCTTCTATTTGCCTATTAATCATCGTTGTTGTACTCAAGCCATCATCACTGTTGTACTTGCCATTAATGGCAAGCTTACGCTGCCTCTAAGACATACCAAACATCCTCTGCACTATCTCTTCTGATCTTATTGAGGTTGCTCTGCAGCCTCTTCCCAAAATACTTCTGGTGCTCATCTATTACATTCTTCCTATATTCATGCCATCTTCATTGTTGTACTTGCCATCATTGACAAGCATATGCTGTCTGTTAAACATTTTCCAACAACGCGCTTTACAATCCTCCACAGTCGGGTAAGATCTATATGAGGTGGACTAGATCACACCAGGATCCCCAGCCTACAATCTACCCCTCAAGATCTACCCTCCTACATCCTCTCTAGATCAACAATTGACAAAATAGATCATACAACAAAAATCCTTACATATTGCATCAACTCATGCATAACTACTCTAGCCGCAACAATCCGAGTATATTTTCTAAACTAACATCCAACAAAACCTAAACCCTCTATAATACCTCGGTATCTATATTTATACATTTCTTTCTCTTCAGCCATTACAATACCTTACCAAAACCATAAACCTACCATAGTTAGATCTTCCTCTCATGTGTGTGTTTTTTTCTTCCTTCTAGCTGCTGCTTTCCTTGCATGAATGCATGTTGTGTTTCCTTCCAGCTGTCGCTTTCCTTGTGCATGATTTATTTCCCAAAAATGCCTTGATTTTACACTTTGGCCTTTGGCCTACCTCCAACAGACCCCCAACATTGACACATGGCTCGGCCCTAGCCACCTAACCTTTGTGTGCTCCCTCGATCTCCTTGGTGATCGCTTGGAACTTTTCCTTGAGCTCTGATGCTTGTGCTTGTGCTTGTGTAGTCTTATCCTTGAGTGTGTCCACTGTCTGGATTGCAATTTTGTCACTGATCAATTCCACACACTCTGCTTGGGTTTGTGATATTTGTGCCTTGGCTTCTTCTTCCTGTGCCATGATTTCTGCTACCCTCTCTTGTAGCAGTTTCAATTGAGCCTACCTCTCATGTTTCTAGGTTTGCACAGTAATTAGCTCTGCCTACAATCTCTTCATATCCTACATATGTTTGACATGTTATGTAACTGGCATTGTCTTCTACCTTTGCTTGAGTTCTTGGATCACTGTGTTGATCCTTTCTTCTTCCTTGTCCCAATTTTGGACCTGTTGATCCTCCTCTAATCTAGTCCAAAGTTGCACTGCTTTATCGAACAAGTCAGTTGCTGTGCTGACCTGCTGCTCTATCTCCTGTAGCTACACTATTGCTTCTTGTTTCCTTTGCTCCTTTACCATTGGTGGTGTGCTTGGTGTAAGTTTCTCTCGGAGATTCTCGATCGCCTTCTGATATTGATCGATTGCCTGCACAATATTATTAATCTTCTCTGTGGTTGTTATTTCATCCCTCCGCCCTGCCTGTGGAATATTCTCCTAATTTTGTGCCACTTTCTACTTGAATCCTTTTATGTGCTCTCTTTCCTCCTAGGTCTCAAATTTATCCTTCTCATAGACTATATCTAGTGTGTCCTGTTTCTATGTTTCCTTATGAAACTCGACTAAGTCTTTGTGTGTGCGAGATTATATCTCATGGTTTATGCTAACCTGCAACTTGTGGAGTGCCCTGGTTAGAATCCACGTCAACACCAGTTAGATTTGGCTTAAGTCCTTCAAGGGTTTCTGCCCCAAAATCTCATCCATTTTCAACATATTGGGTGTGATATGGAATGTTGCATTCGGATGCGGTAGTGAGTGGACTGGATATGATTCTTCTTCTTCCACTCTTTCCTCTATCTAAGGTGTTGATGGTTTTGGTCCCCTACTGATGCTTGTTGTTTGTACTTCCATGACTTGCTTGAGGATCTGTCGCATGTCTTCTAGCTCCTGTTGAATCCTGTCTCTGTGGTGCATAGCATGGTCAAAATCCTCAGATAGACAATCCTGGACCATTTGGGCTATCATTTCTCCATCATCATTCATGATCGTATTCTCTGGCAGTGTTCTTTGTGCTTTTGAATTATTGCACACACCCTCTGTTTGCATGGCTGACCTCTTGTTTTTCCATGGTTCTTGTGGGTTGGGATGTGTTGTGGTATATTGCATGGGCTTGGCCTGTTTCTCCTGCTCCTTGGCTAAGTATGACTTATCCTTCTTTCCATTCTAGGTCCCTATCTTTGTTGGCCCTTCATCTGTTGGTGTTGTTTGGTCCTGGCCCATTCTTTGTCTTTTCGGAACTTGAATTTCCTTTGGCTGGGTCTCCCCCTACCCTGCCTCTTTTTCTGTTGTTCTTTTTAGAAATTACTGGGTAAGGACGAGAGTCTTCCACTCATTGTTGCATTTGCTGATGACCATGTCGATACCACCCTCTGTGATACAATATCACATATGTAGCCATTGTTTGTTAGGATCCTTCCTTTCTTGTATCCACATTGTATGTCGTGTGGCCTAGAAATTAGCGATGTCTTTATACCGCACGACTACCTCTGGTGTTATTCTCCACATATTGGATATTTCTTCCTGTAGCTCATATAAGTATCCTTCAAATATGGCCCCATTCGACTTTTTTCTCCTGGCCTCTGGCTTGGCTCTGAGAAACAAATATCTCGCTCCTTGATTTGGTTTGGGTCTAGTGCCAAAAAATACATACCTTGGCTCTTTCCATCCCATGATGGCTATTAATGTGATCATCCATGAATAGTGAAACTCTATTCCTAGATCCTACGCATCCTTGTAGTCATCCAGGAATAGGTTCAAGAGATACAGTGCCCAACTCACTATGGTTCCTTCTACGCATTGAGCTGCAACTGCAATAACTCCAACTGGAACTTCCTCCCTCCAGCATTTTTCTGAGCATCTTGCAGGCTAATATTTCCGCGCCCATTTGTGTTGCGACATCGTTGATCCTCTTGATAATGATCCCTCTTGTTCCCCTATCAATGCCATACTTATTCATCAACTCTTATGCTAGTGCCTTCTCCCTGTATTTTTCATCCAGAAAGTGCATGGGATCCATGCCTTGAGATGTAAATCCTGTTATGTTTGCGATAATATCTATGTTTATTGACACAAGATAATGTGGTAGACCTACCACATTTTGCGATAATGTATGTTATGTTTGTGATAATGTGGTAGACCTACCACATTTTGGTAGGGGTCGGCACGCAATTGCATGCATCAAACAGTTTCTATCGGTCACGCATGGTGGGGAATGTCGAATGTTTGCTGGGTTCAATTGGTCTCTGTGACCTCTATGAACTTGCTCTTTGTTTTTTGACCTCTTTTTCTCTCTGTATACTCTTCTTTTGTGAATAGACTATTTTCTCCTGCGTCTGTGTGTTGTATGGGTTTTCCATGAAGCTTGTTGATGATGCTTCCTTCATTATGGGTTTAATTCACCTTAACTGTGGGTTCAATGCATATCCTAAGTTTTATTACTTTCCATTACTTTTCCTTGTTGTCTCCCATTGATGTGATTAATGTGGCGTCCCATCGGTCCTTGTTGTCCTTTAATTCCACCTAGTGTTGTCATGTCGTCCTGCTTTTGCCAACTTTCCTTTTCCCATTTGTTTCCCTTTGTATGTGATCGTTGTCCTTCTCCTTGCCGAACTTGTGTTCCTAAGTGTGTGAGCTCTTTCTTTCTCCGGTGCATTGTGCCCCTTTCAGTTCGATTCTTTCTTTTTTATTCTTTTTCAGGTTCTTTCCCTTTTTTTTTTGTTTTTTTATTGCATGGTGGGTGGTCAACTATCCTTGTATAGCTTCAGTCAGCTCCCATTGAACATCCCTCTGATTTCTACGCCTGATAAGTCTTTTGACTATACATCTCCTCCATCTGTGACATATTTTACCTTGTACAGTCCTATCCAATGCATTCTTATCTTTTCTTGATGCTGAAACAATTTGTTGTCATATATCAATACTAGATCTCCTTCCTTGAAAGTTTTCTTCTTTATCTGTCGATCATGCCAAGCTTTGTCCCTTCCTTTCTGAACCTGTTGGTGGAATCCTACTAAGATATAGTCTTCCTCCATGGTCATTAAATGATTTAGTCACTCTTGTACTGCACCTCGTTCTGTCATTTGTGCAATTGCTGCTACGCGCAAGATTTGTACTAAAAATTCTAGTGACACCACTTCTTCTTGGTCGTAAACCAGTTTAAATGGTGTGTGGCCTGTCAAATTTTTACATGTAGTCCTGTAGGCCCATAATACTATTGGTCCATTGAGGTCCCAGTCGTCCCTGTTGACATTACAAATCTTCATCAGCGCATTCTTCAGGATTTTGTTAAATGCTTCCACTGTGCCATTTGCATGTGGGTGATATGGTGTGCTTTTCTGGTGATGGACTTCAATCTCTTCAGTCATAGTGATGATGGTGTTGTTTTTGAAGTGTGTTCCTTGGTTGCTCATAAAAAATCTTGGGCACCCATATTGAGTGATGACCTGTTCAAATAAAAAGTGTGATGTTATGTCTGCACTGCAATCCTTCATTGGTGTGGCTTCACCCATCTTGTTAGGTACTCTGTCCCAGTGATAATGTACCTATCTCATGTTCTTTTTTCAAGTGGATTAATTATCCTACAAAGTCTATTGCTCATTTTTCAAATACCTGTAATGTTACTTGTGGTTGTAATGGCATCTCATCCCTTCTGTTGGGTTTTCCTACCCTTTGATAGATGTCACATCCTTGACAGTACTCCTTCAAGTCTCTGTGAATCATTGGACACCATAGTCCTACCTGCAATACCTTCTGTGTGGTATCATTTCCTGTATAATTCCCTCCTTCTATTCCTTTGTGGGATTCTACTAAAACTCTTGGTCTTTCGTGTTCTGACAGATATCTTTGCAAGATTCTATCTACGCCCATTCCCATTTTGTATAGGTGTCCTGCAATTAGTTGATAGTCGAAAGTGCAGACTACGAGGTTTTTCTTTTTCACGGTGCTATATTCTTTTAGCGTAGTACTCGTGCTCAAGTACTAAATGATATCTATGAAATTTTCATCAACAATCTATACTGAAAATAACTATGCATCTGGAAAGTTGTCCTCTAAATTCGTGGGTTCTTCTCCATTTGTGACCCTTGATAGGTGGTCAGGTACTACATTTAATTTTCCTGGCTTGACTATTAATTCAAAGTCAAATTCTTTAAATAAGAGTTGTTACACGTCAATATTACTCAACTGGATAAGTGTCGCATGTTCCTCTCAACTGTCGTAAGTGTCGCATGTTCTTTACAACTTTCCCAAGTGTCACAAATGTTGTTCAAGCATACTGCCATAATAATGACACTAAAGAGGCACTTAAAACATCTCATACACTTGATTTGGATGAGGGAAAATGGTTAACTGAAGTCAAGGAACTCTTATCACCTGAAAGGAGCCCTTAAAACAGGGTTTTGAAGGAGAGCACTCCCCTATGGCATCCTTAGGAGCACTGGTGCTTCCCCACAAGCTACTGGGGAGCGTTATAACAACAAACCACTTCTCTGAGGGAGCGGTACCCATCCTTAGAGTGTTGTCACTCCACTTGAGCCTCCTAGGGAGCGTTATAGCGCTCTGATGCCCCTTTTGAGGGAGCGCTATCTAATTTGAGGCAATGGTTGGCCCATTGAGGAGAATAAGGGGAGGATACCTCAGGTTTAGAAGGTAGTTGCATTCAAATTCTTGGTTTCATAAGGAAATCCCTAATCTAAGGAGGGGATTCCTCAACTTATTCTAAAGATAACTCAAGAGGTTAAGCTAAGCAGGCTCTATGTGGTGAAAAGGGGGAAGAATTGCTAGCATGAAACCTATGATCTCATAGGAAACACACAGTCATTCCAAGGAGAGTAAAGCTACGATCATCCAGGTTGTGTATCTTTCGAGCAAGGGTTAGACAAAGGGGACTTGACAAAGCTGTCGCATTCGCATCTACGATTGTAAGTACTGCTGTCATTATTCTCATTAATATGACACGCTTGGCCTGTTTCTTTCTAGTTTGTATCTGATCTTGCATGAACTTATCGTTGATAGATAGATCTATTTTCAAGCTAATACCAATAGAGTAGGAAGTGGTCATACTTTGTTTGTCTACATGACTCATTGAGGAGAGAGAGTTTGGAGCTCAACTCGGAGCGTGCAGGGACAAACGTCGATAAAGAGGTATTTCTATTCTCCTTCTCTCTCATGGATTAGTTTGTATAGATTTGAAAGGAAGCCAGTGTCCATGCTAAGCACTTTTTGTCTTAGAGTTAGGGTCTATCTCTTTGAGGCAATCTACCTGTCCGTAGGGAGATCTTCCTACAATAGAAATTGGCGACTCAACTAGGGATCGATCAAAACTTTTGGTTTTGATTTTTCTTCATAGACCTTGTCTTCACCCTTGATTATTCTTAGGTGTTGTTCACCCCTTTATATTTGATGGCACGTTCTGATTGACTCTTCACTCCATCACACTCAGCTTGTTTGTCAAAATTTGACTGAATTTTAAGGTTTTTTGGACATTTTTGTGAGTTTTTGGGCACCAATGCTCCCTTAGAGTGTTGGACAGAGCTTTATAACTCCCTGGTGTCCCTTACACCAGAGCGCCAGCCCCTGTTTTCACAAAATCCCTTCAAAAAATTGTATTTTTGAGGTTAAAAACCCTGTTTTTTACTTGTTGAGCTGCTTTGAGATTCAATCATTCTTCCTTTGACCTTTGACATGATTCCTCCTGAGAAGTAAACACCTTGTTGCTCATATTTTATGCTCTTCTTCATTTTTTTTGAGTTTTTTTTATTGAGAGCTTGAAATCTATTCGTTGATTTCTTCTCTCCTATCTGACTGAGCAGGAACTCTAGTGAAGGACATCTGAAGTCTGTAAATCTTCTCATTTGGTTCTTTGAGGTCATCTGATCCAATCTCTTTCTCCTTCCTTTTGCGTTTTTGGTTTTCTTTCTCTTGTTTGATCGCAAAAAAAAGGGGTGTGTTGTTTGTGTGAAATCTGCATATTCTTGTCTGAATCTCCTTGATCTAAAAGAGTAGTTGGTAGGAGAAATTTTGCATTGAATTGATTATCATTTGCATACAAACAACAAAAATTCATCTTAATGATTAGTTTGCATATTAGTATCTTGCGGTAGGGAGAGTTAAATCCAATTGTCGTATTAGTCTTCCGGGGATCCCCCTCTCACATAGGGGTTACGCATGAGGTCGCATTCGGGTGAGTTACGGAGATTATCCCTCCGTGGCCCAACCGGTTGTAGTGGTTGGATCGTATATTGGGGGTCACTGGGAGGTATACCCACAATGTTGAGTGGAATCCTTTCAAGTTGATTTTGGACTTGTTATCCTGCCCATACGTTTTGATTGGACTGTCGACTGTACCCACCCAGGGGCTGACTACGATTTGGTGACCTTAGTGGCCACAATCTTTAGGGTCTCACATAAGGTGACGGTGAAGGGAAGTCTCACTGTACTTGGATCATATGTTGGTCAAACTCACTCGGTCGCCTTGGAGGGTAAATCCACAATTACTGCGTGGAAGCTTCAACCAAGGCGTAAGTCCGTTAAGCAGGTCGCCAATGTAACTTATCCACCCGGTCTATCCCCACCCCTTCCTATTTTGATCTCGCGACGTTGGATTTCATCACCAACTAGTGGTTTCATCATAGGAAGGTTTGTTTGATTGATTGCTTCTCAGATTCATAGCATGTGTTTTTTGTTTTACTTAGTGGACCTTAGGTTGAGTTAGTGTTAATGGCATCAAATCCTGGGAGTACCAATGGAGGAACCCCTTCTCCTGGGGAACCTTATACTTTTCCTTCGTTTGGAAACTTTGGTCCTCCATATGTTGCCACACTGAGTCTTCCAGGACTCACTATTGGGTTACCAATTTGGTTGTTCCCCACTCCGGTGATCCCGAGTCCTCCCAATGTTTCAGCTACACCTAATACTTTAGATGTTGGTACACCACCCACACATCAACCTCATGTCGAATTTTTCCCTTCTTCATCCATTAAGTCTCCTTCCATTTCTCCTTCTTCACCTAGTGAAAGATCTAAAGCAAGTAGCCAGGTTGATCAGAAGAAGAAGAAATGGAAAGAGAAGAAGAAGAAGAACCCTAAAAGGACAAAGGCCCCAACAACATCAGATGTTGTCTCTAAGAAACCAGTTACAATTAATAGTACTAGGAGTGTTGATGAGTTGAACAAGATTATAATAAAGAATCTGAAACCCAAATTCCCTTGCAGCCTTTGTAAGGGTGACCACTTTCTGAGGGATTGCCCCGGTCTTACCCAGGTCTTAGAAATGTGGTCCTCCATGTCATTGGCCTCTGTCGGACATGTTAATGATACCCCATCAACTA
>ML788354.1:244486-267838 GCA_009831015.1 Picea engelmannii
ATTATAATCCATTGAACCTCTGCACTGACCCAATCCTTTGAGTTCCTTTCACTCCTTTGGGTCACCCGACGCAAGTCACAGTATCCACTGCATAGTTTTGGTCCATGTCATGTTCTGCTGTTGTGCATGAGTGTTCAAGGGAAGTATCCGCCTCTAGAGTCAGCCATCCCAAATATATTGCCTCAAAACCCATGTCAGTCCATGTCCATTTGATATACCAATTACATCTCTATGTCCATTTCATGTCGTTGATGGGGGATACATCAAGGCCCTCCCTCGACGATTCTATTCCTGTCGACTTCAACACATTATCCAGGAATTAGGCTTAGAAACCAGTGAGTACTTTGGGACCTGCATGCCTCAATGGTAGGCCTCCTCACATTCTATAGTAGGTTTACATCATTGACCTCTGATCGAATGATTCCATGGGTGTTCGACCTTAGCTCATCTATTCACATTCGATGGAATGTACTAGGGTACCTTGGGAATCATTGACATTAATGGTGATCTCCCTCACACTTGTTAACGATTCACACCATTGACCGGTAATCAAGTGGTTTCTGCCATGTTTGACATCAAGACATCTATTCACATCGTTAGATTCGTATCATATTGGGATTGGTAAGAAGACCCTGGGTTGAGTGATCACTTTGATATATGATTTGCCCAGGTTGCAAAGGAGTTTCTATTGGACAAACAACACATACACTGTTACATAGATCCACTTTGTATTGGTCGTGTCTATGTCTTGTCATCTTGTAGATCCACTGTGTATTCTTCGTGGCTACGATCAGTCCGAGTATAGATCCACATTGTATCTTTGGTGGCTATACCCTCTTATCGATACAATTATGGATCCATAGTGTATTTTATGGTGGCCATATCTTGCAAGTCTTGATCACCCAAGCATAGGTATGCTTGCCTTGGGTTTTCAAACATGTCATAATATTTGTTGGATGTTTGTGTGCAGCTTCTGTCAGGTTCTCTGAGTCTAGACCCTTGCTTGAATGTATACAAAGTATTTCAGTTATCAGTTCTTATCTTCTAACTTCATGCTTTGGGGGGCAATCTGTTACACGTCAATATTACTCAAATGGATAAGTGTCGCATGTTCCTCTCAACTGTCGCAAGTGTCGCATGTTCTTTACAACTTTCGCACGTGTCGCAAATGTTTTTCAAGCATATTTTCATAATAATGACACTAAAGAGGCACTTAAAACATCTCATGCACTTGATTTGGAGGAGGGAAAATGGTTAACTGAAGTCAAGGAACTCTTATCACCTGAAAGGAGCACTTAAAATAGGGTTTTGAAGGAAAGTGCTCCCCTATGGCATCCTTAGGAGTGATGGAGCTCCCCCACAAGCTACTGGGGAGCATTATAACAACAAACCACTTCTCTGAGGGAATGCTACCCATCCTTAGAGTGCTGGAACTCCCCTTCAGCCTCCTATGGAGCATTATAGCACTTTGATGCCCCTTTTGAGGGAGCGCTATCTAATTTGAGGCAATGGTTGGCCCATTGAGGAGAATAAGGGGAGGATCTCTTAGGTTCAAAAGGTAGTTGCATTCGAATTATTGGTTTCATCAGGAGATCCCTGATCTAAGGAGGGGATTCCTCAACTTATTCTAAAGATAACTCAAGAGGTTAAGCTTTTATTAACCTATATAAGCAGGCTCTATGGTGGTGAAAAGGGGGAAGAATTGCCAGCAGGAAACCTATGATCTCATAGGAAACACATAGTCTGTCCAAGGAGAGTGAAGCTGCGATCATCCAGGTTGTGGATCTTTCGAGCAAGGGTTAGACAAAGGGGACTTGACGAAGCTGTCGCATTCACATCTACGATTGTAAGTATTGTTGTCATTATTCTCATTAATATGACACGCTTGGCATGTTTCTTTCTAGTTTGTGTCTGATCTTGCATGAACTTATCGTCGATAGATAGATCTGTTTTCAAGCTAATACCAATAGAGTAGGAAGTGGTCGTACTTTGTTTGTCTATAGGACTCATCGAGGAGAGAGAGTTTGGAGCTCAACTCGGAGCGTGCAGGGACAAACATCGATAAAGAGGTATTTCTATTATCCTTCTCTCTCATGTATTAGTTTGTATAGATTTGAAAGGAAGTTAGTGTCCACGTTAAGAACTTTCTGTCTTAGAGTTAGGGTGTAGCTCTTTGAGGCAGTCTACCTGTCTACAGGGAGATTTTCCTACAACAAGAGTAACCATGGACAAATTCTCACCCCCAACATTGGCTTGTTGACTAGATATTTTACGACTGAGTGATCTGTGAACATCTTAAAGTGTTTCCCCAATAAGTAGTGTCTGAACTTTTGCAGTGCATACACCATAGCTAGGTCTTCTCTTTCTATTGTGTTATAGTTATGTTCTGAGTCGGATAGATTTATTCCCGCAAATGCTATCGGGTAATCCAAGTCTCTTGCTCCTGGCTACGCCAAGATAGCTCCAAGTGCTATGGCTGATGCATCTACATGCATGTGGAATGTATTCTCCCAGTCTTTAAATGATAATATCAGTGCGATAACCATATTTTCCTTCAAGGTGTCCAGACTATGTTGACACTCCTCATTCTGTTGGAACTTTGTGTCCTTTCTTAACATATTTTCCATTGGTGCAGTAATCTGTGCATATCCTTTGATAAATTTCTTGTAGTATCCTGTATGTCCCAATGGCGCTCTTAGCTAACAGACTATTTTTGGTGGTTGTAAGTTAACAATTACTACAATCTTTGTGGGATATACTAATAAGCTCTGCTTACATACTATATGGCCCAGTAGTATCCCAAATGGTGTTTTGAATATGCATTTCTTTATGTTCATTGATATCTGGCACTATTTGCATCTTTCTAACATTATCCGTAAGACTTCTAAATGGTCTTTCAACAAACTTTAAACTATCCAATCGTCCAGGTATACTTCTAGGAACTGATGGATGAATTCCTTAAATGCGGCAATGACTACTCTGGAAAAAATTATCGGTGCATTATTTAGTCCAAACGACATGACTGTGTATTGGTAGGATCCCCATTCTATCACAAACATGGTCCTGTATCTGTCTTCTTGTGCTATCTTGATCTGATGGTAGCCTGAGAATCCATCAATAAATGAGTAATCTTCATGTCCACCTACATTTTCTAACACTTCATCCATGAACGGTGTAGGGAATGGGTCATGTAGGCATGCATCATTCAACTTCCTCAAGTTGATGGATATCCTGATCCCTCCTTATTTCTTGTCCTGTACTATGATCCAGCTTATCCATTCTGATTCTTCAACTAGTTCTATGATGCCTGCTTCGAGCATCCTATCGATATCAGCTTTGACTTTCTACTTATATATTGGGTTTAATCTGTATGGTCATTGTCTGATCAATATCACTTCAGGTCTTAGTGGTATCTTCATTTCTCCTAGATCTCCATCTATACCCTTCATCTCCATAAATGTTGCAGGAAATAGATCATCGTATTCGCGTAGCAACTCTGTTATGATTTCCACTATTTTCTCATCCGAATAGTCTCCAATGTTGGCCATATTGGGATTCTCGACTGTCCCAATGTTGAATTTATTTACTTTGATTGTCATAGAAATGAATTTTGATTCTATGGGTGGTCCTTCCACCTATTTTTCTCCTTCCAATTCTTCAATATAAATATCACGCAGATCGTCTTCATCTGGTGCTTCCTCTTGTACATGGTAACATGAAAATAGTGCCTTGATTGTCTGTTTGTTCCCTTGTTGTTCTTCTGTGATCAATTCTACTCTTGGTTTGATGAATATAATTCCTCTTATCCATTTAAGCATGACATCTATGTTGGGGTTCTCATGCTCAAATGAGAAAGTGACTGTAAAATTCTGTTGCAATGTCATCCAGATCATAGTTCCTTTGTGCAATTCTTGGTCTGTATACCAATTTGTTGGTATGCCCTCAAAGGTGTGTATGAAGTGGTGATGTCATTCCTATGGGGTTATCAATTTCCACAATGTTCTACACTTCTCGATGTGTTMTGTTGGTGCCCCTTGTCCATCATACCTCTGTTGCTTGTTGTTTTTCTGTTYTRTGCAGTAACCGCTTACATTGGTACCAATCTGTGATCGTCTCTTTGTGTGCACCCCACCATMTTGTGGGTGTGGACTTGAGTGCTAAATCAAGTGCTAATAATCTCTAGTTCTCTAATACTTTGTCTTCATTGTGAGCCAAAAAAATTTCCAAATCGTTGACTCCGTGAAAACTGGGTGGTTCTCTGATTTTCGTGCCKACCCATCTTACTGCGTGCTCTATTCRTGCACATATCCTTGTGGATGCTTTGTGTAGMATTTGTTTCTAGTTCTCTAAGCYGATATTTGAGTCTGTTGCACATGAGGTAATTCTCYGTCAACTGAGTATCCCATCTACACTTGGGTTTACATAATCCTCATCGCGCGTAGTTGTTCTGTACAACTGGTTGATTTTCTCTAAGCCTAGGAAAGTAGGTTCTAMAAACCTCTCCCCTTCTGATGGGTCTAAAGGTGTGATGACCCTATATTCACCTGAATCAAATGTCATTTTCCTATTCTTCAAGTTGATTATGGCCTGGTTGTCAACCCCCCAATCYGGACCAAGCAATGCTGGATAAGGTGTGGTGTCTTCCATTATTTAATTGACTTCAAAATATACTTTAGTGAGTACTCCATCTAGTTCTATTGTTACTCCTTTCAATATTCCGATCGGTAGGACTCTGTGTTGGTTTTCCAATTTCATTTGAACAGGTGAATATCCTAATGTGGGATCTCCCATGCATTGCCATGTCTTATTTTGTAGTACATTAACTTCACATCCTAGATCTAGTATGATGTCTCCCATGTTCAAATCTTCGATGTTATCATTTAGTCTGAACTCCCTACTGGTTCTTCTCCTTGTATGTAGGTGATTGACAGTTTTTGGTTCTAGTTTTTCATTCGTCGTGATGCTACATTTTTATAATATGTTTTTCAATGTTTTCACAGATTATGGATTATTTAATACTGTTACACATGATTGAAAGAAGCCTTTGATTGTACTTACATGTCCCATGCAATGTATTTCATTGGTATAATCCAATAACGAAGGCATTTTGTATTCAGGTGCTTCCTTACTTTGTTGCGCAGTGGAATTCGTCGCAATATCTTCCTTCTAGAATTATTGTCGGTCTTCTATAAATATTGCCTTCTCGTTCTACATGTCGAACTATCTCTTTGGTTCAAAGTTCTTCTTTACCCAGTGGTTTTGTGCTGGTTCTTCTTGAACAACGTCCTCGCCTATTTTAGCTCCTCCACGAGTAACTATATTGATGTTCTATCCTTCATCCCTTACTTCGGCATAAATCCACTGAACATTTCGATTGTTCTCATTCCTCTTTTCCTAGATCTTTACTAGTAGTTTCAGACATTCCTCTGTATCATGGTCTAATGTGCAACAATACATACAATTTGCTGGTGGAAGTGGACATCCCCTTACGTAATGTCTCAGTTGTTGACAATTGTGACATACCACTGGTCCTCTACTTTGTCTGAAACCTCCTCAAGCTTGTCCTCCACCTCTTTAGTCTGCTCGATCTCCTCTCGGTACATTATACTAAGGCGCTTGGCTATACTGTGTGGTATTGTACTAAGGTTTTGGTGTGTTGTACTATGACTGCATGTTATTATATGGTTGCTACACAATATTATATTGTTGTTGTGTAGTGTTGTATGGAGCTGGAACTTGATTAAACTGTGGTGTGGATTTCCTAGTCGTCATTTGTTCTTGCACTCTATATGTGTATGATGTCCTTTATCACATCGAATCCATAGTTCTATAATCTTTTTCATCATGGTCCACTAACTTGCAAAAGGTGCAATATGAGCTCTTCAGGACTGTCTAGTATTTCTACATCATCGTGCAGTGATAAGGGTCATGACCCAGTTTCTTGCAGATTTCACACCATAGTCATCCTATTGGTAACACATTTGGCATTCCTGCTTCCATATACTATGCAAATGTTGGACATTCGTTCTTGTGGTGTCATTTCATTTTGCATGTAGTACATCAAAAAAAAATTCGTTTGTCCTTGCTCTTATTTTGGTTCAACTGAAATGTTAAGTTCTTCAAGTTCTCCTTCAATTCTTCGATAGTAGGATCTGTATGCTAACACTGATTTTCTTCTAGTTGTAGGGATGCCTACAAATCCTCTGCCTGCCTTTAGAACTTCTTTTGTTGCAAAGGGTATTTTAACTGTGGGAGAAGTGAGTTGACAAACAAGTGTCAATGTTGCATCTCGGTCATGAGATATTTTAACTTTCCCTTCAGTCGCCTAAATATCTGATCAATATCCCATATAGACTCTCCTAGTTTCTGTCTTATTTTGATCATCTCATTCATGTACTAATCCTCTGAGCTCGACTTTTGGAACTCATTAATCAATAACTTATTAATGTATTCTAGTGTCCTTGTCATCCCAAGGGAATTGTTTTTGTCTAAACTCATGTACCAGTCTAGTGCACGGTCTCTTAGCATAATCAATAACTGCACAAGTTTGGTATCTTCGTCAGTGATCTGTTTTGCTTCCCAGATCTTCGCGCAAATGAACAAATGTTTCTCAGGTTCTTCTGTTGCCTCTCCTTGAAATTTTGGTAACCTAATGGTGGGATCATGTCCTTCCATTTTTAATGCTGAGCTACTACCTCTGTGCGGTGTAGATACATGACTAGTGCTACCTGAAATGGCTCCCCCATTTGTTGTTCCTTGTGTAGATGTACTTCCTGTTGTCTGACTGCTTTTGAACTTCGGTTTTCGAAACGATGGTGTTCTCTTTGGTGTATTAGTCACACATGGGTTTATGGGTACCACGCTGACATTAATATGGATATGGTTGTTGNTTGTTGTTCCTTGTGTAGATGTACTTCCTGTTGTCTGACTGCTTTTGAACTTCGGTTTTCGAAACGATGGTGTTCTCTTTGGTGTATTAGTCACACATGGGTTTATGGGTACCACGCTGACATTAATATGGATATGGTTGTTGCCTTCTCTTCCCTCTCTTGTACCTCTCGTCTTCCTCTCATATGTTGCATATAGGATTTCCTCAATCTTCTCCATAGCCCAGAGATCTTCTACTTCTTCCTCATCACTCACCAAGCCTTCCCTCATGACTACTTCTTTCTTCTTGGTATTCACCTTGTATTGGTTGGGTACACCGCTACATGTCTTTCTAGCTGTCGCCATTATCTGCTTGATCTGGTCGTCATCCATCATTATTGAGTCCAAGGGTTCCTCCTTCTTTCCCTTATCCTTTTCTCCTTCCATTTATCCTCTCTCTGTCAGTGCTTCCCCCCTTCCCCCATGCACGCAGTGAAGTTTGGTTGTCTGATTCAATTGTCATTACACCTTTGTTATATATAAATATCTTAATCGGAGTATAGAGCAATCGAATGCACCTTCTTCAAGGTCCCCATAGAAACTCTTTCTCTGCTGCACTATACGACTTCGCTATGTCTACTGCAAACTCTGTTATAAAACCTACTACAATACTATCAAGCCAAAAGTCTATTGCACGGGTGAATTTGTTGTTCACCTACTAATGTTGCTCGATCTGTACTAGGTTCCACTTGATCTATCAAATCTGGTTCATTGTGTGGTTATCCTTTAACCTTAGTATCCAATCCTACAATAAATGTGTAAAATCATAGAAAAAGACTTTGTGCAAATCAGTAAACATGCATCTCTCCAGATATTTGCGAGGTGTTACTCTAGGGTTTATATTGTCTTTCTGTGCAAAATTTATCTCTTTTTTTATCAACCATCTTTCAATATCTTCTTTTGTGGGATTCCATGGTCTTAACATCCCCTTCTATTGGCTCATTGATTTCTTCTTTTATTCTCTCTTCAACTTATCTCATCTACTCAACCCTCTCCTGTTCCTACCAATGACAACAAAACCATTTGTTGGTTTCTTTCCTTCTTCTACCCACTGTCTGTGTTTATCGACCCAGGGTTCATGTCTGTCGGGTTTCCAACAAATCCTCTAAGACTATCATCCCTCCTGGTAAACCAGAAGGAAACACAACACACAGAATGCGTTGCGTAGTCTCACTTGAGATAGCTTTAATGGGTCGCTATAAGACTCATGTGTTTACAACCTAGGATTGAGTGTGATATAAGGGAGATGAATATCGACCCATTATTATAACTATAAATTCAATATACTATAATTTGTGAATACGCAGGAAATATAACAACTCATTCCCTCAATATCGCAACAACACTTAAACAAGCAACATAATACTCATTCATTCAACATAAAAATAACTATTGAAAAGATGATAAAGATATGCATGCATTCATCACACAACACATATGTACTGTGGTTCACCCTCTCCTCAGCTACGTCCACAAATATTTGGCTCTTGTCTCTTTTATTATGGTATTTCCGCATCTACAGCATCGCGCGCTTTACAATCCTCCATAGTAGAGTAAGATCTATATGAGGTGGACTAGATCACACCAGGATTCCCAGCCTACGATCTAACCCTCAAGATATACCCTCCTACATCCTCTCTATCTCAACAACTTACAAAATATATCATATAGAAAAAAACCTTACATATTTCATCAAGTCATGCGTAACTACTCTAGCCACAACAATCTGAGCATATTTTCCAAACTAACATCCAACAAAACTCAAACCCTCTATAATGCCTTAGTATTTATATTTATACATTTATGGCTCTTCAGCCATTACAGTACCTTACCAAAACCCTCACCCTACCATCGTTAGGTCTTCCTCCCATGCATGCACATTGTTCTTCCTTCCAGTTGTTGTTTTCCTTTCATGGACGCATGTTTTGTTTCCTTCCAACTGTCCCTTTCCTTGTGCATGCTTTCTTTCCCAAAAGTGCCTTGATTTTCCACTTTGGACTTTGTCCTGCCTCCAACAACGTCATCTTAAGTACCCCTTACATCATGATAGTCTATTAGGAATACATAAAAAGAGTCATCCTCTAACATAAATACCATCCCAGTCTTAAATAATTTTTTGAAAGCTGTCTCCCCATCTTTGTGCCAAAAAGCAATATTTTTATAAAAATCTTAAAATATCGTGGACCAATATTTGTTGTAAAAGGGTGGAAGAGGATAACCTGCTGGGATACTGAACAGGTCTACTGGTAGTGGGTACCGACCTGTGGTATGACTAGGTAAACCCATCGGAGTATTGAACAAGATTGCTGACAGCGGGGCATTCTACCTAGCAAGAGTGATAATTTGACAAACAATAAATAAAATTCCTAAATCTTAAACTTGTCTTGATGTACAACATTACTTGTAGACAAAGATGAAAAGAAGTATGCATGGTTAAGAAAAGGTCAATGAACTCATAAATCTTCCATTGGGAACTAACTTTAAGACTATCCTAAGACTCTCTCGCCTACCTCTTCTTAAATATATGTAGAATGTTTTGTCCTACAAGTGGGGCCATATTTTAACCATCTTGTTAGACTAATGTGTGAAATTTATCTCAACACTTGGAAACCTGTAAATCTTAGGCTAATGGGAGAATTTACTGGTTTCCTATATTTTTTATTGTGAGGTGTCACAATACTTAGGAGTAGGGGAGGGGTTTCCTGAGATGAAAAATTATAAACACTGCCCATCTACATTATAATCCATGAGAAGAGGAAGCATAATCTCTATAAAAATTATGTTATATTGTTTTTATGATATTCTGGGCTATTATATCAGCAGTTGTTTTTATTAAAATGATAAACTTTATACTGTTGAAATAATTTATGTGTATAATTAATAAGTATGTTGTGCATTATACTTTACAATTTTTCTTAATCTATGTTTTTCAAGGGAATACTGCTTACACTCAAATGATCCCTATAACAGTTGCAGATCGATAACAAAGGAAACTTAAAATGGATGTTACAATCCTATCCATGTTCATCCTATTCATACTCTTGTTCACCATGTCTGCCAGAAATCTTCCAACTTGAATGATGTGGGCGAATGTTCACTTACTATTGGATAGTTTTCACCTATACAATTCATTTTTAAAATTAAGTGGTGGATTTAAAAAAAAAAATCATTTTATGATCAAATTAAATTTATCAAATCTGCAAAGGAGTCTAAGCCTAATAAAGAGATCAAATCTGAAGTTATCACACCAAGTCTTCCTCACAAAAACAATGTTAATCCTTCCTCCCAAATGCCTACACCGTCTTCTAAAGTTTATATAACTTCTTCATCTATCAAAGATCCTAAGCCTTCCTCTCTTGATCCATCTGATCATACCCTAGTTATTGAGAAATTACAACAAGAAAATGCTCAGTTGCTTAAACAATTGGAAGAGCGAAAAACTATGGATAGACATCTCCAAAAAATTGTAAAAGGCCCAAGACAAAATCCCCAAGACAAGAGGGAGAAGCTTATAAAGCCAATCCACCCCCTCCTTCATGAGTCTAGTTATGTCGGGTGATTCATTTTTGTTTGCAGAGGGACCTGCAAATCCTTAGGCATGGGGGTAATGTTGGGTTCATTTTTTGACTATTTTATTGCGATGATCAAATCCTTTTTGCATGTGATATTACATATGCTATGATATCATTTAGCCATTTTAAAGGTATTATCAAGCTTTATACATCAATTTTCCATGGAATTGCACAAGGTATCTATAATCATCATTTTTCAGTGGTGTTATGATTAATTCATCTTTAGCCAAATGGTTACATTCATCAAACATTTCATGTTTGCCTGCAACAGGTCAAAAATGTGATCCGGCCTTCAATCCATACCTTCATCTAGACCTTCATCCAACACTATTCCAAGAAGATAACTTAGATCTTAATTTATGGGAATCGAAAGTTGAATCATAAAAATCAGGCACATGGGCTTTGTGCCCAATATGCCCAATTAGGTCCCCTGCGGGTCATTTCCTAAAATTGTAAACATATTGAGATCAGTTCGTGTTCCTCGATCTATCCCTCCAATACTCCAATACTCCATCCGACACTCCATACAACACCCCATCCGACACTCCATCTAGCACTCCATTCGACACTCAGAGCACAGAGAAGTTGGTGATCCACATATCTCGGGGCACTGTTATGAAATTTGAGCACATGGGATTTTCTCCCTTGGGATCCCTCTTGCTCAATGTCCTACCCAAATTTTATTCCATCCATTGAATATTCCTGAGATCCATGGTCTATTTACTCACTCTGTTTCAAGCATTTAATGAAGATTCCTCAACAAAATTAGATATTTAATGATGTAAATGATTTTGTTATGCATATACTATTCTGAGAGGATCAAAGGTTGACCACTCAGCTCTGTAAAAACTCTATAAATACTTGTTGTCTATGCTAGGAAAAAAAATGGATTTTACACATACACACATCCATCATACTGAATTGCTCTGTAAAAACTTTTTTTTTTGGTGTTAATAAAAATTTTATGCTGAGTTTGTGACTGAAACCTGTGTTGGAGTAGTGCCATGACCATCTGGGGACCCCACCAGTGGTCTGGGTAGCTTGTTTATATTGTTGTACATTTATATTATCATGTCTAACTCTCATTACTTGCTAATTTATAGGTTTCTTGTTGAAGTGTATGACTGTGTATATTTCTGTGTTTGTTGAAATTGTATTTTTATTACAAAGAACTTATAGTTGTTCAATCTTCCTTATTTATATTATGACATCTAGCATCTTGTTATTCAATTTCTAATTTATTGATGAGCATATGTTTATAGATGTTTGATTGTGTCATCATAGATTTCTTTCCTGTTTTATAAACTGAAAATCATTTTATAGATTAGCTATTTAGACAGTGCCTACTTTATTAAGTTGTAATTTTTGAATACTAGTATATTTACATGAATTGCTTATTTTACTTCCATCATCAGAGTAATAGAATAACAGTGAATTTGTAATTTATTTTGAATAGTTGTGAGTTTTTGAAGATGTACTTTGAGATATTATTTTTGAAGAATTGTTCACTTAAAATAATAATTTCACTATTTATAGTTATAGACTATTTTTAAAGAATTAGGCTAATATGCTCATTGTTTGTAGTTTATTCTATACATTTTCAAGTATGTTGTTCAAATAGATTTTAGTTTGCTTGGAGTCTTTAAATTATATTTTAAATAGGATTGTAGATTAGGCATTAATCCTTAAGACCAATTATAATTACTTAGAATAATGAGCTCATAGTTGTAGATTACTCTATAAGTTTAAAGTAAAGGTCTTCATTATTTGATTTTATTAGAATTAGATTATATTAGGATAGGTTAAGCTAGATTAGAGCTCTATACCCACAGATACAGTGCTGACACCTTAAATCTTATGAGCCCTGGGTTGACAATTTAATGTCGAAATAAATAACATATATTTTACTTGACACACGTAGGGAAGTTGAGTTGTCTGACTCCATTGTCATTACAACTTTTCTATATAACAATATCTTAATAGAAAGTATACAATGATCTAATATACCTTCCTTGAGGCCCACATAGAAACTCTTTCTTTGTTGCACTGTATGACTTTGTTGTATCTATTGTAAATTCTGTTTATAAAGTCTGCTACAATATTGTCGAGCCAAAAATCTCCTACGTGGGTGAATTTATTGTTCACCTGCTGTAACTGCTCAATCTGCATTGAGGTCCACTCTAACTGTCAGATCTAGTTCGTTGTGTGGTTATCCTTACAAAATTAGGTCATATATCAAAATATTACAACTCAATCCACTATATCCATATCTAGCTCTCTCTCCCAACTATGATCTCTCACTATGATACCTAGGTATCTATATTTATACATTTTTGGCTCATTGTCCATTATAATGTATTGCAAAAAACCTAACCCTAACATCATTAGGTATTCCATGCATGCGCACGTGCTTCTCTTCCTTCTAGTTGTCATTTTCCTCGTGCATGCCTTCCTTCCCAAAATAACCTTTCTTTTTTCTTTGGCCGACTTCCAACACACATTCTTCCCGATATGCATTGTGTCAAACAAATGAGCTATTTTTAGCTCCTCATAGTAGGGAAACCTCATGAATTAAGTGGGATAACATTTCATTCCTCGTGGAAGTCCATTATTAATACTTTCATGATGACGACCTTCATGAAGCATAAAATAAATCACAACAATAATTATAAAATATGGTAAAATACATTCAATAATTAAAATAAAAATTCAAAAAATTACATATATGATACATAAACAAATTGTGTACCTTGAATATTTCTATTATATTCCATCCTCCGTAAGTGAGGTTTCATTCTTCATGGTTTTAAACCAGACTCTTCTTTCCCATTGAAAATATGTTTTTTAGTAGTACATTACCTATGGTTCTTAGGGAGGAGGTTCCTATACTCATCAAACACCACATTTCCTAAACTTTTTGAATGATGATACTTCATCTTAGGACCACAAACTAGACATGCAAATTTACCCTTTGTTTGAAGACCTACAACAGATGGATTAATGTTAATTATATGATGAGATTATTTAAAAATTAAACACACAACATGCTATCTTTAAAAAATTATATAGTATTAAAGAGAAATATAATGCTACATACCACAAAAGTGTGTTAGTCCTGGGGCATCATGAATTTTCCATAAAAGTATTCCGCATAATTTAAATTTCTTCTCCCTGATTGGTTTACAAATGTCATACAGAGTGATGCCAGCCCATAACTTTAGTAGCTCATTGATAAGAGGATCGATATATACATTCATATATTTAACTTGGTACTTACATAATTGTTTGAAATTTCACATAATTACTATAACCATGATATGTATATATAAGTAAATAAATAAACAAAATATATTATGAAAAAAATGAAACAAATGAAAATGTTACATTGAAAAAAATAATGTAAACAAATACCTAGAATAATCATTATCAACATTATGTGCTCCCTCTTTATTGACTTCCAAGGAGGAATGATATTGTTGAAAACAAAAATAGGCCACACGGATTAAATAGACCTAAGCTCTCCAAATGGATTAACATCGTCAGGTGCCAATGACAACCTAACATTACAAGGTTCATCTTTGAAATATGCCCATTTTCCTCAATTTCCCTAAATGCATAACCATCAGTAGGTATTCAAAGAACATCATCTCCACTTCTGTTACATGCATGGTAATACATAAATTTTTCTATGCTTTCATACCTAAACAATCACTGCAAATGTGGAATTATGGGAATATGAAGAAGAATCTTTTGAGGCACCCTTTTTGTTACTTGATTTGTTCGATATATACTAATAAGACATTGCAGGCATTCTATTTTCGAAGCATGTTATCCATAATATATATTATGATCATTAGGACATGCATCTATAGTTTGATAATCCATTCTAGTGTGTTTCATAATGGCATGCAAATCTCGATATGTGCGAGGTAAAATATTTGACGATGCTAACAAAAATTCACCTAACAATCTACAACATAACAAATAACTAGTTAATGTAAAGAATATTAATCGTAGAAATTGCATTCTTATTTTACACATTAATTAACACAAAAAACAAATAGAAAAAATTAAACATTTATGTATATGAGATGAAGCATATTACATACCTTAGGATTTGTGTCATACAAGTCTTCGAAAAATTATTCATAACCTTTAAATTCACTAGCAACAATGTAGCAGAGAGAAGATTTTCTCTGGAGCCTTCATAAAGTCATTTATTTTCCTTTTCTAATAGAGGTTCATCATAAATACCATCACTGTCCCCATCCTCATCCGGATGAGCAAACAAATTTTGGATCATTTGATTTGTCCCGTCATCTTCTTCCATGAGATCATTAACTTGATTTGTCCCATCATCTTCTTCCATGAGATCCTCATTTTCTTGATCATGTTCCTCAACTTGTACAACAACATTTCTACTAGTACTACTTGGTGCAATATTCTACAAAAAGTTAGAGGGAAACTATAACTTTATAATTACAAACAATCATGCAGAATTAGTGTGTATACAAAATATTCAAAAAATATATATACACATATATAATTTTATATAAAATCGACAATATAAAAACAAATAATGAATATATAGCTAATTACCATGGGTCGATACTCATTTGATCCCCCATTAATGTGCCCATATTTCTTACAATGTTTTTTAGCTGTTTCTATTAAAATTCTTACGAGACGTGTTGTGAAACATATTTTGAAAGGGGAATAAAATATGGCATCACCATTTTCACCCTCTTTACTTTTTTCCCACCTTTAATATTCTGCGACATTCTTTCGCACATAAAACCCTTTCTAGATTGTCGTTGTTATAGCAAGATTTCCACAAAATCTCTAATTTTGCAAAATATTTATAGATATTTTTTCATCGCAAGAGCGATGAACGTTGATCACGTCAATGTTGACTTTGTCAAGAAGTGTAGCGATCAATGTTGACTTTGTCAAACAATGTAATGGTCAATGGTTATCGTCGCTCTTGTGACAATAACCAAAGGTTGTCGTAAGAGCGACGAGAGTCTACTATAGTCACGTTCATATATATTGAGAAGTGCATATGGCTTCGCCGCAAGAGCGATGAATGCAGGATGGATTTATAAAAAAATAAAAAAATTCAACTCTTTATCTTCAATTTTGTGACGAAAGGGTACTTTTGTCACAAGTAGTCATCGCAAATTTTTCAATATGTAGTACTGCATGAAATGATCCTCTGAACTAGGCCGTTGAAATTCATTGATCAATTCCTTCTTCACATTTGCGATAATTGTAGGTGCTCCTTGTGGAATTTTTACTATGAGGCCCATATACCAGTCTAGTGTGTGGTCTCTAAATGTGATCACTAGCTGCACCACTTCAGTATCTTCACCTGTAATTTACTTAGCTGCCCAAATATTCTCACAAATAAATAAATTCTTCTTTGGGTCCCTCGACCCTTCTCCATAGAACTATGGTAATCAAATAGTTGTATCTACTCCTGCCATTGTGAAGTTCATTGTAATGACACCTCCCCGTGGTGTAGATACTTGAATATTACTAGTTGAATTTATAATTATACTTTAATTTCCACTGGACCCTCATCCTACTAATATCCTTCTACCACTAATCACTTGTTGTCTAAATTGTTCTTCTTCTTAATATTTTTTAGTCACACATGAGGTTGTAGGTTCAACACTAATTTTCATATGGAATTGAGAGCCTTCTTCTGCACTGGAACCCTAACCTCTAGATTTTCTCTCATATGTGGCGTGCATGATTTCCTCCATCTGCAATGTCGCATACATACCCTCTACCTCCTCCTCATCACTGTACAAGACATCTCACTCAACTACTACCCTCTTTTTCCTATTGATCTTATATTGGTAGGGTCTTTCGTTACACGTCACTCCTACTCTTTCCATTATTTCCTTGGTATGTTCTTCATCAATAATAATGGGGTCCATTTCTTCCTTATTCTAGCCTCTCTCCATATCCCTCTCCATATCTCAAATCTTCCTTATTGCTTCCCCCAGTTTCCCCATGCATGCAGAGTTATTTAGATTTCCAACTCCATTTTCATTACTCCTTTATCATGTAATAAAATATTGATCGACGTGTAAATTGATCAAATGTACCTTCCTCTTGGTCCCTTCAAAAAATCCTTCTCTACAATAGTGTAATATTTCGTAGTATCAAATGAAAAATCAATAATAAATCCTACAACAATGGTCTCTAACTAGAAATCCACTACGTGCATGAATTTATTATTGACTATTTCCAACCATGCAATATTCTCAGTAGTCCACTCTACTAGCCTTATTTGATTAGTTGGATGAGTATCCTTTAACCTCAATATCCACTCATATAGAAAGTATGTAAAATAACAGAAATATGCCTCATGCAAATCAGTAAACACATACCTCTACAAATACAAGCGTGGTGTATACCTGGAGCTTTTATTGTTTTTATGTGAAAACTTGAGTTGTTTTGTCTCCAACCATCCTTAAATTTATTTCTTAGTTGGATTCCATGGCCTAAATATCCCCTTTTACCATTGCATTATGTTATCACCATAACAATTTTTAGACAAGATCCAAGTCTCGGGAATTTAGAAAAGCTACACCATCACGAAAATGCTTGATAGTTTGGCAAATTGATAATTTAGAGGATCAGGGCATGTCTAGCGACGTATTGACAAATGTAGCGGAGGCAAAAAAGGTATAACTCGACAGACCATCGATTACAAAACGACCTAGATCAACGGTTGGAGCCCATATCGGGCGGTAAAATTACACGGGACCTAACCATATAGAGGCGGACCAGGGAAACCATTGTTGTTTTTAATATGGATGCATGTCACCTCCAGAGATACATCAGGGTGAAAGGAAGGTTGCCTGAAACCACTTTTGCCAAAGCCTCGATGTCACATGTTCCTATGCGTCACATCAAACACTCGTGGGGTACCGGTGGTGGCTGGTCAAAATCACCCCATCTCACTTATTCGGTACTTCGCAACCATATAATGTCAGGTGAACGCCACCATATAATGAACTCGAAAGCTAATCATTTGAAACAGATTGGCCAAGCGTGGTAAATCAACATACCTGTCAGTGAGTCTATCAACAATTCATGATTGGAACTCTATAATTACTCAAGTATGAAGGCATAATTTTATCCATAAGCGAAGTAATCTCCAATTATCTCAACTCTCTGATTTTTGTAAGAACTTTTCAGTGTCTATGAAATTGGGATACATGGACCAAGCTATACCCGGTGAAACCAGTCATTCAGGAAACATGGTAGATTTACCTACAAGCAGGAAGGAAAGGGAAATTATGCATATAATGGCAACTAAATTCCACACAGAGCCTACTACAGATTCAAGATTGGAATTCAAGATAAATACCATCATGAAGGATCTAATTATCAACAAACGAGCTATAAAGAAGAAACAAACCAAGCGACAGAAGAAAGAGATCATAACCCGAAACGACTGAGAGTGTTGGAGAGAATCAACCGGTCTGGTTGGATACTCTAAAGGAGGAGATTGCTAAGATAAAATGAACTCTCAAGTGGAGATAAGTATCTCCCAACAAGTTTTGGACTATTGGCACCTAGATGTGATGAGTCTGCTCCTAACAACTCCTCTGAAATAGGGTAACAATTATTATAAATCATTTCTTGTTTGTAACTGATCTCTAATCCTAGAATGATGAGAAGTTTGAATGTTTTGTATTCCACAAAGAAACCTTCTCTCTCTATATATATTACCTAGGGGATATAGAAGGCATGGAGAAAGGAGAATCTTGCCCTCTGTGCAAGAAGACATTTATAAATTTTGGAGCTAGAAATGAATATATAAATGCAAAGATGGATTTCAAACTATTTATGAAATATTCTAATTGGTGGTGTTATGAGTCTTTTTTCCCTTCATTTTATGTGATTCTTGTTATCCTATATTTCATTTTCCATTTTCGTCTAATGAGAACTAGAGGCCTAGAATTCATCATTTGATGCTCTTGGCTTAGCAATTTAGACTATGTTTATCTCTTCTTAACTGATTCAAAATACATTACAATAATGCTCTTATGTAGTTATATGTTTCTTTTTCTTCAGATGCCATTCTAATTTTTGAATATAAACTCGGACTCACTGCCTCATTTAGCATGTTCCTCTGAATGTTTTTCATGTTCCAACAATGCATCGTTCATTCCAGACTCCATGGCCCAAACATCATTTTCATTTCTCCAGTTATTTTATTCAAAACCCCCCAAAAACAAACCAAATATAGCCACCAATTCCCATAGATAAACCCAGTGACATGAGAGAGCCCTCTCTGATTTGAGCAGGTTAGTGCCTTAGCTCTAAAGATGGTTGTAATAGTTACCCCTACCATTTGTCTATTTAGCTAGACAAAATTTACAGGGTGCTAACACATTCTCTTCATAAAATCACTTCCAATCCGATCTTATGAGTTCCAACATGCAACAAAACCATTTGTTGGATGTATGGGATGACTTGGGTTCTACCTTAGTTTTCCAACAAAACCTTATAAACCATCATCCCTTATGGAAGCCAAAAGGAAACACTGTGCACAGAGTGAAGAACACACTCTCACCCGAGATGGCTTATGGGTGATTCCTAAGATATACTATCCATTCATTAACATTCCTTCTGTAGTAAATTAACATAATTGATATAGTGTTTTTTGCATTCTAACTCTAACAGATTCATTCATCCATTCATTCATTCATCATAAATCAAAGAATAAAAGAAACATACAGAGAGACACCATGTTTTACCAGGGTTCACCCCCCTGGGCTACATCCACAGAGATCTGGAAATATCTTCTTTTTTATTCATCTCATCAAATTTATTGCATTGTGCGCATTACATCAGAAGTGAATAAATGCACAAGTATAGGTGAGGCTGACCAATGTCACACCAAGCTCCACAACTTGCGACCTGACCCTTTATTACAATCTATAAGTTTCATACACTGACTCAATATTAGCTCAAAAAATCTCAACCAAAAACTAGTAACTCTAACTCAAAACTCAACAAAGACATAACATCGCAAAGATGGATCTCCTCAGATATTACAATGCCTATTTATACTACCAAAATGGGTAAAAACCATTACAACAAAGATGCAAAAACCTAACCATAAGTGGATTAGGTTTGTCCACTTTACAACCTCATGTGCATGACTGGTCCTCTATCTAGCCATTTCCTCGTTGTGTTGTCCTTCTTTCTTCCTTTGACTTTCCTCTTTGTTATTCTTCTTTCCCTTATTTTCTGATGCACTACTTTTCATTGAATTCAGGCATGCGATCCATTTGTAGTGCCTTGCTTGACTGTTTTCCAAAACTTCTGTGCATTTCCCCAAAATATCCTGCTTCAACACCTAGCCAGCTGAAGGAATTTATGTTCATCTATGATATCATGGTCCATAAACTTAAGGTTGGTAATCTTCTCGAGCATATGTTCTTCACTAATTACACCAGCTGGAACTGGTTATTTAGGAAATGGGTAATTCCCATTGGCTGGTACATTGACAAGTAGTGCATTGTCTATTTGCGGTGGAAGGTAGTCTCTATGAAATCTTTCCTATGGTGCTGAAGCCAAACCTTAGGCTACCTCCTTGACCTCTGCTGTCACCACTGGTCACTTCACCTATTTCCTCATCATTTCATATGGTACTCCAACCTTTGATGGTGTCATTTGTTTCTTGTGATGGGTTCTTGGAGTAGCTCTACATCCCTTCGCTGGTAGATGTGTCTTATCTATAGTGCTCTTGAATTCACTACGGTTCACTATGTTTTTCTCCTGCTCGCATGCAACAATGACTTACCCTTCATGACCTTCTTCTTTTTTGCGTCTTTGTGCCAACTGTACATGTCTCATCCTACCTTAAATTCCTTATACAATCCTCCACCAAGAGTGATGAGTTGTAAATTAACTAAAATCTCTTTTATTATCAAATCTGTCATGTTATTTTTACCTTGTACTGCCAATCTATTATGATTTTTGACAACCTTTACCATTTAGGACTTATGCACAGATTTTATGACCTATCACTCCCACTTCATAACCATCATTTCCATGATTTAATTCTTTTAATGGTCTTGTCTTCACACTGTTTTTTTTTTTTTTTAATCTGTGTGTTTTTTATAGCAAGATTTTCCTCACCCTATGTAATCTTGCACATAAGGAATTTTCCATTTCCCTATGCAGACTTATCATCCCTATTTGTAAAATCCCAGAGATAAAAATACATATTTTTCCACATGTACACACCTTGCCTACTATACAACATGCGTATATGTAGGTTGCACCACTACAACCCACATACATCAGGATTTGTGCCCAAAAATGAAAATTAATGTTGGGTTTCCATGTCATGACAAGATATCTATGATCCTTGGCCTTCCATATACTGGAAACATTCTGACTTGTCCTTTCAGTTCCATTTGAAGGCTATAAATGGGCCAATTTCGAGCTATGCAAAAGAGGAGAAAGAATTCAACTTTGAGAGAAAAGTTACGCTGGAGAAATTATTTACTTCATATTGAGTCTGCATCCCTTTGTCCTTTAAGTGTGAACACAGTGTTCAACCCCCAAGATCTTCCCTTATTGATTAAGAACTTGATTGTTTCTCTTTTATGAGCTTTCCTTTGGTGGAGGATTGAAGTGGTGGAGGCCCAGCTGGAAGGAACTTAGTTTCTCAGTTCCGAACCATGTTGACATGAAAGTCTATAACATTTTCACTTCTGTTGATCATATATTAATAGAAATACTCTTTTCCTGTCCAATTGATATCTTGCAAATATTTGAATTATTATTCCATGGGATTATTTGTCATGTTTATTAATGGATTATGTTATTGAATGTACTAACATCATTTATTATCACCATATGCTTTCTTTGCTTGGTTGTTGACGATTGCAGGTATATTTATTTGAGTCAAGTGTTCAATGGTGGACTTCATCAAACGTCTAGACAAGGTAGGCCTTTTATCTTATCTTGCTAGGATATTTCTTTACATAGCATACTTGAGAAGAGAGTTGATTTATGCAGTCATTTCCATCTGTTATGGTTTATGTTAAGCCCTAATATTGGCTCATTACCCCTTAATTGGGGCATATTATATTAGTAATCTTATTTTATTTATGTTGGCTTTAGGCCATTAGTTGTAATTATACCTCCTAGTCTCCTATATATACCAAGGAGACATTTTCATTTTGAATCATCTTGTACTTGAACATTTATGTGGGGTAAAAGGAGGTTTCCCCCTCAAGGAGGCATATTATCTGAAATTATCTCTTTTTCCAGGCGTTGAGTACTTTTTCTGAGGTTTTTCTATGCTATATTGATATTTGGTTCTTAACATATGGTATCAGAGCTCAAGGTCTTGGGGTTTCGCTGCTACATCTGAGACACCATGGAATTTTCAGTATAACCTTTTTTCTACAATGTTTCAGAAGGAACGGATCAGAGGATATTTAGTAGATGGATCAAGGTACATTGGGTTAAAAATTAAGCTCTTGAAGCCTTATACTTTCGGAGATACAACCTATACAAGATAGGGTTCTAGAATCATCCTGAAATGAGTCATTGTGGAATTTTCGCTATAATTTTTTTTTTGTAACATTTAAGAACCTTAAATCAAGAGGCCATTTACAGAAATTATTAAGGTATCTATGGTAAAAATTTCAACTTCTGGGTCATCTTAAATTTGTATATACACCTTGTGTAAGATAGGGTATCTGACTAGTCCTATTGACTAGTCTCAAAAAGGTGTTCTAGGTAAAACAATCATAACTTCTTGCTAGAGTATCCAAATTGAGTGGGACCAGTTTCATTGGATCGTGGACAGGCTGTAGTATTTGGGGTGCGAGTTTTAGAATTTGATATCAATTATTTTGTGCTGGGAATGCTATACAAGTGAGATCTCCTGGAAAGGCCAAAAATCGGCAAGTTGTGAGGAAGTTACCATAAATTCCACTTGGCACATCCAATTTTGATCTGACCTGTGGCATTACAAAGAAGAAATATCAGAGAACTACCTAAAATAAATTTTCATACCCAGAAGGGCCGAAACTTGGGAGATAGAAAAGAATAAATATTGTCTAGCAGAACCACCTCAAAATCATGATTCAAAAGTGATACTTGGCCAACATGCCACCAAAAAAGGGACCTTCTACACCAAACAAGCCTCCAGAAAATTCTAATTGGACTCTTGATGAAGGTGAAGAAATGTGTAGGGAGATAAATGAACTACAAAAGAAGATGGATTCAATTTAAGCTAAGTTGGATACTAATATGGATTCAATGGAAGCTAAGTTGATGGATTCAATAGAAGCTAAGTTGGATACTAAGATGGATGGTTTAAAAGGGGAGATCATGGAAGTATTGAAAAATTTTGTGACAGAAAAGACACCCGAAAGTGAAAATGCATCCCATGAAATTCATGATGAGGACACAAGGAAGGTGAATCAAGAATGGAGAAACTCCAACTTTGGTTTGAAGACCAACCACGTTGCTAAGATTGATATGAGGAAGTTTGATGGCAAGGACCCAATCACATGGATACTTCAGATGGAGCAATTATTTGATCTCCATAATGTGCCACATACACAAAAGGTATGAATTGTTTCTTTATGTTTAGAACATAATCAATTTGTATGATATCAATGGCTTTGTTCTCGCAAATCACTCGTCACTTCGACAATTTTCACAGAAGAAATGATAGCACACTATGAGGATACAAGGAGCAATACCTTCTTTAGCCAATTGATAAATCTCAAGCAAAAGGGTTCAGTTACTGAGCACATTGAGAACTTCCAAATATTGAATATAAAGGTAACCG
>ML788354.1:270932-304430 GCA_009831015.1 Picea engelmannii
TGGTTACCCTTGGCAGAATGGTGGTATAACACTTCCTTTCATACTGCAACAAAAATGACACCATTTATGGCACTTTATGGATACCACCCTCCTTCCATAACTTCTTCTCTAAA
Source organism: Picea engelmannii (assembly GCA_009831015.1). Lineage (NCBI taxonomy): Eukaryota > Viridiplantae > Streptophyta > Pinopsida > Pinales > Pinaceae > Picea > Picea engelmannii. The sequence goes on from ML788354.1 coordinate 271,046, forward strand.
AGAAAAATATAAGGTTCAAGCAGTGGAAGATCACTCATCGAGAATCAACAACAAATTCTCCAAATCTTAAAGGACAACCTGACCATGGCACAGAATCACATGAAACAACAAGTAGATCAACATCGTAGTGAATGAAGTTTTGAAGTAGGGGATTGGGTGTTTTTAAGACTAGAACCATACAAACAGATGTCCCTCAAGCAAGCCAAGAAGGATAATAAATTATCACCAAAGTACTATGGACCTTATAAGATGTTGCAAAAGATTAGTACTATGGCATACAAATTGGAGCTATCTGCATCTTCACGAGTACACCCAGTTTTCCATGTTTCATGCTTAAAGAAGGTTATAGGTGACAAGATCCCAGTTCAAACTATATTGCCAGAACTTGACAAGGAAGGAAAAATCATATTGGAACTTGAAGCCATCACTGACACAAGAATTCGCCAGCTGAGGAATAGATCCATTTCAGAGTATCTCATTAAATAAAGGAAACTACCGGCTGAAGATTCCACTTGGGAAGATGAGTCTTTTATACAGAAGCATCCAGAGTTACTCAAGTGTTGCGAACAACACTTGCCTCAAGGGGAGGGGCATGTTAAGCCCTAATATTGGCTCATTACCCTTAATTGGGGCATATTATATTAGTAATGTTATTTTATTTATGTCAATTTTAGGCCATTAGTTGTAATTATACCTCCTAGTCTCCTATATATACCAAGGGGACATTTTGATTTTGAATCATCTTGTACTTGAACATTTAAGTGGGGTAAAAGGAGGTTTCCCCCTCAAAGAGGCTTATTATCTGAAATTATCTCTTTCTCAAGGCATTGAGTACTTTTTCTGAGGTTTTTCTATGCTATATTGATATTTGGTTCTTAATAGTTTACCCTAGCCATAGATATATTTTCCTTGTAATAGAATTGACGACTATACTTGGGATATAATCTTATTTATTAGGGTTTGGAGTACTTTTCTCCTTTGATTTATCTCGTTCCTACTGCTTTTCTTGTCATATAATGGCTTAATAGCCTCTATTCACTCTAGGTTTGAGTTTTCCAGCCTTCTCCCTTGCGTTGCTTTGTTTTTGAAACATATACCTAGTTTTTGGCTTAACATTCATGTATATATGTGGGTTGTCCCTCTGCAAGTTGCATACATACACTTTGTTTCCTTGAATAGTCACACACATTAGCCTTCTTTTCTTGTTTTCTGGGTTTGGTGGTTGTTGGGTGGGATTTGATGTTTGCTGAATCTTCTTGGGTCTCTGTAGTGACTTTTAAGTGTCTGCAGGATGACAAGAAACCCGCTTGGGGTTGAATTTTTGGGCGGAGTATTTATCATCACCTTTTCATTTTGATTGTCCTTGCACATTGGGATGCATGTCTTGCTACTTGGTACCCTACTTGAGTTGTTTGTATATATACACAATAGATTTTATATATCAAGTTGTTGTTCAATCCATGCATTTTCACTTTCCTTATATTGAAAATACAAAAATATTAGGCATTTTTCATTGCTTGGCATTTTTTATCTTTCGAGTCTTGGTCATTAGCTTAGTGCATGTAATGAAAGATTGCACCTTTACTTCAAAATTGCATAGATGAAATTGAAAATTGAATTTGTTATTAGAATCATATCATTCATTGCAAATTGAAGTTATGACTTTGCATTATATTCATATTTAATTTTCTTGTTGATTCATAACATCATGAGTTTCACTACCATAACTTTTTGAGTAATCACGGCCACTAAAATTAACGCTATAATTTAAAATTTAGAGTCTTAAGTCATTGTAGAGTGGGACCAGCATCCCCTCCGGTCCCGTTGCTTGTTACAGTTACCACCGTATTTTGAGTCTTTTCCCTCTAAAAGGTGTATATTTATTAGACGTGGTACACCCACCTCCATTGTTCAGACTTGTGATTCTACAAGGATGAGTACTGAACCTATTCTTCATAACACTGGGAGCCCTTTGAATCCCACACATACTCTAATTAATGACACCCCTTCGACTTCTATAACCACAATGGTTGTAGTGCCAGAGGCACCTACCATTACTATAGAACAGCCTATAGTGAATGTTCAATCTCTTTTCTCGAACCCTTTTGTGTCTTTTGGTCACTCACCAAGCTATAATGTTCAGTCCATTCCTATGGATTCTAGTCCTTTTTCTTATGGTATGCCAAAGTTTACTTCATAGTTTTCGAACACCATCCCAGCTGCTGGCCCTAATGCTAGAATTGGGCTTGGGGGCACTACACCTCCTTATACTCCATTTTCATTTGGTCATTCTCAAATCCATCAAATGAATCCTAATATGGGAGTCATTCCTTCTTTTAACCTTGGGTCTAATACTCTTGCTTATGGGTGGAACAACCAACCTAACGGATAAGATTTTGCTCAAGTTTCGTCCTATACCCCTACCTCCTCAGTGTTGATTCTGACCAGCATGTTTGGCATGACAAATCCAGCTCTCTCCTTCGGATTCACACCTGGGGGAGGTCAGTTTCACATTTTGGGAAACCCTCAACTCGAATCCAATCTGACTTGGGGAATTTTTTATAACCCCCATCAAAACATTCCTATTGGAATGATGCCTAACCGACCTTTTATGAATCATCCTGGAGGAGGGTTTTACAATCCCAAACAGGGAAATGGTGCTTACCAGAACCCTGGATGGGATGCAGTTCCTCTAACAAAATATTTTCGAGGAGCTTGGGGATAGATGTCACAACCCCGTCTCCCTTTTATGTCCATGCTTAATTAACAAGACTTGTCTAAGTTGATGAACAACCATGTGAGTCATGATCCTACAGGGCCCCTTGTCCCCACCAAGCTTCCTTCAGACATTCCAAAATTCGAAGGTAAGAATAGTGAGGATCCCAGTGATCACGTTACTACTTTTCACCTGTGGTGCTCCTCAAATTCCCTTAATCATGATTCTATTCGGTTAATATTATTTTGACACACCCTCATTGGAGTTGCTGCAAAATCGTATATCGAGCTACCTAGGGGGGCATATGGGGTCTTTAGTCAGATGGTTTTGGGCTTCCTTAACCACTTCCAATTTTTAGTTTGTTATGATGATGGTTTAGAACTTCTGTCAACTTTACGCCAAGACACAGCTACCCATATCTCAGATCATATCTAGGAGTGGCATAGACGTAAGAGGTTGATTAAGACCTCCATATCCCCAAACTTTCTTTAGAATGGTTTCTTAATTCTTTGCAACCTCCTATTTCAAAGGATGTTGCTGCATTTGGGGTTACCACTGAGGAATAAGAGATATACAAAGACCAATAGTTAGATCTTATATATGCTTAGTCAGGGATGTTATGGCACATTCTTTTGAATGCACCGCAGTCAACTTATGACCCTACAAAAAAGCCTAAACCTCATGCCAATGGCATTGTAGGCTCCACTAATGTAAAATCCGTAGACTCGATGACAAGCTATTCGAAATATTTGTGTCTAAACCAGTCTACAAGAGGGCCAACTTCGTCTTTGTTTTCCAATCCCACTTAGTCGGCGAATGTACATTCTATACAATCATCGGCCATCCCAAATGGTAACCAACAACCAGGCAGTAATAAGAATAAAGGACCTAATAATCGTAAGGGTGGGAAAAATAACAATAAACCCAAGGAAAATGGTAATAATGAGAAGATGAATAATAATGTTGGAGAGGGAAAGATAGAAATATGTAAGGTAAAATTTATGTGTAAGCTTTGTATAGACGACCACCTTACTCATTTATGCCCAAAACTTGCAGAATCTACGAGGCTTATTTATATACCACCCACCGTGCTGATGAATCATTTTCCACATAACCAACACATGACCTCAAGCTCCTCAAATGCCAGAAATGCAGCTGGTGGGAGTCAAAACACATCGTTGCAAGACGACAACCTTTTGTGTATCAATATGGTCGATGTAAGAGTTAATGTAGCCACTCGATCTAGAGATTATAGCTCTTCATAGGCTATAACTGGTCTAGAATATCCTCCTCCTCATCTGGAGATGTATTTACAGATTGAAAACCCAGATCCACTGCCTCATATTCCAAAAGGAGTACTCAAGTGCTCTGCCCCCAATATAAATGCTAAATCCTCCCAAAAATACTCTATTCTTGAGGACCTGGGTAAAACCCCTTGTACGATGTTGACTTTGGAGGTACTTTAGACGTGTCCTTCACAGATAAATTCTTTAGTATCTGCATTAGGATCTCTAGAAACTAGTGGCTCGAAAGTTATCAAGTTTGACGTCACAGATGTGAAGCCTCACTTTCCTTACCATGTGGCATTCCAAATCCATGCGGGGTACTCAAAGTATACCATCAAATACATGGTTGTTGATGAAGGTGTTTGTACATGTGTGATGTCACTGATCTGTTGGAAAGCTCTTGATTCTCCGACTCTTTCTAAATCATCGAACATGTTGACTGCTTTTGATGGTCATTCCTTCCACCCTCATGATATTATTCCTGCCTTTTCGGTCTAGTTAGGTGGGAAGAAGGTAGAGGTGGGGGTCGAGGTAGTTTATGTGCCTCTTGATTATAACTTGTTAATAGGATGCAATTGGACCTATGCTATGGTCGTTGTCATATCATCTGTCTTCCGTACTCTTTGTTTTCCTCATGAAGGGAATATAGTGAGGATCGACCAATTATCCTTTTCGTACGCTAGTCCCAATGAATATGTTGGATCGTCGATCCCTGTGATCGAAAATTTTTAGCCGAAAACTAAGAATGTCGTTGTTGGAATGTATTCTTCCCTTATGGGTACTTTCGAATTCATGGCATTGATTCACCACGTTTATGCAATGTCCAGTAGGCCCGTTTCAACAGAGAGATCCATTCCTTTCTGCACTTCCTATTTTAGTGATCTGTGGATCCTGCCTTCCCCAACTTCATCTTGTGAAGGTTAGTCGCATGATGGAATGGCCATGCCACTATCAGCAATGGAGATTGCGTATCAAGCGGTTATTGACTCTTCCGTCGATCCCAATCCTGTTACCTCACCGATGGATGATGAGGATCCTGTTCTTAGGCTTGTGTGGGTCACTTTGTTGTCTTGTTCACATGACTTCCTTGATGGGAATTTTCCCTCCGATGAAGCTATCATCGAAGCCATGAATGGTTCCAAAAATCCCTAGGATGATATGCATCACCGCTCTTATTTTCTCCTAGATCTTGAAAGAATCGAACAAGATGACTTTCGATCCACTTTGAGTGAGATAGTCAGTCACGTTGTAGTTCCACTTGATATGCACGACATTTATGCCGAAGGAAATATGGCGAGTACTTCTCCTACCGTCACGATCGATATCTCTTGTACCCATGACAAGATTGAAAACGTACATATCAGTGCAGATTGTTCACTAGAATAAATCCTGATCTACACCGAACTCTTCAAGTAATTCTAAGATGTGTTTTCTTGGTCATATGAAGAGATGCTAGGCATTGACCGTCATATTATTGAGCATGAAGTTATAACTTATTCGGATGCTAAAGTTGTTGAACAACGTCTTAGAGCTATCAATCCCCGAAAGACCCCTGCTATTAAAGAAGAGGTAGATAAGTCGCTTAATGTTGGATTCATCTACACAGTTCCCTTGACTGAATGGGTATACAATCCCTTTCCTGTAAATAATAAGCAAGGAACTATCCATGTATGTATGGAATTTCATGACTTGAGCAAGGTCTATCCTAAAGACAACTTCCCAACACCTTTCATTGATTAGATTCTCGACGAGTGTGCGGGAAGCGAAGAGTTTTCTTTTATGGAACCATTTTCAGGGTATAACCAAATTCAAATTAAACCCGAGGATCAACACAAGAAGGAATCTATTTTTCCTTGGGGTACCTTCACATACCAGAAAATGCCTTTCGGCCTTAAAAATGTTGGAGAAACCTTCCAATGTTCTATGACCTTCACATTCCACGATCTTGTTTCTCACTCTCGTAAGAGAGAGGATCACTCTACACACCTTTGAATTGTTTTTGAAATATGTTGTTACTATAGAATCCAGTTAAACCCTCATAAGTACATCTTTTGCATTAGGTTTGGTCACCTTTTGGGATTTCTAGTTTCTGAGACCAGGATCATGGTATATCCATTAAAGGTTGAGGAAATACTTTGATTGCCTCCCCTGCACACTATTCAACAACTTCAAGATTTACAAAGGAAAGATAAGTTTTTGTGTCAGTTTATAGTAAATTATGCCAATATAACTAAGGGTTTCATGCTTATTTTGAAGAAGGACATCCCTTTTATCTGGGTTGAGTGAGCACAAGAGTCCTTCGATGCTTTGAAGAAAGCCTTGGTATCAGTGCCTCTGATGAAGTATACTAACTACAGTAGGGACTACTTGCTTTATATCTCCACGTCTGAGGAGATGATTGGTATGGTTTTGGTTCAGGAGGATGATGAGCTCTGCGAGAAAGTCATCTACTATCTTAGTTGAAACCTAGTCGGTCTTGAGCTTAATTATTCTCACGTTGAAAAGATAGCTTTGGTTGACGTTCACGCAGTCCAACATTTACGTCATTATATATTACTTTGCAAGACTATTGTGGTTGCCAATGTCATTCCATTTCAATACGTCCCTACCAGGTGTGTCATAGGGGGAAAATACAATAAATGGATTGTCATTTTAGAAGAATTTGATCTCGATTTTTCTTCTTTGTAATCCAAGAAATAACTAGTATTCGCAGAGTTAATATCCGACTTTCCATGATTAGATGAGGATGTTACCCATGTTGATTTGTTTGTAGACGAACACTTTTTTCTTGTCTCGTCGTTCGACCGCTGGTATGTAGACATTGTTATCTATCTTAAAACTTTGAAATTACCTCATCATATCTCGCGATATGACCGACGACGTGTAAGGTACCAAGCTAATAATGATACTAGCATCGGTGACACTTTGTATCACCAAGGAATAGACAATATCTTGCGTCATTTCTTAACTCACGGAGAGGTCGAGTCAGTCCTAAATGATTGCCATATTTGGGCTTGTGGTCATCACCTGTCTAGGCTTGCCACAACCTAAAAAAAATTGCGAGCTGATTATTTCTAGCCATATATATTTAAAGATTGTATTGAAGCAGCTAAAAAGTGTCACCCCTGCCAGGTGTTCACTCGAAAAATGCACTCGCATCCTACCCCTCTTCACCCAATCATTACAGTTGGTCCCTTCACCAAGTGGGGCATGGACTTTGTTGATTGCAACCCAACTTTTGTTGGGGGGAATCAACACATTATCATGTTCTTCAACTAATTTAATAAGTGGGTCAAGGCCATGCCTACAGTTAAATCTAATGGGAATACTTTTTCCTTCTTTGTGTTCAATCAAATTATCATTCAGTTCAATATCACGAGTGAGATTGTCACTGATCATGGAGGTCACTTTCATAATGAGATGATGGAAGAAATAACATATAATATGGGGTTTATACATGGTCATTCTTCTCCTTATTACCCCCAAGAAAATGGACAATTAGAGGCCGTCAACAAGTCTCTCAAGACCATTTTTCAAAAAAATGTCAGCCAGAGTAAGTCTGACTGGCACATTATGCTATATCTTGTACTCTGGTCATACTGAACCTTGGTCAAGACTACCTTCGAATTTTACCCTTTCTAGTTAGTACATAGTGTGGAGTCGATTTTACTTATTGAATGTGAAATCCCTTCTCTTAAGTTGGAAGTCACACTCCTACCTGACACTTCTGATCTCGAGTTATGCCTTGTACACCTAGAGAGTCTTGACGAGCAATGTCGAGATTCCTCTACAGCTATTGAGGAGAAAAAAAGATGTGTCAAGGTCTAGTACGATAAGTATGTCTGTCCTCAATTGTATGCTGAGGGTGACTTGGTCCTCTTATATGATCAAGCCAAAGAACCACTGGGGGAAGGCAAGTTTAAACCCATGTGGCAGGGTCCCTATATCGTGTGACAGGTCTTAGAAAAAGGAGCTTATGAGTTAGAATATTATGAAGGGAATATGTTGGTCGAGCCCAGGAATGGGATCTACTTGAAAATATATTACACTTAATCCCCAAGCTTGGGAGAAACTCTTTTGTATACTAATGTAATTTAGTGTATATATATTTTCCCTTTATTTTCATCTTTAACTTTCTTATCGAGTTTTCACTTGGTTGGAAGATATCAACGAAGTCTTCGGTCTACCTAGGATTCCAAGATGGAGCCATTTTTCATACATGGAACTTGGCTTCCGCCACTTGGGTGGTTTACTCACCCAAGGGTCTACTAGTGTCTTCAAGTGGCATATGCCTAGAGCCATACATGAATAATGTGGTCGAATATAACGTCATTATTGAACTTTTGCGTGATGCAATCTCACAAGGTATTCTCTCTTTAGAAGTTTTCCTGGATTCCCAGTTAGTAGTATGTCAGTTGAATGACAGTTACTGTGTGTATGATCTTACTTTAATCCTACGATTCCTATGGGTACGTCTTTTAGAATGATAGTTTGATTTTATTACTTATTATCACATTCCTAGAAGTTCTAATCATGTATCCGATGCTTATGCTAATTTCGTTTTAGATTGGAATTTTTCACATAATTAAAGCAAATAAAACCATCTTATCAATGTACACATTATAAATATAAAAAATCTAAAGATCCCTATTTTATATATATTTCAAAAAATATGGTGTTTATAGTACAAAATTGGGGCTAACACCCTCAATACACATATACAATCGATACTACAATATCCACAACATCTATAGATGTGGCATTGGATGTGTGTCATGGTAATAAACTATGATGGTTGTGACATGCCGAAAGAGTCCCACCCAAGTTCTGGGCACACCAACCACTTGTCGTTGCATGGCTTCTGACAAATCCTCTACTTGAACCATCAGAATCCTATGAGTCAAACGAGAGAGGTTTCCTTGCACATTTTGAAGGACTCTCTCATCTTCTTCTCCTGCGGCATCATCTCCTCAGTTCCTCTAACGATGCTGAGGAATCCCTTCTGGCCGTCGCAGACCCATTTTTGCGTTACACAAGTGTCTAGTTAATACTTAAGCATCATCCAAAAGTATTTTTGTTTCACTATACAAAAATACAAAAAAATGAAATATTTAAAAACATTTGACATACCTATGTCCCCGTAGGCGGTCCCTGGTGGGAGTGGCATGTCTAGGTCCCCTATGAATTCTATCCCTTCATATGGATATTCATCTAGATCAATGACCTATCATTTCCACCAGTAGAATAAATCCTCGTTTTAGGGTGTGGGCATCGTACCTATCCCCTGTCGTCTCATTACCTTGGTCCACAATGCCATGGTTGGATCGCGAGGTCCTCTTGGAATAATCTCGACTCTAGGTCCCATACCTAGAACCTCCTTGAAGAAACAACTGCATAAGATAGAGGTAAACCAGAAATTCCTCTTGCTACCCTATTTGCACTCTGTCAACTGGCTCTTCATATTAGCTAGTAGTGAGGTACACAAATCATGTACTGTGAGTATCAAGCACTCTATAGAATAGAACATGAGAAGCCTCAATTCCTGGTGTAGTGAAGCCGATCCTATGATCCTAGTCAACACAAGGACAACAATCTTAAGGCTTAGATTGTTTATCGCTCAGATGGGGAGTTAACTCTCGACCTTCAGATTCCCTGCTACACAATGGGCATCTATGTACTCCTTTGTTTTCATTCTTCTCCCTGCTCCCCATGATTTGAGGTTTACGACCTCACCCTAGCACGATAACCTAGTCAAAAATTAGATATCCTCTACTTCAATCCTCAATGGTTTCCCATCAAGGTTGAAGCTTTCACTATCAGGGTCCCAGTAACCCACAAGCATCTCAAACAACCTCACCTGGGCCCTCATCCCTTTGAGTGCCCAAAATTTATATAAGTTGCATCTTTTCAAGGCCATTTGGGCCCCCAGATATCTGTCCACAACAACATCTACCTTCTCATGCTCCCTTTCCCTCCATTCTAGCACCATCCTGCCAGATAAATGTCAAAATTTGAGTTAGAAACCATATAAGTTATTGATTATGGACTTGTACAAGAGATGATTCATTTACAATCGTCTATAGGGCTGGGTATATGTGCCCTATATTTTTCACAGGTGTGTATAACCCAACATATACGTGACCCAATAAGTGGCATCCCACGTACACCAGGTTACCCAATTTGCTCCCTAATTTACTCGAAATTTGAAACCTGATTTTAAAATTTAATCCACTAGAAGGAATAGGAGGGGAAGAGGAGTTACCTGGTCCAGACAGTTTCTGATTTCGTCACCTGACGCTCCCACAATCACCAATTCAATATTAGAGGTAATTTGGTCCAATTTTCACTATTTGGGTAAAAAGTCAAAATGACATAGTAATTTTTGTTTTTTTTACTATTTATAGCATTTTTTACACACTTTCTATAGTTTTGAGTCATTCTTTCACCTAACGGACTAATACAGAGGTTGATTGAGTTGGTTTTTGTAGTTTTCACCAGGGATTCTTACAGATTTCAACGTTATGTTGGTTGTTCATCACCATGGGAAGGTATTTTCACTACCCAACATATAGGATAGGTATCCATTCCATCATGCATTTTTTCATTGTCCTATAACTATCACTTTTTATGCCTTAGGTATGAACACATTTGTTGTGACATAGAACCTTCCATCTTCTATAACTGATTTCGTTATTAAGTGGTAGAGACTTACCAAACATGGGTTCCCTAGTTAGATCCCTTTCTTCATTTGGTGCCCATGCAGAGATTTTTTCCATAGAACCGACAGTCCCTTATAGCTAGTACATTACTCTATGTTGAGCCTCATTTCTCACTCATAAACATGCTTCCTGATACCTAAAGGACTCCTAACTAAGTTAAATTTAAGATCTTTTCCAACTCGTCTTCAAAAAGAGAAAAGATTGTTGAGTGAACTTGTCTCTTTCACACTTGTAAATTGGACTTGAAAGGACGTCTATTTGGCACAAGTTTATCCATTTTTCACACCAAGTAGACTAAATGTCGTGAAAAAGGACATTTTTTGGCGTCAAGTTGTGATTGCGTCTCATGCCCTTTCTTACAGTATTGAGCCTTTAGTCATTTCTCGCTTTGTGTTATAAACCATTTGCCTCAAGAATTTTTTCATCCTCAACCAAGAAGAGCCTCATTTATATCCTTCGCAATTTGACACACTATACCTAGGAGGGAACATTACCCCAAGTGTCCATCTCCCACATGTATCTCCTTGCATTGAGAATAGGTATGTTCCACTGCTGGAACTAGTTTTTCTTACTTGCGACACTCGTTTCCTCCTCTGTATCATAACATTCATTTGTCTTTGAAAAAAAAAAAATACGGGCGGGAAGGGAGTATTATATTATATTGGTAGTAGTTGTGTCTCCTTTGAATAGAGAACAAAGTTATTGAATCTATTTATCATCATAATTTTTGGATTAGCATGGCCTTAGGAAGTTGAACTCATTTCAAAGTCTTGTCTACCGACTGGTTTCTCTTCTAGTCCCTATAAAGAATTTCATTGATTCCTCCTGCATCTCATGGTTTCATCATTGAGTCTATGCTGTCAGAGTCTTCCATATGTCTCATGCTCTTGTTCAAAGGAAGTCTATCAACCTATGTTGACCACTTCTCAGAACTCTTGACTTTGCATGTCGGCCATACCCTTAGTTTGTCTCAAAGTCACATGATAGTGTAGGCTTATCACACACCCTGGTCCTACTTTCATCATTGGTAGGTAACCTTGAACCCAACAGTCGACATTTCATCATTGGTCATTGACTGGGTGGTTTCCCTCGTGTTCGACAATAAGACATCTATTCACACATTGGTATTCGTGCAGTTTCTTAGATTCCATTAGCCTCATTGGTGGTTTCCTCACCTTTGTCAGCAGTTTTCCTCATTGGCTACTATTCATAGGGTCTTTTTCATGTACCTCTTTCACTTGGCACACGCAAAAGATGCACAGGGTCGTTGGTTCGTGAACATGTTCTTCATCCGATTTCCTCCAAATATTGAATCTCCTGCTTTGTACCTCGTGTTGACTGATGAGATATGCCTTAATGCTCTCCTTTTTGTGGGTCTCCTTCCATCGTCTTCATCTCATCTGTTCAGAAAACAATACCTAGAGTCTTATGATTACCTTGAGGCTTATAGTCATCAATGGTTGTTTCTCTCTCCATCGACAATTTGGAATACATCAATGTCTCCTGATTGATGGATTCTTCAGGTGTTCAACACCAACTCCTTTATTCAAACTTGTAAGAATGTACTCGATGCCTTGATACCTACTTTCATTATCAGTAGGTTGTCTCACGTATGTTAACAATATACCTCAATGATCTGTAATAAAACGATGTCTCATTGTGTTTGACATGAACTCCTTTATTCACATGATGTATACTTGCACCCTTGGTGGATTGTGTAGAAGACTTGAAGACATCAGTATGTGGCCACAACTTTCCTAAGTTGTTTCTTCCTTTTCATTGGACCAGTACCTATATGAATTTAGTGATCATGGGAGATCAGATTGTACTCCATTGTATATAGATATCCTCAGATTGATTTTGAGACTGGTTCTACTAGGCCTTGTTTGTGACTATGACAACCTTTGGCATGCAACCACATTTGTATTTTCATATTCATGGCCACAGACAGTTATTTGGTATATTTTCACATAGATCTGCAATGTAATTCTATTGGCAACCATGTTTTCAAAGTCAGTGCAGAATGTAATGAGAAACTAGTTCTTCCATATGGTTCCCCATAACTCCACTTCTGGGTTGTTTATAATGTATTTCATCCATTGCAGATACTCCTCTGACCTCACACATTAGGAGGCATCTATTATAGCAATATTTTCCTCACCCTATGCAATCTTACACAGAAGACTTTTTCTATTTCCCTATGCAGACTTATCATCCATGTTTGTAAAATTCCAGAGATAAAAATACATATTTTTCCACATGTATGCACCTTGCCTACTATACAACATGTGTATATGCAAGATTCACCACTACAACCCACATACATCAGTATTTGTGCCCAAAAATGAAAATTAATGTTGGGTTTCCATGTCACGATAAGAGATCTATGATCCTTGGCCTTCCATATATTGGAAACATTCTAACTCGGCCCTTTAGTTCCATTTTAAGGCTATAAATGGGCCAATTCCGAGCTATGGAAAAGAGGAGAAAAAATTCAACTTTGAGAGAATAGTTACTTTGGAGAAATGTTTTACTTCATATTGAGTCTGCATCCCTTTGTGCTTTAAGTCTGAACACAATGTTTAGCCCCCAAGTTCTTCCCTTATTGATTGAGAACCTCATTGTTTCTCTTTTATGAGCTTGCCTTTGGTGGAGGATTGAAGTGGTGGAGGCCCAACTAGAAGGAAATTGGTTTCTCGGTTCTGAACCGTGCCAACATAGAAGTCTATAACATTTTCACTTTTGTTGATCATATATTAATAAAAATACTCTTTTCCCGTTCAATTGATATATTGAAAATATTTGAATTATTATGGCATGGGCGTATTTCTCATGTTTATTAATGGATTATGTTATTGAATGTGATAACATCATTTATTATCACCATATTCTTTCTTTGCTTGGCTGTTGAGGAATAGTTGCAGGTATATTTCTTTGGGTCAAGTGTTCAATGGTGGACTTCATCGAACATCTAGATGAGGTAGGCCTTTTAACTTGTCTTTCTAGCATATTTTTTTACATAACATACTTGATAAGAGAGTTGATTTCTGCAGTCATTTCCATCTGTTGTGGTTTACCATAGCCATAGAGAGATTTTCCTCGTAACAGTGCTTCATAATCTATCTTGTCTGTGTATTGTCTCCTAAATTGGCACAATTCTATTATGATGTTTGATGACCATTCCTTTTGTGCAATTTCTTATGCCTTGGTAATCAAAAACTCTTTTTCTTTTTACTATATCTAATTTTTATTTCTTTTTCTGTGTTTTTCCTTCCTACTATGGTACAACTACTATAATACATGGGTTCTGGCATAACCCAAATTACTGCACAAACTATCATTCGTCTCTATAGAGTTTCAACCAACTTCCATTCACCATTCCTCCACAAAATTCTCCATTCAAGGATTTCAACCAGACAACACCTTTCTTTGTTACCTGTTGAATCACATGGCGTCCTAACCAGCGCATTCTAAATTTTCCTAGATGCTACATGAACTTCTTTTCATAGAGTAGTACCACTACTTGAAACTTTTTATGTTTGATGTGTCGATCATGATAAGATTTCTCTCTAGCCTTTTGAACTTGCTAATGGAAACCTGCAACAAACTAATCTTCCTCAAGCTATACTAACTGTGCCAATCTCTCATCTATTGCGCTAGTGTCCAATAGCTCAGTGGTTGTTGCAATGTGTAGGCTATGTAGAATGAAATCCATTGGCATCATTAATTCCTTCCCATATACCAATATGAAAGGTGTATAACTTATGAACTTCTTACTTGTCATCCTATATGCCCATAATAATACATAAACTCTTAATTCCCAATCACCTCTCCCTACATTGCAAATTTTGGTCAAGTAATTATCCAAGATTTTATTGAAAGCCTCCATTGTTCCATTTTCCTAAGGATGATATTGGGTTCTCTTCTGATGATGGATTTGGAAATCCTCAGTCAATGTTGAAATTGTATTATTCAGAAAGTGTGTTCCTTGATCACTGATTAATATGCATGAACATCCAAGCCTTGTGACTATATTATCAAACAAAAACCTCATAGCAGTATCTGCGTTGCAATCTGTAACTGGGGTGGCTTCTAACCATATTTTCAAATACTCCAACACAGTGATGATGTACATTAACCCTGATCTTCTTGTTTTTGGATTGATTGGTCCTACAAAATCTATGGCCCATTTATCAAATTATTGCAATGTAACCTGTGGATTTAAAGGAATTCCATCCCTCCTAGATGGCTTTCCCACTCTTTGACATAGATAACATGACTAATAGTACTCCTTCACATATCTTTGAAGTGTATGCTACCAAAGCCCTGTGCAAAAAACCTTGTGTGCAATTTCTCTCCTTGCATATTGTCCTCCAACAATCTCATCATGTGATTCTTCAAGTATCATCAGTCTCTTGTGTTCCAACACACATCACCTCAATATTTCATATACACCCAAAGTGTATAAATTCCCTGCAATCAAATGGTAATCTATGTCTTTCACTACCAATCGTTTCTTTTTTTCTACTATCATCTCTAATGGATCCAAGCCTGTACTTAGAAACTGTACGATGTTCGAGAAGTAACCATCCACCATCTTCACTGTAAACAGATTTGCATGTGGTAAGTTGTCATCTAAATTGTCTGCACCTTCACCTGATAATATGGGCGATATATGATCTAGCCCTACATTCAACTTCCCCGATTTTACTATCACTCATATCCCTGGAACAACAATAACCATATACATATTCTTCCCCCCCCCAACACTGGCTTATTAACTAAGTATTTCAATGCAGAATGGTTTGTATACATCTCAAAGTGAGGCCCCAATAAATAATGTCTGAACTTTTGTAGCACATAAACCATTTCCAATCGTTATCATTCTATGGTAGTATAATTTTTCTCTACTATATACAAATTCCTACCTGCAAAAGATATTGGATGATCTATGTCTCCTTTCCCTGGTTGTGATAGTATTGCACCCAACATTATGGATGGTTCATCTACATGTACATGGGAATCTTTGTTCCAATCCAGAAAGATCAAAATCTACATGGTTACCAGTTTCTATTTCAAGGTTTCCAACCTCTTATGGCATTCATCATTCCATTGAAAATTTTCTTCCTTGTTTAGTAAATTTTCCATTGGTGATGTGATCCACATTATCCTTTGATAAATTTCCTATAATAACCTATATGACCCAACATTTCCCTCAATTTTTTGACTAATGTAGGAGGTTATGACTCTAGAATTACTACAATATTAGATGGATCTACTAATAGTCCATGTTTGCACACTACATTTCCAAACAGAAATCCAAATGGTGCACAAGCGATACACTTCTTCAAGTTCAACGGAATCTGACAATGTCTTAACCTATCCAATATCATCCTAAGGACTTATATATGATCCTTTAGTAGACTGAACATCATCCAATCATCCAAGTAGACTTATAGGAACTTATAAATGAACTCCTTGAATGTTGCAACCACTACTCTGGAAAACATCATGGGGGAATTCTTCAGTCCAAAGGGCATGATTATATACTGATAGCTCCCCCACTCTATCGTGAAAGTGGTCATGTGTCGATCCTCCTGCGCAATTTTTATCTAATGCTACCTGAAGAATCAATTAGTGAAAGAATAAGTCTCTTGTCCTCCTACATCTCCAGTACCTCATATGTGAATGGTGTTGGAAATGGATCATGTAAACATGCATCATTCAACTTCCTTAGATCCACGTGGATCATATTCTCTCGTATCTTTTTGTCCTACACTACAATTGGATTGATCCATTCAGATTTCTCTATCGATTCAATGATTCCTGCTTCCAACATCCTATCTGGTTCAACTTTCACCTTTTTTTTGTACCTTGGATTTAACATGTAAGGACTCATGCGCACTATCTTAGTGTCTAGTTTTAGTGGAATATTCATCTCCCCTAAGTCTCCTACTATCCCCTTCATCTCTGGAAATGTCATTGGGAATAGGTATTGGCATTCTTGTAGTATGTATGCAATCTTCTCTATTGTCTCATCACTCTAATAATCTCCTATCTGTGCAAACTTGGGATTCTTTGTTGTCCCAATGTTTACCTTTCGTGTCTTTATCGGTTGTGTGTAAGCAGTGGACTCAAGATTTGTCTCTTTTACTTCTCATTGTCCTTATGTCTCATGTACTTGTACATTCCTAGGATATTCTTCATCATGTTCTCCCTTAGCTACATTCTGTCATTCCAATAACTCATGGAGATTTATATTGGCTCTATGAGCACTACACACTGATACTACCTCCATCGTTCCTTCTTCCAAGAAAATATTACTTCGAATATCATGTAATTTTGCATCTATTGATGGATATTCATGTTCCAATGTGAACATTAATCTAAACCTTTGGATCAACTCTTCCCATCATGCCATATCCCTACATATTTCCAATTCCAAATACCAGTTCTTCAAAATTGTGTCAAGTGTGCGTATAAATTTGTGTATCCACTCTATCTATGGTATTGAACTCCATAAATCCCTACACTTCTCAACATGGTATTTTGGGTCACTCTCTATTGTATACTTCTATGCAATGTCTTCTTCCTTAGTACCAAACCTTATTTGCATGATTTTTTTGCACCATGACCAATATTTTATCCCTTCTCTATGTGCATCCCACCATCTAGTTGGAGTTTCTTTTAGGATGACATCAAGTGCTAACAACCTTTGTTGTTTAGGTACCTATAATTAAAATTCCTTTATAAACATTCTTATATTATTTAATCCATTATACCTAGGTGAATCATACGTCTCTTTTCCAATCCAATGGAAGGATCACTTTATGTGTGCACATCGTCTAGTTGACACTTCATGCATCCTCTACTGCCAATTCTCTAGACCTACTTCTAAATATGATGTGCAAGAACTAATAATTCTCAAACATAGTGCACCATCCATTTTTGGGTTTAAATAATCCTCCACTTGAATATTTATGTTATATAAGTTGTCAATGTCATTCCCTCTTGTTGACTATATGTATATTTTTTCTTTCTGATGGGTGTTACACCTCAATATTGCTCATTTCGATAAGTGTCGTAAGTGTCGCATGATCCTCTGAACTGTCGTAAGTGTCGCATGTTCCTTACAACTTTCGCAAGTGTCGCAAGTTGTTCACAAGTGTCGCAAACATTGTTCAAGCATACTGCCATAATGACGACACTAAGGAAGCACTTAAGACATCTCATACACTTGATTTGAAGGAGGAAAATGATTAACTAAAGTCCAGGAACTTTATCACCTGAGGAGAGCTCTTAAACAAAGGTTTTGAAGGTGAGCGCTCCCCTAGATCAGCCTTAGGAGCACTGGCGCTCCCCTATAAGGTCTCAGGGAGCATTATAACGCTTGTCTGCTCCTCAGAAGGAGCACTGAAAATATTGCAGAATATCATGTTGTCTTCAGACTGTTGACCCAAGCCTCCTCCCTAGGTATCTCTTACATCATTATATACTTAGACTCCCAACTTGTGGTCTATCAACTCAACCGTATATACGCTATCCGTAGTCCTATCCTGCTATGTCTCCACCTACAAGTTCGCTGCCTTGAACGAATGTTCGATTACATTGAATATAGACACATTCCAAGAGAACTTAATAGTATTTCAGATTCATTAGCTAATTACATCATGGATTGATATCTCTCCCACATATAAGATTTAAGGAAAGAAAAATTGTACATTACATGTAAATTAAAACACATCACAGACATCATCATGTACAAATCATTGGCACCATAAAAACTCAAAACTGTATATATATATATATATATATATATATATATATGGCATGACTGAAATGTTTGGATTACATAAAAAAACATGTAGAAGAGAAAAATGTCGGGTCTCTAAACCCCTACAACATCGCCTGACAAGGCATACAAAAAATGATCACCAAAGAGACTCTAATCTCTCTGCACTACATTGTCCTGCAAGTAACACATCACCGCGCACACTACGCACCTCAGCAGAGAATTGATATTCTCTGGTACTCCCACAGTGTGCCTCTACATATGTAAAGACACTTCTCCCCTCCGCATAGGAGGAATGCCCATCGTAAGGCCTTGGAGGTTTCTTTCAACCTCTCGGAGACCTATCACTAGTACTACTGGATCTACTGCAACTGGGATGCCCCTGCGATGTCCTGGTATCGGTATATCGGTCAGGTGCACTGCTCCCTTGTTTGCATGTTGAAAACAATACATCTATTAAAAAACTCTTCTACATACCAAAAAAAATATATATACATCAAAAAAATTTAAAAACAAAAACTAGACAAGGTATGGCTCAGTATCTTACCTGAAACATCCCAGTCTTCCCCCGTGGGTAAAATCAAATCCATGCTCCCGCAGAAATCTACCTTAGCATATGGTAAGTCCTCTATCTAGAGATACTACCATCTCAGCCAGGCAAAGAAATCGCTAGTGAAACAGAACTCTGACTCCGCTACTAGTCTCGGAGATAGACTGGTCCATCTCTCCATCCTTGGTTCGTCCACTGGTCGCACCACCAGTGCTATCTGAGGTTGCATCTGGGGGATGCACTCTAGAAAAAATGAGACCAAAAATGAGCCATAACCAAACTGTTTTTGTCCCGTCCGGCACCGTGAAACCTGTTCCTTCACATTTCGAAGGAACCCTGCACTCCAGTTGAACAGTGTTGGTTCCAAACACTGAACACCATAAGCCACCTGCGATCTTGATGCCAGATGAACGCTAGTACTGCCCATCACACTCGTGATGGCAAACAATATAAACCAGAGGGGTAGCTCTCGGATATCCTTGATAGGGATTCTACCCCCTACCAGTCTTTCTCCTGGGATATAGTGGCATGCTAGATACACGTCCACTTGCTCAGGTAGCACCCTCTGCCCGAAAAAATATATAGGGACCCCTCTTTTCGAGAGGCCAATCAAAAAATACATGTCTTCTAACTCAATGGTTAAAAGCTGTGTGCCAATCCAGAATCCTTTCTTTGCAACATCCCATAGGCCGATCATATGCTCAAGCAATAAAATCTCTTTCTTCATTTTTTTCAACTTGAAGAATTTTAGCAAGCCACAAGCTCACAATGCGGCCCATGTGTGGGGACTATGCAAGGAAGCTAAGTCATCCATCTCATGTTCTCTTTCTTTCCACTCGATCATGGTCGCCGAAGTTACCTACAAAACAAAAGAATAAAAAATTCATTATTTCAACGTTTTGGCAATTTCGGCAAATTTCAAAAGCAATTTAAAACATGAAATAAGATGCCCACATCATTTAAAAGTGACCACACCCTCTTTTACAATCACCACGCCCTCTCTTAGCCATTTAACATCCATCATATAACAATAAAACATTTTTAAATACAAACAATTTCTTTATGGTTGCGTGGGCATACGTGGGGATTTTCTCATGTACTACTTGCCCAAAAACGACCCATCCAATTAATTATTGGGGCGTTGGAATCTTAGCCATCCTTTTCTAGGACGTTTTTGCAAAAAGAATCCCCTTTTTCCATCATTTTTCAAAGAGGCCAATTTGGTTCTATTTGGGGCAACTTAGGGCTTCATATTTTAAAATAAATTATGCTATGAAAATGAATATTAAACCATGTAATTGAAAGAAGGAGAGATGGATATCTACCTGGTCTGAACGGCAAGCGAAACAGTCAACCGTAGCTCCGGCAGCGAACAAAACAAGATCCACTTCAAAATGAGAATCTCCACTACTCCAAAATCCTTGTGCAAAATGAAATGGTAAATGGAATTTTCATTGTATTGCTATTTATAAATTTTCATTTTTTATAAGGTATAGTCATTTATGGGTTTCTTTAACAATATGATGGCTTCACTAAACCCCTGGTTTGTAGTTTTGGCATCGCAGGTTTCCTGGCAGTCCTGACAGATTATTTACCTTGTCGCGCTTATGAGCATAGTCTTAGTTCGTTCTCGAGCTTGAAAATATGAGAACGCAACTGGGTAAACATTTATCTCTTTTTTGGACCCATACCGATACACGAACACATGAAAAAGGAACCCCCCTGGAGTCTCCTTTAAACTCTTTTCAGACTCTCTAAATATGAAATGATTGTCGAGTGACCTTGCTTCCTTTCACACTCGTTAAAAGGTCAGAAAGGGCGTCTTTCGAGCAATAGTTTATCTCTTTTTCGGTCTTGTTAGACTACTGTACGAAAAAGGAACTGAGAGATTTCTCTTTTAAGTGTTTTTCCAAACTCTATAATCCCGAAAAACCTTCGATTTTTCTGTCTTTGGACTCGTTAAAACACACATCGACAGGCCCATATGGGACCAAACCCTTACTTCTTCTGCTTCGTTAAACAAAAGAAGAGGAACTTACCAAAGGTGAGTTATATCGAGCATGTGTTATCCTCCTTGAGCTCATTAAATCAAAAAGAGGTACTCGTCTATCTGGATGGGGGAAAAAATTGAAAGGAGCAAGCCAAGCAGTCTCTTGAGAACATTATCCAACAATTCTTAGAGTCACCCTTGAACATGACACTTTGTCATTTTCACACATCATAATCCGCTGAACCTCTGCACTGAGACAATCCTTTGAGTTCCTTTCACTCCTTTGGGTCACCCGACGCAAGTCACAGTATCCACTGCATAGTTTTGGTCCATGTCATGTTTTGTTGTTGTGCCTCAGTGTTCAAGGGAAGTATCCACCTCGAGAGTCAGCCATCCCAAATATCTTGCCTCAAAACCTGTTTCAGTCCATGTCCATTTAATCTACCAATTACATCTCTATGTCTATTTCATGTCATTGATGGGGGATACATCAAGGCCCTCCCTCGATGAGTCTATTCCTGTCGAATTCAACACATTATCTTGGAATCAGGATTAGAAACTAGTTAGTACTTTGGGACTTACATGCCTCAATGGCAGGCCTCCTCACATTCGAAAGTACGTTTACATCATTGACCTCTGATCGAATGATTCCATGGATGTTTGACTCCAGCTCATCCATTCACATTCGCTGGAATTTACTAAGGTACCTTGGGAATCATTGACATTAATGGTGATCTCCCTCGCACTTGTTAACGGTTCACACCATTGACCGGTAATCGAGTGGTTTCTGCCATGTTCGACATCAGGACATCTATTCACATGGTTATAATCGTACCACGTTGGGATCGGTAAGAAGACCCTGGGTTGAGTAATCACTTTGTATATGCTTTGCCCAGATTGCGAAGGAGTTCTATTGGACAAATGACACATACACTGTTACATAGATCCACTTTGTATTTGTCGTGGCTATGTCTTGTCATCTCGTAGATCCACTGTGTATTCTTCATGGCTACGATCAGTCCAAGTCATCATAGTATAGATCCACATTGTATCTTTAGTGGCTATACCTTCTTATCAATACAATTATGGATCCGCAGTGTATTTTATTGCGTCCATATCTTGGAAGTCTTGATCACCCAAGCATAGGTATGCCTGCCTTGGGTTTTGAAATATGTCATGATATTTGTTGGATGTTTGTGTGCAGCCTCCATCAGGTTCTCCGAGTCTATACCCTTGCTTGAGCATCTACAAAGAATTTCAGTTATCAGTTCACATCTTCTAACTTCATACTTTGGGGGGGAATCTGTTACACCTCAATATTGCTCATTTTGATAAGTGTCGTAAGTGTCGCATGATCCTCTCAACTGTCATAAGTGTCGCATGTTCCTTACAACTTTCGCAAGTGTCGCAAGTTGTTCACAAGTGTCTCAAACATTGTTCAATCATACTGCCATAATGACGACACTAAGGAGGCACTTAAGACATCTCATACACTTGATTTGAAAGAGGAAAATGATTAACTGAAGTCCAGGAACTTTATCACCTGAGGAGAGCTCTTAAACAAAGGTTTTGAAGGTGAGCACTCCCCTAGATCAGCCTTAGGAGCACTGGCGCTCCCCTATAAGGTCTCAGGGAGCATTATAACACTTTTCTTCCCCTCAGAAGGAGCGCTATCCATCTTTGGAGCGCTGGCGCCCCCCTCAAGCTTCCTAGGGAGCGCTATAGCGCTCTGATGCCCCTTTTGAGGGAGCATTG
Organism: Picea engelmannii; assembly: GCA_009831015.1. Taxonomy (NCBI): domain Eukaryota; kingdom Viridiplantae; phylum Streptophyta; class Pinopsida; order Pinales; family Pinaceae; genus Picea; species Picea engelmannii. The sequence continues at coordinate 293,854 of ML788354.1, forward strand.
TCTAATCTAAGGCAGTAGTTGGCCCGTTGAGGAGAATAAGGGGAGGATCTATCAAGTTTAGAAGGCAGTTGCATTTGAATTCTTGGTTCGATCAGAAGATCCCTGATCCAAGGAGGGAATTCCTCAACTTGTTCTAAAGATAACTGAAGAGGTTAAGCTCCTTTTAACCAATATAAGTAGGCTCTATGGTGGTGAAAAAGGGGGAAGAATTGCTAGCATGAAACCTATGATCTCATAGGAAACACACAGTCAGTCAAAGGAGAGTGATCAGTGAAGCTGTTATCATCCAGGTTGTGGATCTTTCGAGTAAGGGTTAGACAAAGGGGACTTGACGAAGCTGTCGCATTCCCATCTACGATTGTAAGTACTGTTGTCATTATTCTCATTAATATGACACGCTTGGCTTGTTTCTTTCTAGTTTGTGTCTGATCTTACATGAACTTATCATTGATAGATAGATTTGTTTTCAAGCTAACATCAATAGAGTAGGAAGCGGTTGTACTTTGTTTGTCTACAGGACTCAGCGAGGAGCGAGAGTTTGGAGCTCAACTTGGAGTGTGCAGCGACAAACGTCGATAAAAAGGTACCTCTCTTCTCCTTCCTTCTCATGTGTTAGTTTGTATGGATTTGAAAGGAAGTTAGTGTCCACGTTAAGCACTTTCTGTATTAGAGTAGGTTCTATCTTTTTGAGGAAATCTACCTATCCACAGGGAGATTTTCCTACAACAATGGGTCCAAGGGTTCAATAACTTTCAAATATCCAACCTCAAATACCATCTCCATCCTTTTCAATTTAATGATTTTTTGGTTATCAAAATCCCATTCCAGACCCATCAATGTTGGATATGGTTGACTATCGTCCATGATATCAATAACTTCAAACTCTTCCATGCTACACACCCCATCTATGTTCATAGGTACTCCTGTCAAATGACCAATCAAGACTATTATGTGATAATTTGTAAGCCTTAAATGAACATGAGACCACACTAAAAAAAATCTCCCATCATCTTCCATGTGCTATTAGTTAAAACATTCACATCGGATCCCAAGTATAAGATGACATTATCCACATCGTACTCCCTAATCTGCACACTGAATCTGATTTCTTCATTGGTTTTCTTCCTGTGGAGTACCTGATTTACCATCCTTTTTGTGATAGGAGTTTCCATTCCTTGTGTGAAGTGATCAATCATGTCATATATTTTACTCAACATAGTTTCATCCTTCATTATCTCTACACAAATCCTCAAGAATTATGTTAGCATGCTTACCTTTCCAGTTGGCTTCTCTGGCACAACATGATCTTCTACACGAGGCATAAATGATCATGATTCTACCCAATATTTTCCAAGTACTTCTTTTTCTCTCCTTTTGATATAGCTCCTTTTCTTGTTGAGGATAAAAGGATGGCATAGGCCCTACTAACTTCCTTACCCATTTCTCAGTCTACTTTTCTCCATTTTTCATATCATACCCTGTTCTATCTCCTCCACACATACAATTGTTATTCTTGGTTCTTCGTTGTGTCTTTCAACTGATATCTTTTGCACATTGTGATTTGGATTTTGATTCTATTTTCCTTTGGCCTGTCATTTCGCAACTAGTTGAGGACAATCATCTGTTGCATGATCCAATTCTTTTCAGTATGTGCACGTTGTACACATATATAGGAATTCACAAGACAAGAGTCTGGGTTGATTACAATGATTACATATTATCGGTCCTCTTCCTCCTCTACTGAAATTTCCTCTTCCTCGACCTCTACCGAATTTTTTTCTATTCCCTTGATTGAAACCTCTTTGATTGTTATATTTAGGACCACCCACCCCCTTTTCCTGCAACATTCTCCTCATGAATCTTGTACATATCTTATGTGTGTTCCATCATAAAGTTGAACATGCAGAAATCCTTCTCTTCATGTCCCACAGACTTGCAAAATTTGCAAAACAAGTTCCTTCATGTACTCTGATACTTTTGTAGTAATGGACACTCAGTGGGATGATTTCCCCACTTCTTATGTATCTCATTGTATGATCCCCCTGATAATGGATTTAGTGCTCCATTTTCCAAATACTACGTGAATGATGGGAATTTGTCCTTGTGATAGCCTTAAGTTATGCACTTGGTACACCAAATTTGTTCTCATTTCTCCTTCCCTTTTGTAAATTTTTCAAGCTAAATCATCAATGTAGCCAACTGTGTCTAAACTTGTGCCAGTCCTCCACTATCTCCTACTAGAGATGACACTAATTTCATTGCAATTTCCAACGCCTCGGGCTGCGATGTAAACTTCTATTGAATCAATGGCCCGTGAATGTGTAGTATAAGCCTTGCAATAAACCATTATTGATGTTTTTCATCTGGGATATGGAAATTTAGTCTACCCATCACATCCTTAAATATTTGATCAAAATCCGATATTGACTCAGTTTGTACCTTTTTAATATACTTTACTTTTTTTATGTACTTAAACTTTGACTTTGGCTTCTTGATCTCTTTCAGTAGCTCTTTCCTTATCTCATCCAAATTCCTGGCCTATCATGCAGTCTTGATACTATGCAACTTCATATACCATACTAGTGCATGACCTATAAATGTTGTTTCTAATTGAACAATCTTCACAACCTCATCATGTACATTCTTAGCAGCCCAAATTTTTTTGTACACAAACAAATGTTGTTATGGATCATCTGATCCTACTCCCTGGAACTTAGGAAGTCTCAGAGTATTATATACTCCTACCATGTTGCTTTTTGTATTCCCTCGTCTTGGTGATGTTGGTTGACTCTTATTATGACTATGACTCTACACACTACTTCCACTATTTTGACTCCTAATACTCTATCCTCCTTGGCTAACTACGATGGATTTTGAAAATTCTTCAACTATTATCTATGATTATGGTGACAAATATAGGTCCATATATTCGATACAGAACCATGTCTGAGTAGGACATACCGATTCTTCTATTACTGGAGTGGACTAAAACTGTTGGGTATGTGTTATATTATTTGCATGAGTAGTAATGCCACCTGCCTCAGGAAACATGTCACCTACCTTGGGAAATGTGTCACCCACCTCGGGAAACGTGTCACGTATTTAGGTGGTTTTTCAGCACATGGTTTTGTCGATGGTTTTCTATTTTTAGTTAAGGAATTAGGGTTTTGGACTAATCCAGATCATTGGGTTAGGGTTTTGGATGTTGCTAGCTCCTATATGTATATTGTATTGTAAAGAATGTATCATATATGAATGAATATAGAATATGTTGGTTTTCCCGGTTTGGATTTCCAGGGGGAAAATCTCTGTGTAATGTTTGTATTTGCCATTGTATATTTTCTATTCTTTTTATGAATATTTGTTTGCAGTAGATATTGTACAAGGTTAGGATATACATTTGGTATCATATCTTTATTAGCTTTAGAGGGACACCTTTGTGGTCAAGGGTTTGGCTCGGGATTGTGATAAGCCTTGTTATAGTGGGAGATCTGTGGTATTGATTTTTCAGGTGAAAACAAATGGAAAGAAATTCAAAGCTAGAGATCGAGAAGTTTAATGGAAAATTTTTTTAGTTGTGGAAGCTCAAGATGGAAGATCTATTGGCGGACAAATATCAGTGGATCGTGGTAGATCTAGGCATTGCACCTACAAGAACTTCAATAGATGACTAGAAAAAGTTGTATTGGAAGGCAAAGAGCACAATTCGACTGTGTCTCTCTGATTCAGTATTACTGAATGTGTCAGAGGAAGCTACAACCAAGGATTTATGGGAAAAGTTGGGGAAGTTGTATTAGTCTAAGTCCCTAGTGAATAAACTATTATTGAGAAAGAAGTTGTATAACTTGAGGATGAGAGATGAAGACTCAGTGGAAAAGCATTTGAACACCTTCAATACTATGGTAAGTCATTTAGTATTTGTTGATATTAAAATTTCAAATGAAGATAAATGTACTAGTTTACTGTGTTCTTTACTAGACTCATGGGATAGTCTGGTTGTGTCCATAGGTAGTAATACCACTTCCTTGAAGTTTGAGGAAGTGGTCTCATATTTTTTGTCAGAGGAGACGAGACGGAAGAATATGGAAGGACATAACACAGACACATTATTTGCAAGAGGACATTCCCAAGAAAGAAACAGATCTAATTTCTCAAGTGGGAGATCTAAGTCTAAGGGTATATCTAAATCTCTCGAAAATTTTGTAAGGGTATGTTGGAGACGTGGAAAAGAGGAGCACTACAAGAAGCAGTGTAGATCCAAAGTTGAGAAAAAGAAGGGATCTGAAGAATCTCATTCTATAGAAGAAAAGACCTCCAAGGAAGAAGGAGGGGATGTGTACTTGGCTTCTTCAAGAACACATGCAGATTAGGAGGCATGGTTGGTTGACTCTGGTGCATCCTTTCATATGACTCCCCACAGGGAGTGGCTCTACGAATATGAAAGGTATGATGGAGGTAATTTTTTCTTAGGTGATGATTCAATAGATAGAATCATAGGACGAGGAAGATTCAAGTTGAGGCTCATAGATGGAAGGATTAGAACACTGCCTGGTGTTCTACATATCCAAGGTTTGGCTAGAAAATTTATTTATGTAAGCAAAATGGACGATGCAATGGTAAAAACAATATTTGAAAAGGAAACCTACAGGATGGTTCAAGGAGAAATGGTGTTGTTGAAAGGAGTTTGGTTTGGAACTCTATATAAGTTGGAAGGAAGCATTATTAGTGATGGGTGTAATAGTTCCATTGTTCCTGATATTAGAGTTGAAGAAGAAATAAATCCTACAGCCTCTGGAGAAAAGGTTATGTTGTGGCATCAAAGACTGGGGCATATCGGAGGGAAGGGTCTTCGACTACTACATGGTAAAGGTATGGTTGAAGGTATGTCTAACTGCTCTCTGGATTTTTATTTCTGTGAACATTGTCTATATGGGAAGCAGAATCGGGTAAGATTCCCCTCTGGTACAAAGAGGGCAGAAGGAATCTTACAGCTAGTTCACAGTGATGTTTTTGGACCTGTGTCGGTCCCATCATTGGGAAAATTTGTGTACTATGTCTCATTTATTGATGAATTCTCGACGAATACTTGGATATATTTCCTCAGAAACAAATTTGAAGTCTTTGACAAGCTTAAAGAGTTTAAGGCTCTTGTTGAGAATCAAATAGACAAAAGAATTAAGGCGTTGAGGAAATATAATGGTAGAGAGTTTTGCGGAAATGAATTTGAAGAATTCTGTAAGAAGTGCGGTATACAAAGGCATAAGATTACTCCATATACACCTCAGCATAATGGATTTACAGAAAGGATGAACAGGATGTTGATGGAAAAAGAAAGGTGCATGCTTAGTGGTGTCGGGTTAGGGAAAGAATTCTAGACAAAGGTAGTTGGTAATGCATGTTACCTGGTCAATAGATCACCCTCATCAGCATTGGATGACAAGACTCTACAAGAGGTATGGACTGGTAAGGAACCTTCTCTCACACATCTCAAGGTATTTGGCTACGATGCATATGTTCATGTTCCAAAGGAAAACAAGAGTAAGATGGATAAGAGGGATGAAAAGTGTATCTTTATTGGATATAAAGATGGTATCAAAGGTTATAATATTTGGAACCCAAAAACTAAGAAGGTAGTTTACAGCCAAGATGTGGTATTTAGAGAAATGAAGGATGTTGTTAAATAGGAAGTCCTACCAAGTAAGGAAGAACTAGAGAAAATAGATTTTGATTTAAAGGATGATGAATCAGACTCTATAGAAGAACATGAATAAGAAGATGAAGATACTCATACTCCAGTATTGAGGATATTGGTTCGAGAAATAAGGCTACCAGAAAGGTATACTCCATCTGATTTTCGTTCAAATTTTGTTTTGTTTAGTACTGATGATGATCCTAGAACTGTCAGGGAGGCAATGGATTCAGAGGATGGAAATCTCTGGAAAAGGTCCATGGATGAAGAAATGGCATATTTTGATAAGAATGAGGTTTGGGATCTAGTAGAGTTTCCCACTGGAAGAAAACCCATTGGAAACAAATGGGTATTTAAAAAGAAGCTGAATGCAGAAGGAAAAGTGGAGAAATACAAAGCTTGGTTAGTAGCAAAGGGTTATTCCCAAGTTGAGGGAATTGATTTTGGTGAGATTTTTTCTCTTGTTGCCGAGTTAACCTCTATAATATTTATGTTATCTATTGCTGCTGCATTTTATTTTGAAGTAGAACAGATGGATGTGAAGACAACATTCCTGTATGGGGATGTGGAAGAAGAAAACTATATGAAAAAACCAAAAGGTTATGCTGTGAAGGGAAAGAAGGAGCTGGTATGCAAGTTGAAAAAGTCCTTGTATGGTTTAAAACAATCACCAAGGATGTGGTATCAAAAATTTGATACTTATATGCTCGAACTTGGCTTCACAAGAAGCAAAGAGGATCACTGTGTGTATTTTAAATTAATTGGTGTTCATTTGATTTATTTGGTCTTGTATGTGGATGACATGTTACTGATAGGAAACAACAAGGATATTATCCAGGATGTGAAAACTCAATTATCCTCTAAATTTAACATGAAGGATCTCAATGCTTCAAATTTCATTTTGGGCATGGAAATTAAAAGAGATCGGAAAAAGAGGAAACTCTGGTTAAATCAGAGAAAATATGTCGAGACAATATTGCAGAGGTTTAATATGAAGGAATGTAAACCGGTCAAGGTTCCTATTCCTATTGGTGTAAAGTTATCTGTGGATCAGTGTCCCAAGACACATGATGAAGAGGAAGACATGTCTCATGTTCCATATGTGAGAGAAGTTGGAAGTTTGATGTATGCAATGGTCTATACTAGACCAGACATTGCACATGCAGTGGGAGTTTTGAGTAGGTATATGTCAAAAATAGGGAAAGAGCACTGGACAATAGTAAAAAGGGTTTTTAGGTATTTGCATGGCACTACTAGTTATGGATTGTGCTATGAAGAAAGAACAGGATTGGACAGAGTGGTGGATATACATGGCTTTGTGGATGCAGACTGGGCTGGAGATCTGGATCGTAGGAGATCTACAAGTGGGTATGTGTTTAACCTATTTGGAGGAGAAATAAGTTGGATGAGAAAAAGACAAGTTGTAGTGGCACTTTCATGTATAGAAGCTGAATACATGGAAACCAATCATGCAAGTAAGGAAGCAATATGGTTACAAATATTGTGTTCAGGTATTGGGTTGGTACAACAAGATGTAAGGATAGAGTGTGACACTCATAATGCAATTTTCCTAGCGAAGAACTCGACTTATCATTCAAATACAAAGCATATTGATGTTCAATATCACTTTGTGAGAGACATGATTGAATAAAATAAAGTATCACTGATGAAGGTGGACAATTTGAAGAATGTTGCAGACTCATTAACAAAATATGTGAGCACTGAGAAGTTCTCTTGGTGTAGAGGATCCATGGGAATTTTTTCCCTAGATTGTTGACTATGTAACCTTGTAACCCCATGTATGCAAAGAAAAAAACAAGTGGGAGAATGTTGGGTAGGTGTTATATTCTTTGCATGAGTAGTAGTGTCTACCTCAGGAAACATGTCACGTATTTAGGTGGTTTTTCAGCACATGGCTTTTGCCAATGGTTTCCTATTTACGGTTAAGGAATAAGGGTTTTGGACTAATCCAATTCACTGGGTTAGGGTTTTGGATTTCATTGGATCCTATATGCATATTTTATTGTAAACAATGTATCACATATGATTGAATATAAAATATGCTGGTTTTCCCGGTTTGGGTTGCCAGGGGGAAAATCTCTATGTAATGTTTGTATTTGCCATTGTATCTTTTCTGTTCTTTTTATGAATATTTGTTTGTAGTAGATATTGTACAAGGTTAGGATCTATAGAAAATCCTCTTCTTCCCCTCCTATATATGTACCTCCATGATTCAGACTAGTGTGAAAGGTTCTCTCCCCTCCGTCTCACTACATGTCTCTCCTTTCTTATCCCCAATATTTTTCCTCTTGTACCTCCTTCCTATGTGCAACTCTCGAAATTCATATTCTTCCTCTGGTATACCATCTTCTTGCATCCTTTGTCCCTCTCTTCCTTTTTCATTGCTTCCTTCATTCTCTCAGACAATCTTCTTGTCATGCCCTGGTTCCCCTATGTGTGCAAACCCCTTTAGCATTTGGACTCCATTATCATCATATGCTTGTCACACAATATCATTTTTATCCATGTACCTAATGCTTTCAAGAACCTACAATGCAAAACTTTGAAAAAGTCCCTTTCTACAATAGTATATGCTTGAATGCAATCTACTGAAAACTTTGTAATATATCCTTCTAATATGTTATCCAACCAAAATCTGTTGCACAAGTAGTTGATTTACTTACATAATTCAGTGGTTTTACATATTCAGGGGTCCAATTCCCCAACATTGTGGCCCTGAACCTTCTACTTTTCTCCACTAATATTTCTAGCCACTCAGACAGAATAATTGAAAATTTTCCAAAGAAAATTTCATGCAGATCTGTGTATACATACCTTTGCATCCATTTCTAGTCACTCATCTGAAGGTTCCTTTTCTCTTGTCATGAAAAATATTGTTCATTTCTTTCCAACCACTTTGATATCTCCTTCTTAGTAGATCTCCAAAACATTCTCTTAATCGCAAAGTCTTGTTCCTAACAACAGAACCATTTGTTGGTGTTATTTTCAATTTGTAAGACCCTAGGTTCGAGTTATATTTAACCTACAAAACCCACCAAACATCAGCCCTTTCAGCATCACCTTCTTGCATAATTGAAGTCTCACCCGAGGTATTTATTGGGACTATGAGAACTAGGTTTATGTAGTATTGAAGGAATGGGAGGTGGCTATCCTGTTCATCCTTCTTAATAGTTCCTATGCATGATATTTTGTCCTTGTTCCTTATTAACTACTTAGTGATTCAGATTCATACTATCATGTTATTCCATATTTATATATATTTCATTGTTGTAACAATTATGAATATTGCAGCATGTTTAAGCATAATACAAATCTATCTATGATACATTTAGACAGAATTTGTAAGAAAAAATATAAAAGACAGACAACACATGATTCAATATCGTCTATTTTGCATTCCTTTATTGATTCTTCTCATAAAAAAATCGTTATATTCAAGAACTATGGAAACCAATCATATGGATAAACCCCTAACAAAAAATCATAACTTGAGAGACAAATAGTGGGGAACTAGGATCAAACCAACTACACATGGAACCCCTATTTTCCCAACCCATTACATATTTATACATAAATCTATGGCTAAAAGCCTTAATCTGTTCATCCCAAAAATACCCTATTACAATGCATACTTCCCTTAACTAATTTTGTGTTCGTGTTTCTTTTCTCTCTACATGTTACTTTTCTATTGTTCCATTTCTAGAATGTCGATTTTTCATCCTTCTCTCATGCTTTATTCTTTCGATTTCTTTCTTTATCTGTTGTCATATTTATTCTTTTGTCTGTGCACTCTCTTCCTTCTATGCACTTTCCTCATTTTTCACACTTTCCTCCTTCCGTGCATTGTCCTCCTAGATGCACCTTATTTGTGTGCTCCCTAATTGTTATAGTCTGAAAATTCCACATCTATGCATCCAAGACATTGGCCCATCCATTGGCATCCTTTACCAATCATATTGTTGAGGTTTCCTTCTAAAAAAATACTTTTTGGATAATGTACGTATCATGTTGCACTACTATCCTACATACACACACATGTTGCATGTTAGTTATCCCACATACATACGCTTGTTGCATGTTAAGTAGCCCACGTTTACCTCCGAAAGTTGAAAAAAATATAAAATTTTGTGGATTCCGACGGAGTTTATGGGCTATGGAGGGTTTCCTAACCATTTTACCCCTTTAATCCTTTCCCCAAACTGAATAACCATATTTTTCTCATATAAAAATAGGTCTAGGGGAGTCATTTCGATATATGAACAATAGAATAAGAAAACTCTTCCAAAATCCTTTCCCTCGCATTGCCCAATTTTTGCATCTTTCTCTGAGTTTTAGCCTCAACATTCCCCTCCATCCATTCTCCCTATACAACCCTTCCTTCTTCCCTTCATGGCATGTTGGTTGTGATAATTCTATGTGGGATTGGTGCACTTAGACCCACGATAGAGGAGCCCAGACTTGGTTCTTAGAGTGGTGTCCATAAGCGAAGGTTGAAACCTTTCATCTTTTATATGAATAAAAGATATTATCTTTGTCCCAAAACCTGTTAAGAACAAAATACCAATATAGCATAGAAAAACCTCAGAAAAAGTACTCAACGCCTTGAAAAAGAGATAATTTCATATAATAAGCCTCTTTGAGGGTTCAACCTCCTTTTACCCCACTTAAATGTTCAAGTACAAGATGATTCCAAATGAAAATGTCTCCTTGGTATATATAGGAGACTAGGAGGTATAATTACAACTAATGGCCTAAAGTCGACATAAATAAAATAACATTACTAATAAAATATGCCCCAATTGAGGGGTAATAAGCCAATATTAGGGCTTAACACGCCCCTCCCCTTGATACAAGTGTTGTCCGCAAC
>ML788354.1:313126-329733 GCA_009831015.1 Picea engelmannii
TTGTGAAAAAAAGACATGAAAACCTACATGAAGAAACATTAAAGCATGTTATACCATGAAATCACATAAACTGATAATCACTTAATACATTGATGAGTCAAGATAATTTCAAACACACAAGAAAGAGGCAATTGAAACCAAGCAAGTGACACTATCATCAAGGTACAAGTGAGATTTTGTCTAATGCAACCGATCCAAATCATGAGACATCATGCAAATGCAAAGCTGCATTCAAACATGAAGTGAAACAACCAATTAACATTCTCAATTCTCATGGAAGTCAAAAGGCATTTGTTAAATGTAATATGAATAAAAAAATGCACATTTGAAAAAAAAGATCAACCCAAAATTTTTAAAAAAGTGGAATTTCCATGTTTGCAAACTAAACCTTAACAAAACCCCATTTTATTGAGCCTCTTTGACAACTTAAATCCTCCTTGACAACTTAAATCTCATAGGGTCCCTCTATATATTCCTTATGTCATAGAGAAAGTTTACAAGTTGTCACTTTAAAATTAAATTATGAAATTTCAGAAAGAGAGATAACTATGTTGAACATATTCCATTACAAGGGTCCCTCCATATATTAGTTGTGTCACTAAGAAAGGTTACAAGTTGTCAATTTAAAATTAAAGCCTCTTCTACAACTTAAATCTCATATGGTCCCTCCATATATTCCTTGTGCTACTGAGAAATTTTACAAGTTGTCAATGTAAAATTAAGTTACTAAATCTTGAAAAGAAAGATAATTATGTTGAATATATTTGTCACTAAAAAAAAGTTACAATCTGTTAATTTAAAATTAAACCAAAACCTCTTATGAGCCTATTCTACAACTTAAATCTCATATGTAGAGTCCCTCCATACTTCTTATGAACCTCTTCTACAACTTAAATCTCATATGTAGAGTCCCTCCATATATTCTATTCTCATATGTAGAGTCCCTCCATACCTCTTATGAGCATCTTCTACAACTTAAAAAATCATCTCATGTGTAGAGTCCCTCCATATATGAAGAAATTTCACAAGTTGATTAAGTTATGAAATAAAGATAACTACTTGAAATATATTGGACTCCATAAACACAGAAGGTCCCACCATATATTACTTGTGTCACTAAGAAAGGCTACAAGCTCTCAATTTAAAATTAAGCCTCTTCTACAACTTAAATCTTTCATAGGGTCCCTCCATATATTACTTGTGTCATTAAAAAGGTTACAAGCTGTAAATTTAAGCTATTGAATCTTGTAATAAATGCAATATTAACCAAAAACATCTTCTTCAATTCATCAATATTGTTCTTCATGCATCATCTTCAATTCATCAATGTTGTTCTTCACAGTGGAAAGTTGCTATGCTGCAACATTGCATATTATCATGGAGCGTACCTTCCTTATCTAGAGAACTATGAGCCATCTTCACTGACCATATTTGGGAAAATAAAGGTGCAATTGCAACAGTACAGCAAGTTTCTTGAGAACTATAATGAATGCTGCGAGTGTCGATACTATCTACTGGAATCAATCGAAGTTTAATGCTCAGATCTCATGCTGGATTTGCTGTAATTGACAGGGAAACAAAAAAATTCTTTAAATTATGCAAACATTTCCAGATGATGTATGGTAAAGGCGTTACAAAGCTGAAGCTAAAAAATAGTATTTGAGGGTTCTTTTGGAACCATATGGGGGCTTAAAAAATCCAGAGTTAAAATTGGTGTATGATTGTTCAACTCAGATTTGGCTTAAATAATAGTGGTGATTCTGATCATTCAAAGGAAAATGATTTTGACAGGCCTCTCCAACAAAGATTACAGACGAATATTATTAAATTTGATCGCTTCAGGAATCAATGTAGAAAAGGGAAAAGTGAAAGGTCCTCAGAGAATAGAATGGTCTGTAATACACATGGCCAACAATATGAGTGGACAGAATGGAAAGAAGAGGACACAAGGGTCCTCGAACGAACGAACAGAACAAATTGCTTTTGCACTTGTTCCAAAGCAATTTGTTATATTCCAATTAATGGACGAGAACGAATGAAGAACAAGAATAAGGTTTGTACCCTATGGGACGCATTTCTCTATGTCAAATTATTATTTATTCTAATGGTCAACAGTCAGGGTTGCTTAATATTGTATGGACAAGCAGCATTCAATGAGTTGTGAAATTTTTCAACGATTGATGGCATTAATATATCCTCAAGTAAGTGAGGAGTACAGATTGGCTGTTGAAGGCTGTCGCAGAAAGCTTCGAGGATTCATCCAAGGTACGCTTCATTAAACGTTCCTCTGGACCTTATTTGCAGGTATGAACATTTGTGCATTATTAGTAACTTCTACTGTATTGTTTTGTGGCGACAGAAAAACACTGTGCTCCCCTCGTTTTGCGATTAGCGTGAGTCTGAATCTCTCGGTATCTCAGTTTACTTTCTTTCTATGGCGATATTAGGATATGGGAGAGAAATTATGCATTAATGTTTGACAATTGATTAATCAGATGGCATTCCGCGGGGACATATGACACAAATAGTAAAACTGGAGGACCTTTTGGAACCATTAGGAACAAGGACGAACTCTCTCATTCTGCGAATGCAGGACTTGACAGTGCGGTGAAGCTCCTGGAACCCATCAAAGAACAGTTCCCCATTCTTAGCTATGCAGACTTTTATCAGGTATGGAAACCATTCGTTACAACTTTGTTATCAGGCTACCAGTTGTTACAACTTTGTTATGAGGCTAAGTATGGGATTTAAGAAAAGTTTGTAGGAATTCGAAGAGTTATACATATTGGTTAAGAATATTCCCTGCTTCACTCCCGAGTAGCTCTCTGCCTTGCCTTGCCTCACTCTTTATCCTGAGCTTTGGGGCAATTTAGATAGGGAAAATTTGCATTTTTTCCTACGATGTTAAAGGTTTAAATCTAAATCCAAAGGATAGGGATAGGGTATTTACTTTAACAGTTTAAATTGTTTAAATTTAAATCCAGAGGAATAGGGTATGTACTCCTTAAACATTAATAGTTAAAATTGTTGTATTGAGTTAGGGATCATTGGTCTCACAGACAAGACAAACAAGAGTCTCACAAACAAGAAAATCTTAGATACTAATTTGATATGGACTTAATATGACCTTAAAATTAAATTGTTATTATTATATATATTATAGATTTTATTTTATTTTATAAATTTTATAATGAAATGTAAAATTTGTTTATTTTTACATATAATTAAGTTTTAATTAAGAAATATTAAATTTTTATTTAAAAGTGCATCAGCTTTAGTTTCTATATTCGATATCCAATAAATTTGGAATGAGTGTTAATAGCTTATTGTTAGGATTAAGTGGACACAAAAAAAAATGAATCAGTTTAGGTTCCTGCCAATAAATCTAGCATTTATGGTAAATCATCTTTTACAGAAACTAAAATTATTTAAAAAACTTGTTTTTAGCAAATCAATTATTGACAAAATCACAATTTTATATTGTTTAAATCTTGTTTTTGAATGCATCAATCATTTGAGCACCCTTAAAAACCTCCAAAACATTTTGAATATACATCTTTTTGAATTCCTGACTAAAATTTGAACAAAACTAATCTAAAGAATAACTAAAAAAAATAAAATTATAAAAGAAAACATAAAAAGTTTAAACTATGTCATATGTTAACCATATTAAAAAATATATTAAACACCTTTTAAAGTTATTATAAACTTTTTTTTAAACTAATTTACAAAACATAAACATGAAAAAAGAGCGAATAATATTAATGACAATATTAATATATAATAATCACCTTAAACAAAAACATATAAGGAAACAAATAATAGTCATCAAACATTACAACATTAATAATGATATATAATAATGGTGATTATTGTTGGTTATAAGAAAAGATTTCCTAATAATTATATAAAAAAAAATGTTTTAATTTAAAATTTAATTAATATTTAAAAAAAAACAAAAAAACAAATATTTATTTTTTTAATTATAATTAGAGATTAAAATAAATTTAAATTTTATATTGATTGTTTTATATATATATATATATATATATATATATAACATTATTTATCATTAAAAAAATTTCAATAATAACAATAAACAAAGATAAAGTGATACTTAATGAAATCAAAATTTAATATTTCCACTCAAATACTCTATTTTAACAACATACAAATTACTTTGTTATACCATTAAATAATATAACTCAAAAGTTAATGTCTCACTCCAATCTTCTATAATAACAACATATAGATTACTTTATTATACTCCTGAATGGTAGAAATGTGATAGATTCCTTGTCTACTTAAACTTATGAAAACTTATGCCTTCACTCAATCTTCTTATGGCAGACCCTTTATCGACCTAAATTTATCCTCCACAGGATTTCAACATACATCTTCTCCAAGAGAACCCAATTCTCACCATGCTGAGCCTTTTATAATTGCAAAATTTGAGAATTTCACTTTCCTATTGCAAACCCTTTCTCCAGTTTCCCATTTCCACTGACATAGGCTAACATCTCTCAGAGCAATCATACATAGAAGAAATGCTACTACTTATAATACGAGTATTCCTAATTCAATTATATTGTCACTATGAAAACTACAGCTTGCAGGGGTTGTAGCCGTTGAAGTTACAGGAGGGCCCTCAGTACCTTTCCATCCAGGAAGGACAGTAAGCCTTCTACTACCAAAACCCATATATATAAAACAATAGATGTGCTTGGTGTAGCGGTTATAATGGTTTTAAATCTACTGAATCATGCAGGATCTCTCTGACAGCCCTGAAGAAGGGAGGCTACCTGATGCCACTGGAGGTAACAAGCATATTCTTCTCATGGAAAGCTCAGTGATATCAATTAGCCTTTTGTACACATATCTAACATGACAAGTTCATGTCGCATGCATGAATTTCTGATAACAGGGTCCGACCATCTTCGATCAGTTTTCTACAGAATGGGATTGGGAGATAAAGATATAGTAGCACTCTCCGGAGGCCACACTCTGGTAAGCATTGAAAAAATGAAAATATGATTGCTATAAAAGGACATGGGTTTTGGGAGTTTTACAATATTTGTATACTAGGATAGGTCCATTTTGATCTGGGATCGAAACTGCAAGCATAAACTTAGATGTTTTTTTAAACATAGTTTCTCAGTTTGAATTCCAGTAAGATATGGAAAAAGTTGGGTAAATTTTTCCATTTAAAAAAAATAGTCAAAATTCATGAGTATATTACACAAAAATTAGTAGTATTTACCATATCCAGAGGCACCTACACAACCATCATATATTTTTTGCTTACATTCAGAGACATTCAATACAAAAAAAAAATAGTCAAAATTCATGAGTATATTACAAAAACATTAGCTCTGTTTACCATAAACAGAGGCACCCACACAACCATCATATTTTACTTACATTCAGGGACATTCAATACAAGCAATCTTCAAAAGCAGGATATTCCTGAGATATTTTCTTAAAAGTTAGCATATTTACCATATCCAGAGGCACCTACACAAACATCATATTTTTCTTACATTCAGGAACATTCAATGCAAGCAATCTTCAAAAGCAGGATATTCTTGAGATATTTTCTTAAAAGTTAGCAATATTTACCATATCCAGAGGCACCTACACAAGCATCATATTTTTCCTACATTCAGGAACATTCAATGCAAGCAATCTTCAAAAGCAGGATATTCCTGAGATATTTTCTTAAAAGTTAGCAATATTTACCATATTCAGAGGCACCTACACAACCATCATATTTTTCTTTCATTCAGGGACATTCAATACCAGCAATCTTCAGAAGAAAGGATATTCCTGAGATATTTTCTCCCTAGTAATAATTCTTCTTTTGGTTTTCTCCTTCTTAGTAATTCTTCTTTTGGTTAAAGATCAGATATAAAACTATCAAAACAATCTGAATTAAAACTATCAAAACAATCTGACTTAGTAAATAACTTACCTTTTCAATATCTTGTAATCTTATGGACTTCCTTTATATCTGCCACAATGCTACATGTGCTCCATTTAATTTCTAAAACAGGTCAAGGTGTTTCTGGATCTATTGTGATCCCTCCAAAACAAACAACATTGACTATGCTTTGAAGATGTACTGAATAAGAAGGGATGGAAACTGCATGTGTAAACTTAAAATCTCATGTTAAGTTATAGCGATCTATTTTAAATTATGTTTATAATAATTTATGGATGTCTTTTCATGAGTATGAGTGTGGTATTTTTGTTTTTTGAAATATAATGTTAAATTATTTGTTTGACTACTTGTCCTGAGGATGCACTTGAGATATCTGATTTAAGATCCGAAACATTTACAATATACAAAATGGTTATTGGTTTTTCCCAGCATCTTTTATAACCAATCTCACCACACAAATCTGAAAATCTATCATTAGAAATATCCAAAATCTTAATAATAACTGCTATGGATTTACATGACAGGGAAGATGTCACAAGGAGAGATCTGGATACGAAGGTCCATGGACGAGAACTCCGCTATTATTTGATAATTCCTACTTCAAGTAAGACCTTTAGAATTAGCTTTCGCTTATTGTATCAGTGGGGCATTAGATGTGTGTTAATCTCTAATGGTTGATAATTTGTGCATTAACAGGGAACTATTGGTTGGTGAACGTGAAGGCTTGATACAACTCCCTTCCGACAAGGCTCTTTTGCAGGATCCTATATTTAGTAAATATGTCCATTTATATGCTAAGGTACAGTAACTAAATGCACCTAACGAGTTTTATTTCAGAGTCTAATATTCTCAAAGTTTAGAGTGAAAATTCTAACTCCAGATACATGAATTTTGCAGGACGAGAATGCATTCTTTGCTGATTATGCAGAGGCTCATCTGAAGCTTTCGGAGCTTGGGTAAGCATAAGCTGTTAGTGTTATTGTTGAAAGATTAATTTATGGAAATGCAAAAAAATAAAAAAATTCGTAACCACACATTAAGTTAGATATCTCTCAGACCGTAAGAGTATTAAACTAGCATTCTAGGGCCTCTCAAATATATGATTCAAATCTTACCAGGAATACTAAATTTTATGCAGACTAGTCATAGATATAAATATTATTTAATATAATATAGTTGTTTGGCTATATTTTTGGATAAGGGATGATTTTGTTTGGATAAGGGATAGTTTTATTTATCCGAAAAAGATTAATATAACAAATTTGGTGTTTTGATTAAGGATTTATGACATAAGTCTTAAGGATTTATAGCAATAATTTTTTATAAAATCTAATTCAGTTAAACATAAATATATATTTTATTCAAAAGAAATATTAGTTTTCTCTACATTAAAGAGTTTTTACAATAATTAAAAAATCATGTGCTATATACTTATAGGTTTTGTTCAAAAATTTCACTTTTAACATTTTGGGTTGTGTGGCATTGTCTTGTTTCGACTACATGGAATTGGAATTGACCAACCTATTCCTACTACAACTAGACTCATTTAACACCTTGCTCAAAACTATGTCTTAACCTACAACTTGTTAGACATGCAACTAAGTTCAACACAACCAAGTTCTCTAGCAATCGACACACATCCAACCATGGCCTTAAAGCATCCTAGCTATACTTTAACACTTAACTAATATTCATCAATTCAATGCAAGGAACAATAACATCCAACAAGCATAGAGAGACCACAACACTTAAGTATGGGTGACACTCAAGGTGGATGAATTAACTATATTAATATGAAGAAGTTTACAAAGATACAAAAAGGGACTCTGACCAAGTGGTCTGCAACCCTTTTATAAAGATACAATATCCAAGGAATAATTTCATATAGCCACAATACTTGTCAATCTAACCCATTAGATATCCATTGATCTACCTCCTATAGTTCCCCTTTCTCACTTGCAACATCATTAGTTTAGCTCTTCCATGACTTAGACACTTGATACCTGTTTTCTAAGTCCTCCATGCAAACTACCTAAGACTTAGCCAACATCCAAGTCATTCACTATGCCAAAACCCATATTCAACACCTCATAGAACTCATTTTCCACTCTTCCAATCGCTTCTTAATTTACCGCTTGATGACAAATGACTTTACACAATGATCATATCCTTTTTATATAGGTGAAAGGTGCCCTTATCATTTCCTTCTTCTAAGGTGCCTTACACCATACTCTACACCCAAGTGGACCTTGTTGGCTTGCTTACACACATTCTTCCTAATGTTGGGGGGTTGATGACCCAGGGTTCGTCCAAATTTGAACAACAAAACCCAAAGGCATCATCATATCGATCTTCATTCGAGCACTGAAGAAGGTCTCACCCAAGACACCATGATAATCATAGAGACCATTTGGTCTTTTGTCAGATATGAAGGGAAAAGGTATACAAGGAATCCACTCAGATTGTTATTCATTCATTCGGTCATAACTCATTAACAGAGAAACAACATAAACCATTAATAAAAGAATCCATTTAACTCAGGACATGCATATCAAATGATAGAGAGAATGATGGCTTTGTATGGTATCCAATAAAGCTTCAAAACACATACATTACACACACTCATGTTACACATAGAAATGTGCTCTGCACTTTGATTCATTCTATAGTCAATGCATTATGTTGTGTCATGTGCTCTATGTCCATGCTCTTCTCTAATGAATTGAATCCATTACAAACTCTAATCAAGAATTTTTTCCAGACTCATTTAAAATTGTTATAAAAGTCAAACTAGACCTCATACAAAACTCAGACTAACTTGATCTCTTCCAGAACTCTCTCTCACACACACCAACTCTTTCTCGTTCTTGTTCTTCTTCTCCTTCTTTTGCTCCGGTGCTCTGTCACTTTCTTCTCTTCTCCACTCTCTCTAGTGATCGCTAGTTATGCATGCTTCTATTTTCCACATGCAATAGATGTGATCTCCTTGGAGCATGGAAATCCTAATGAACTTGCTAGATCATCCATCCTCCATCCCACAATCTGTCGTACTATATTTTTTCATCATTCAAGGAGATTCTCAAAGATATTCTTTGATTCATCTTACATGCGGTATCTTCTTGATTCTTCTACATGTAGTAAAAAACTTGGTTGAAGTGTGTGCCTTCTTTATTTTGTCACATAAATATTGATATGTGGACACAATTAAGTTGATGTATGCACACAAATATGATATGTGCGCACACACACAACTCACACAAAAGCTCTGGTTCCAACAGGCCCCCAACACTATTACTTGGCTCGTCCTCGAGCCAATGCCACTGCTCATGGAGTTACTAAGGAAATGGATGGGATTGTGTTCATGTGTTCTTGGAGGAACTCTCGTAATTGGATATCAACCTCATCAAAATTTATGTGCAACCTTTGAGTGAGGTGCACTACCTCTGATGCATCAAGCAATGTAACTTGTGGAGCTTGGAGGTTAATGAGCTCCATTTTTTCGAGAATCAACATGATCGATACCTATGCTTCTACAAGTTGATTGTAGTAGACTTGGGATTTATCAATTGATTCATTATCTATTCCATAGAGAGTCTATTTCTCTACCCTAGCTACAGTAATTTCTTTCATCTTGTTGGCAATGGTTTTCATAACGGCTTGTTGTTCACCCAAGGGTAAGGACACCAGAGCACTCTTTTGTTGTGAGGCCTCCATTTTTGTGGCACAGATCCATTCATTAATGGTGCTAATTTCAGGGGGATTCTAGAGGTGGTTCTAGAGTGTGAAACTATACTTGACCAGCCCTATTAAAAATTTTATTCGTGCCTAGCCATTTTGTAGTTCTTCCTTGGACATGGAAATATTATACTACAATTTTGGATCCTCTGGTGTAGGACACTTGAGCTTCTCGTGAAGCTTAATTTTTTTCATTTCTAGGGCTTGGAGGTGCTCTATGACTTTGCAAATTTTTTGAGACACCTGTAGATCCAACTGATCACTCCATGAACCTTGTGCCCATGAGTACACCTCCTCAAGGGAACTGAGGACTTACATGCAAGTGGCTAGCACTGTGTCATGTTTTGATTTGGTTTCTATGTGCGCAATGGCTTCTACAAGATGAAGGGCTTGAAGATCATGTTGTGCCACCTCTACCTCATGCCTCACCTTCACTTATTGTTAATTCCTTTACTGGGTATCCTTATGCACTACTATTTCCTACTCATGTTGTTTTCATAGTTGTTCATGTGCCTGACTGAGTTTATGGTGCTGATCTTCAAGCTCGGTTATAATTGTAGCCACAAAATTTTACAAGTCCTTGGTAGGCACCTGCACAAGGTCAAGTTCAGCCTTGGGAAATTCGATAGAGATGATGGCCAAGGGACTAACCCAAAACACCATTTTCTACCTCATGTCTTCGGCTTCCTCGAGTTTCTTGTCTTGAAGGGGAGAAACTGGAGGTGATTGGAGGTCCAAGTGATGATAGAGGGAATAAGATTTCCTCCCAATGTCTTTTTGGAAATCATGTTGCGTTGTGAGTTGTGGTCAAAGATCCTTGGCTAACTTAGAAAGGGTGGCCATCATTTGTCCCGTCTGCAACACCAGAGTAACAAGCTCTAGTCATTTTCTTGCAATCATTCATTAGTTCTTCCTAGGAGCTTGTCTGGTGTGGATGTTTAGTTGCGCAAAGGGCCCAGGGACCTTGTTCCTCAATGCAAGTAGTTTATGGTTAGGGTTAGGGTGTCCATTCTTATTATGTGCTAGGGTATATATTAATTGGGGCTAGACCCTACATAGATGAGGGTTTCTTCTTCTTCCATACTATGTCTTCATCCCCCTCTCATTCCTCCTCTATTTTCATCTGCTCCTCCCAAATATACTTTTGTTTTTCTTTACTAGTGTTATCCTTTTGTGGATGAGGTCCCAAGGTGTGTTCTTTCTTTTGGGTGGTTGATTCAACCCTTTTTATCTCATGGTTATTCTTTGCTCATGTCTCAATCTCTAATCGATTAGCTTAAAAGGGGGGCTAGTAGTCCTTAGGCCATTCTTTGACACCCAGTTGGATTTCCTCATTCATGATGGAAAAGGGGAGTCTGGTAGCAACTTTGTCCTTGTCTACCTGAGGGTAAATGAAAACATTATGGACGTTTCATTCAAATCTAGGATAATAGGAATACCTTTTTAGGAGATGCTTAGTAATGCATACCATCACATTGGTTGCTAGTATCAATTGGGTGAACCATTTCTAGAAATCCTTATTTTGTTCGACCTAGACTTCCAGGTCCTTGATACAATGCA
Organism: Picea engelmannii; assembly: GCA_009831015.1. Classification (NCBI taxonomy): domain Eukaryota; kingdom Viridiplantae; phylum Streptophyta; class Pinopsida; order Pinales; family Pinaceae; genus Picea; species Picea engelmannii. The sequence continues at coordinate 324,363 of ML788354.1, forward strand.
ACATCAGAAATATGGGTGCAGAAAATAACAGTTCATTTTCTGCATCCTCCTCATGACCCCAAGGAGGTTAATGCCACCCTATCCAATTCATATCCATTTATTGAAGTACTGGATCTTTGGGAAATTACAACAAACTGCAACCAATTGATCTTTCCAAATCCTTATTCCCATCCACATAGTTAGCCTTATTTGCATACAACTCCTTATTCCGATACAGTTAGCCTTTGATCCAACCCCCGTTGAGTTTTCCAAATTTCCTACTTGATATTTTATTGCCTTTGATCCTTCCAGGGGGTCAAATAATGTTCTAATATGGACCCACTCTTAGGCCAAGTTATGGGCCTCAAAATAGTCATCCAAAAACTCATTCAATAGGCACCAATCCCAAGCCATTTGGACTCCTGTAGTACATCTATCAACAATGAGAATGAATACAATGCTACGCTCATCCCTCTAGCATTTTGGAAGTAGATTGTATGCAACTAGTTGCATCACAAATCTGACTATTGGGTTATTTATCTCATGAATCAAAATCTCGCGCTTCCTTCTACACATCTCAAATCTGGTGTAGACTTCCTCTCGGGTGACATATTTGGCCTTGATGGTGTTGGTTGGGCCATCACCTGATATTGGGAGGCCTGAGACTCGATGCATGGTATTATGGTCAAATAGGTATGGCTTTTCGAACCATAGATACTCTCCATGTAGTTTTATTAGTTGGTAGTGCACATAGGCCTATATTGTTGAGCTTCGACTAAAATGGGGGTAGTTAACCAAACTCATAACACCAAATTGTCAAAGGGGATTCACCTATTTCTATATATTTATCTTTTTTGACCCCTCGAGCTACTAAATAATAACATCATATTTATCAAACTGGAGTTTGGGAAATTGGTTTGGATCGTAGATATTTTGATCTCTACATCGCAGAACAAGAACTTTTCCCAAAATCAAAACCTTAAAACTTACAACTTTGAGCATTACTGGCTTTGGTACCAACCATTGCTTCATGGCCTTGTAATTTTGTCTTGTATGTGGTTTTTTTCGGGGATGCTATTATGTTCTGTAAATTTCATGTTCTTCTCGGATATACTATTTAGCTTAAAAAAAATCTAGGACTAAACAACATTGTTGAACTTGCTTGGTTGGTAGTTGGGTGCTTCTCTCATCAAATCTACTCTTATTCTCGTCCTAGCTTGGGAAAAAATGGGAACCTTGGAGAATGAGTAAGGGAGGTTAAATATACAGAGGGATAAGGGTCCCCAAGTTGTCACTTTGTCATAAAAGTTATGAATCATTAGTGTTCCCTAATATAAATATCATAAACCATGGAACTGCCTTACTTCCCTAGTTTTCATTTACCACCATGCCATTGCTATCATTTGGTTGTTAAATACTCCATTCCTTACTGTCGAAGTCACTTGGGATTTTCATATTGTTGTTAGCATCCCTCATTCCATCCTTTCAACATATCATGGTAATTAATTTCCCATTCTTTCCAAATCATAAAAATATCACATTGGACAATGGAATTTAAACCTCGATTTTTTCCAAAACATGTCAAATCTTTGCAGGGGTATGGCATGTCGCATCCTCATTTATTACAATGAAGCATATATGACACCTATTATTTATTGTGATGTTGACTACTCTATGCATGCAAAAAATCTTATTCTTCGAGGGAGCCACACATGGTTACTGTGCACCCATGCACTTGTGCCAAAGATGTCAACTTGTCGCATCGTCCCTTGGAAAGCCACAACACTTCTTTACTTGAATCCATTTTCTTGGAACTTACCATGGAGGATCATTAAAAATAATGGTTGGGACTATGGGAATTCACTAGCTTCCCTCTCCTCTAATTGGATTAATATCAAGCCTGCACCACCTGTCCAATGGCACAGTGATAGTTGAAGGGATGTGATCGATGGAACTTCATGTCAAGACAACATGATTGGTTTTCAGATGGATATTTCATGCACCTGGATTCTTCTTAGATATCCAATGGCTCTCACAGGAACACCTATATTTTTGGATATCGACCCCTGATGTGAACCATTGCTTAAGTGACTCCACTACTTCTTCACATTCGTGTAAATGCTCACAATGCACCACCCTGTTGGCAAATGTTTAACAGGTAGCGTATGCTTGTCATTGATGGTAAGTACAACAATGAAGATGGCAGGATCAGAGTGTGCTTTGATGGAAAATCAGGAACAACATAAGTTCAAGAGGAATTAGCGCAGAGTCAAATGCAGTGCGTAGGTGTGCACCAGGGATGAGGTTAACTCATGACTAAAGCTCAAGGAAGATAGCATACTTAGGATCACAGGCAGATCAAAGGTTGAGGCCTTTGACACTTAGAAATTCTTCCAAGTAAGAAGGATGTGTAAGCTTGGAGGATAAGCGTTGCTGATCATTGGATCCCATCCCGAATTCCCAATGACCGTCAGATCTCAATGTAGACAAGAGGAGCGCACAGATATGGAGGATAGATCTCGGGCGTTAGATCTGAGAGTAGGGTCCAACCACCGTTGGATTGAGGAGAACCTGCACGTTCTTTAGAGTGCAAGGAGTAGAGGGCTCACAAATCCCGACAACATGAGGGCCGTCAGATCTGAATAAAGACAAGAAGAGCGCACTGAAGAGGAGGATAGATCTTAGGCGTCAGATCTGAGCGCAGGGTCCGACCACCATTGGATCGAGGAAAACTTGGAGGATCTTTAAAAGTGCAAGGAGTAGAGGGCTCACAAATCCCAAAAGTAGGAGGACCGTCCATCTCAGGGGGTTATGTGGACCGTTGACCTGACTCCCTGTTGGGGTTTCAAGGATCGAGTGTTGGAGATGTCAAACAATATTGACATCAAGAATCCCGAAACTGCGATGTGTGAAATCCCGACTGAATCTGAACTATCAGATCAAGATGTGATCTAGACCGTCGACCCGACTCATGTCAGCAGACCACGCCAGCAAGGAACACGTGGCACAACCAGGTAATGACAAGTGTCAGACTGATTCAACATTTCAGGCACATGTAAGTCACGAATCAGAGTGACACATGGCAGTATTCAACACATGTCAATCCACGTGTGACGTCAGCATATGGACACCACTTCGGAGTTTCGAGGATTGCGTGTTGGAGATGTCAAAGAATATTGACATCAAGAATCCCGAAATCACGATGTGTGAAATCCCGACTGAATCTGAACCGTCAGATCAAGATGTGATCTATACCGTTGACCCGACTCACGTCAGCAGACCACGTCAACTAGGAACACATGGCACAACCAGGTAATGACAAGTGTCATACTAATTTAACATTTCAGGCACATGTAAGTCACGAATCAGAGTGACACGTAGCAGTATTCAACACGTGTCAATCCACGTGTGACGTCAGCAGATGGACACCACTTCGGAGTTTTGAGGATTGCGTGTTGGAGATGTCAAAGAATATTGACATCAAGAATCCCAAAATCGCGATGTGTGAAATCCTGACTGAATCTGAACCATCAGATCAAGATGTGATCTAGACCATCGACCCGACTCACGTCAGCAGACCACGTCAGCTAGGAACACGTGGCACAACCAGGTAATGACAAGTGTCAGAATGATTCAAAATTTCAGGCACATGTAAGTCACGAATCAGAGTGACACGTGGTAGTATTCAACACATGTCAATCCACGTGTGACGTCAGCATATGGACACCACTTCGGATTTTTGAGGATCGCGTGTTGGAAATGTCAAACAAACAATGCAACAGGAATCCCAATTTCGCGATATGCAAAATCACAACTTAAATCGTAGCCGTTGAATCAAGATCAAATCTGGACCATTGATTCCAATCCTTGTCGAAGTTTCGGGGATCGAGAGTTGGACATGTCAAATAATATTGACATCAGGAATATCGATATCACGATATGTGAAATCGCTATGTAATCTGAGTCGTCAGATTAAGGTTGAATCTGGATCGTTGATTCCAGTCCTTGTCGGAGTTTTGGGGATCGAGAGTCGGACATGTCAAAGATTATTGACATCAGGAATCCTGATATCGCGATAGGTGAAATCACGATGTAATATGAACCGTCAGATCAAGTGTTGATCGAAGGGCTACTGATGCATGACACAATGAAACTACCAGAAACCATTGATGGCGTCTGTTAGAGAATTCGAAGAGACACCTGTGTGATCGCCAGAGGAGATGAAGAGTCTCCAAGCTTCGTCCAAGTGAAGGAAGACTATTCTTAGAAGGGATTGACAGATGGATGAGCGCGGAATCCTGTAACTAAAACAGAGAAGGTGAGCTCGACTGTCATAGAGAAGACGAAGAGTCTCAACTGCCAGAGAGGCTGAGGAATCTCAACATAACATCCAATGATGTTGAACGCGTGGGAAAATGGCTAGAGAAGCTGAAGAGTCATGATGATGATCAGACAGAGCACTCGAGAGTTGGAGGATAATGACGCAGAGTCAACATGCAGAGGCATTGCGAACATTGCATGCACAAGGTGCACAGAAGCTATAAATACACGGTACAGAGAAGAGATGGAGTTGTTGTCGCTATTAGAGTTTGTTGTGGTTGTTGTTGGTGAACGTGATTCATGTGTGAAGAAGGAGGAGAGTGCAGCAGTTGAATAGCACAGAAGAGGAACTGTGCAGTGAATGGACATGGTGCACAGAGCATAAAAAGAGGAAGAACAGATAGTGAAAGTGAGGTGTGCAGAAAGGCAATGAGGCAGACAGAGCAACGAAATGCAGCAAAATAGTGAGGAGTCTAGTAAGCCATTATTGAACATCATATCACTGTAATAAGGATCAGTAGCAAAGATTTATATTTCAGGGTGGTTGGGTGGAGCTAGGGAGGACTAGTGTCCTCAAAGGTTCAAGTGGGTGCTTGAACACAGGGAGTTGGTGCTTCCTTCTAGTTGGTGCTAGAAAAACCAGGGAGTTGGTGCTTCCTTCTAGTTGGTGCTAGAGAAACCAGGGAGTTGGTGCTTCCTTCTAGTGGGTGCTAGAGAAAATAGAGAGTTGGTGCTCTCAGCAAGTTGCAGCTTGCAAAACTGAGGTTGTAGCCTCATTATGAATTGGTGCTCATATGTATGATACTGTAAAGAATGTAACTATTACTTATCATATAAATAAAAAGAGGTTTTTACCCTATATGGGTTTCCTCGGGAAATATCTATCTCTGTGTTTCTCATATATGTGAATGATGTTGAAAGTGTCATTGTTTATTTCCCTACATTATTGTGATCATCATTCAATGTCTCTACAAAGAGTTTAAAAGAACCATAATTGTTTAAGCACGGTAACAACTGATTCACTCCCCCTCTCAGTTGTCCAACAATTGGTATCAGAGTCGGCCCCTTTTAT
>ML788354.1:353201-383755 GCA_009831015.1 Picea engelmannii
TCTTGTGTCCACGTGAATTTAGCTCCCTTCTTCTGGAGGGCAATGATTGGACAACCAATCTTGGAGAATCCTTTTATAAATATCCTATAGTATCCTGCTAAGCCCATAAAGGATCTGATATCTGAAACATCCTTTGGGGTAGGCCATTCCATGATAGGCCTGATCTTGTCAGGGTCTACTGCTACTCCTTCTTCAGATATGACATGGCCCAAGTAATGTATTTGCTTCTAGAAAAAGTCGCACTTGCTAAATTTTGCATAGAGATGATGTTCTCTTAGCACTTGGAGCACAAGTCTAAGATGTTCCTCATGTTCCTCTCTATTCTTGGAGTAAATTAATATATCGTCAATAAAAACCAGTACAAATTTTTCTAGAAATTTGTTGAGCACATTGTTCATCAAGCACATAAAAGTGGCAGGGGCATTGGTTAATCCAAATGGTACTACCACAAACTCATAGTGACCATATATTGTCCTGAAGGCATTTTTGTGGATGTCTTCACCCTTTATTCGAACTTGATGGCATCCAAATCTCAAGTCAATCTTTAAGAAGATGGAAGAACATCCCAATTGATCGAACAGGTCATCGATCCTGGGTAAGGGATACTTGTTCTTTATGGTTACCTTATTGAGTTGTCTATAATCTATGCACAGTTAGAGGGTACCATATTTCTTCTTTACAAACAGAATTGGTGCTCCCCATGGAGACACGCTAGGTTGGATATAGCCTTTGTCCATCATTTCCTTTAGTTGTAATTTAAGCTCAACTAGCTTGGGTGTGCTCATCCTGTAGGGTGTCCTAGACACTGGCACCACTCCTGGTGCAAGTTCTATCGAGAAGTCAATGTCCCTTCTTAGAGGTAGACCTGGTACCTCTTCCGGAAATACATCTCTATATTCTCTTAGTGTGGGGTGGTCTTTGAGGCTTTCTTTGTCATCTTCAATTGATTCCAACACCTGTATCGCATAAAGTGGACATCCCTTTTTGCAATACTTTCTCATTTGAAGGGCTGATATTCGTCTCACCAAGACAGGTTTTTGGATCCCTCGGAGGGTTATCCTTCTTCCTTCTTCACCTATACATTCTAAGGTTTTATGGTAATAGTCCAGTCTAGCTTTATATGTGGCTAGCCAGTCCATACCAATCAATAGGTCATATGATCCTAGGGGTAGTATGTTAAGGGTTACTTGGGTGGGGAATTCACCCATAGTGAATTGGCAAGCTGGTATGACCTCTGCTACCTTTCTTTTGGTGCCAGTGGCTAACTATACCAACCATGGTTTGGCATGTTTATGTGGCTGTAATTTACATTTATCAACATCCTTAGGAGCTATATAACTCAAATTTGAACTAGGGTGAATTAGAATAGACACTAGATGGCTGGTGATCATACCTTCCATCTCCACCACTAAATCTTGGTGGTCAGCTTGCTTATTATCCAAGGCTGCATAGATTTGTGGCACACTCCTGGCCACATCATTGATGGTGGTAGCTTCTTGAACGTTGTAAATTCTCCGATTGTTTTGTTGTCGGTGCGGGCAGTCCCTCAGTAGATGTTCTTGTCCACAACCCCAACATTTCAAGGGTTCTCTATTTGGGTTATCAATATTTCCCGGGGTAGATCGAGAAGGTTTATTTCCACTATGGGAGGGGAAACTTTTCTGATGTACACTTCAGGTTGTGAAGTTCATCCTTGAGTCCTTTTTATAGTTCTTAAATCTTGGGGATTTAAACCCCTTTTTCTGGAATCCCGAACTATTCTTCTGCTTCCATCTTTCACGAGGTTTTGTCTAATGCCCAAGATATTCATAACAATATCTTGCCTTTCAGATAGTGTCTTCTAGGGTCTTTTCTTCATCAAACTCAATCCTATTTTGATAGTCCTTAGGTAGTCCACTGATGAATTGTTGCACCTTTGCCTTTTTTTCTTTTATATAGGGTACATACCTCAACAACTCAATGAATCTGTTGACATATTCCTCTATGGTGAGTTTCCCCATCTTGAGTTCATAGAATTCTTTAGTCTTTTCATCAAAATACTTTTCTGACAGATACTTCTTTTTGAAGTATTTCTCAAACCATTCCCAAGATAGGTCCTCTTCGTGAATCCCTTTTACATTCTTAAGGTCTTCCCACCAAATGGAAGCCTTTCCATTCAAGTTGAAAGTGGCTACTCAGGCCTTCAAGCTTTCTGAAAAGTCATAGACTCTGAAATACTTCTTTAGTCCAAGCAGCCAGGCCTCCGCTTCCTCCCCCTTCTTTATTTCACCATCGAAAGAGGGTGGTTTGGCCTTCTTGAATTCTTCGAGATTGTGACATTTGGGATGCTTTCACTTCTTCCATTTTCTTCGAGAATAAGAACTAGTCCTGCTACTAGAAGATCCCTCCAAGTCACCAGTTTCCTTTCTAGAGGACTCATCTGACTCTTATCCCTTATCTCTGGGGTGGACCTTTCTCGAGGTGCTATTCCCAGTGTGACCACTTAAATGAAAACATTTCCATATCTCAGGTGGACTTCAACTTTTCTTTGTCTATCGTTGGTCCGTGTGACTGGTGTCAGGTCCATGCTGTAATTGTCTTTGTATGTCAGAAAAACTCTGCAACAAGACTGCATTAATTTCTATTTTCTTCTCTTGCTCTTTTATCAACCTCTCATTGTCATCCTTGTAGCTCTGTAGTTCGACCATGAGGCTCCTCACAGTCTCAGCTAGATCTAGAGGAGTCTCTACCGCTCTCCTTTTTTCAAACTCTTTGTCTCTGTTGTGGGAGCCATCCCCCACTTCATGGTGCATCACCATTCCATGCGTCTACAATTTACCGCGGTTGATCGTCCGCTTGTGTGAAGGAAAAAAACTTGTTGTTAGTCAATATTTATATTCATTCATAATCAATGCATAATTTATATTCTTCAAATGCATACACACAATAGGAATTTTTCATTCTTAACTTCAGCTTTTGATGAAGGGGGTTAAGATAGAGGGTTACTCCTTTTAAGAGTAATCCAAATGGAGTTTCTGCTCAACTCGTTCATGAGCCCAAGGAGTCCAAGTGTTGTAACCATGCTCTGATACCAATTTGTCACACACCCACTATGACAACCTAGATTTTTCATCTTTTTCTTCGAGGGACAGAATCCATGAGACTTCTATGGGGCCTAGCACAGACCCTCCCTTTCCTTATTCTCCTCCAAACGACCACAATCTAGCCTTAGCGAAAGTGCCTTTTGCAAATCGCGAGTTGGGAGTCAAGACACTCGATTCCCCTTTCTCCAAACGCCGATACCTGAGATACGATATGGGTATGGCTCCTTCCTCACTAGCACCTGCTATATGTAACCGTAGGCCAGGCCAAACACTAGCACCACTTGCAATTTCGCTAGTTGAGGTGTTGAGCCCTCGTGCTCCTCCTTTGCGAAATCCCGAAACGTGAGAGGTCAACGTTACGTGGAATCTGCCAAAGCGACACGCTCACGCCACTTGTTTCCTCTACTGTACTCTATTCACTAGCTATGCCGCTACCGCCCATCGCACAAGACCTCAACTCTCGGTGTTTTACGGCCTTAGCGATCAGGGTGAAACTTCTTCATCCTGCGAAACCCCAAGCCACTATAAGTCAAAAATGGGTTGACTCTTTCCCAGGTGACAAGTGTCCACCACCGGTCACCCACTTCCTAGGATAAATACTAGTGTTACTCTCATCTCGTGACTTTGCGAGTTGGAGTGTTGAGCCCTCGTGCTCCTCCTTCGTGAATTCCTGAGATACGATAAGTCAACAATGGGTTGACTCTTTCCCACACGACATGTGTCCATCAGCTGTCACCCGCTCCCACCTTTCTCTGGGAACTTGTTTTTATGCCACCTGTCAACCATGCGGTCCCCACTTATGGACAAGCCACATGTTTGTGCAAGCCCTCGACGCTCGACACTTCGCGACTTCTACAGTTGAAAAGAAACTCTCTCAAGTTCTGAAACCCTGATAGGTGATAACCACAAAAGTTCTGATCCTACGGTTCTCCCATGGCCTGGATCGAATGGTCACGATCATGTCATGATCTCATGAATCTTGAGTTCATGCAATCCTACCCTTGACCACTCCAACTCGTGAATCAGCGAAATGCTACTCTCCTACCTATACAAAGGCTAAGATCGACTGTTAATAGGGCTCCATTAGATCCTTGGATCTATGGTCCTGGATCCCATCGCTACTTGCGAAGGCTGAAAGGGTTGAGGTATTAATGCCTGTGCTCCTTCTCTAGATCCATTGGTATCAACAGATATGGGGTATTCCTGAAAGGATTCTGGCCGTTCTTCAACCAAATGATAGGGTATTCTCTCTTTCTATAATTGGGCTCTCTATCCCTTCTAAGCTTGAATAATGAAATTCAACTTCTCAAGGATTCAAACTCCCACGACTCCGAGACCTTAGAGAGATACCCTTCCAGCCCCAGACTTAACCGTTTGTACAAAAACCAATGATGAAATATAGTCATACACATGCATCCATTATTTCCAGTTTAAAACACCAGGCAATCATTCTACACGAAAATTATTATGGGCATATAAACATAAGCATACATTCATGATATTCAGTTCGAAATACAAGGTATAAAACACTTATCAGATCTACCAGGTGTGATGCAACTAATGAGAGGGGTTCTCGTTTCCACCCAACCGTAGGCTCAGTGACTCCAAACAGATTTACCACTAGCCACCCCCAAGATAGACCACAATGCTCTGAGGTTCAATCTCCTACTTCCAGCTCAACGGAAATCAAGGATGAAGGTTACTCTCCTTCTCCTTATATAGGAAAATAATCCAGGACGAAGGTTACTCTCCTTCTCCTGATCTTAAGAACTCCTTGCATTTCCATGGTTTTCTTCAATTCCCTTCCGCAATCTCTGTCGCGCGCGCTCTTCTCTCCCCCCTTCCACATTTTCTCTCTTGCCAATTTTTGTCTGCAAGGTTCCATGTGGCATGAATTTCGTCGTCCGTGGTCAGTTCTGAGGACTGTTACGGATGGGCGCTTCACCCCCATCCCCACATTAAGTCTTTGAGGAGCCTCCCTACCTACCAATCTGACGGGATATCCATTCCAGTATTAGAGAGCTGCTTTGGTTTTTGAGAAAGTATAAACTAGTATGGTACTGTCTCGGTGTGCAAGATACCAGATATACAAGATATGCAGAACATAAATAAAATTCTATAAATGGCAGAATAATAGTAATATATCCAGCATAATCTCCAAAATAACACAGAAATGATATAAGAACAACAATAGAAATAACACTTTGGTTCAGAAAGAAATGTTCAAGGCCTCTTCGAGGGGGAAACCTCCAATCGAGAAGCACTTTGTTACAATAATCTCCAAGCTAGGGTTTTCATACCCTCGACCCTTATTTATACTAAATATATCTATCAAGAGAAGCATCTAGAGGAAGATCCTTCTAGAAGCAGAAGCTTGTATTAGGTCTTCTTACATCTGCCTTATTCTATTTTATTGAAAGGCCTTATTAATATTGACCTTTATTACATTCGAATATATTGATCTACCTATGTGCAGGTTAGGACCCTAACATGTCTGTCCCCTTTAAAATAGCCTTGTCCTCAAGGATTGAGATGTGGAAACTGCTGCAGAATGGTAGTTGGTTCCCAAGTGGCGTCGGCTGGAGTCATATCTTTCCACTGTACTAGCACTTCCTTGATGGTTCTCTGACGTAGGCGATGCTCACGCTGGTCCAAAACTGCTTCTGGTTGTAGACAAATGGATCCTTCTTCAGCTAGCTCGGGAAGGTTGGTTTGAATTTGGCACCTAGTTCCAATCACCTTCTTTAAGCATGAAACATGAAAAACTAGATGTAGCTTCAACTAACTGGGCAGAGCTAACAAATATGCGACTTGTCCCACACGCTTGAGAACTATATAAGGACCATAAAATTTTGGTGCTAGCTTCTGACAATGCTCGGCCTTGAGGGAAGTTTGCTTGTATGGTTGCAATCGTAGAAACACTTGATCCCCTTCTGCAAATTGACGTTCAGAGTGACCTTGATCTACTTGTTGCTTCATGCAATTCTGTGCCATGACCAAGTTCTCTTTAAGGTATGGAGAATATCCTCTCGAACTATAAGTGTTTGGTCAACTGCCTGGACTTTCGCGGTACCCGGTAAGTATGAGAGAACTAAAGGTGGCTTCTATCCATATACCGCTTCAAAAGGAGTCATGCGAGTAGCTGTATGGTAGGAATTTTTGTACCACCATTTGGATAGGAGTAGCCATTGAGCCCACTGATGTTGCTTTTCAGAGGCAAAACACCTCAGATATGTTTCCAAACACTTGTTGACAACTTTTGTTTGACCATCATTCTGGGGATGATAAGTTGTGCTGAGATGCAATTGGGTGCCCTGTAGCTTAAACAGTTCTTGCCAAAAATCGCTTGTGAAAGTTGGGTCACGATCAGAAACAATAGAGTGTGGCATGCCATGAAGCTTGAAGACCTGGTCCATGAAAAGTTGAGCCACCATGGATGTAGTAAATGGGTGTTGAAGAGTGCAGAAATGAGAATACTTGGAAAGGCGATCCACAACCACCATTATGAATAATTTATTCCCTGATTTGGTTAAGTCGGTAATAAATTCCATAGAGATATCCTTCCAAATAGAAGGTGGAATTGGGAACGGTTATAGTGTGCCCGAACATTTGACTATTTCTCCCTTGTTGCGTTGACACACCTCACATTCAGCGACAAAATTACAGATATCTTGTTTCATACCATCCTAGAAAAAAGAACGTTTGACCCTGTCATATGTTTTGGTGAACCCTGAGTGCCCCGCTATGGGTGTAGCATGAAGCTTAGAAAGTACTGTGGATTTAAGCATTGATTGTTTACTTAAATACAAACGACCTTTGTATCGAAGCTCATCCTGGAGCCAAGAGTACCCAGGGGAAGCCAGAGCCTTGGTCTGCAATCACTGGATCAGATGCGAACTTTTGGGATCTTGAAGCCATTCCCAGGGCAGAGCTTGGAGCCAATCGGGAACAATGAAGGAAAGAGAAAAAAGGGATCCTTATTCTTCATATTTTTAGGACAGTGCATCCGCCACTACATTGTCTTTTCCCTTCTTGTAAATGATCTCATAATCATAACCAAAGAGCTTAGTCACCCATTTTTGTTGCTCCTGGGAGGAAATGCGTTGTTCCAGAAAGTACTTGAGGCTTTGATGGTCGATCTTAATTTGGAAGCATTGCCCCAAGAGATAAGGGTGCCATGGATCAACGACATGCAAAATAGCCAACATTTCCTTTTCATAAATGGGTTTGCCCAGATTCCTTTCAGACAGTTGCTTGCTTGTGAAGGACAAAGGTCGACCCTCTTGCATAAGGACAATGCTGATTCGTTTCCCTGAGGCATCACATTCCGACACAAAGGTCTTTGTGAAATCAGGAAGGGCCAAAATTGGAGTGGTGCACATGGTCATCTTCAAGGTTTGAAAATCTTGAGCAAAGGTTGGAGTCCAAGTGAAAGAGTTCTTTTTGAGGAGAGTAGTGAGAGGTGCTGCAATCTTTCCGTAGTTCTTAACAAACTTGTGATAATATCATGTTAAGCCCAGAAATCCACCCAAGCTTTTGAGAGTCTTTGGGTGTGGCCAGTCTTGCATAGCTTCAATCTTTTTTAGATCGACCCTAATGCCATCCTTGCCAACTAGATGACCCAGGTATTCTAATTCTGAGGCACCAAAAGCACATTTAGATTGTTTTAGGAAAAGTTGGTGTTGGGAGAGGAGATGGAGAACTTGATCCACATGAGTGAGACGGTCTGTCCAAGTTTTTCTATAGATGTGGATATCATCAATGAAAACTAAGACAAAATGACGAAGAAAGGGATGGAAGACATGATTCATGAGGCTTTGGAAGGTGGATGGGGCATTACACAAGCCAAAGGGCATGACCAAAAACTCATAGTGGCCCTTATGAGTGAGAAAGGTCATCTTGGGAATGTCTACCTCTTTCATACATATCTGGTGATAGCCCGAGCGAAGATCAAGTTTAGTAAAGAATTGGGCGCCACTCAATTCATCCAGGAGATCATCAATGACAAGAATGGGAAATTTGTCTTTTATGGTCAGTTTTTTGAGGGCATGGAAGTCAGGACACATTCTCCAAGAACCTTCTTTCTTCAGGACCATGAATACAGGAGAAGAGTAAGGGCTTGTACTAGGGCGGATAACTCCTGCATTAAGGAGTTCCTAGACCATTTTCTCAATTTCATTTTTTTGTGAAAAGGGGTGGCGATATGGACGGATATTGGGAGGAAGGCTTCTAGGTACAAGGGGAATGGAATGATCATGAACATTGCTAGAAGGAGGGAGTCCTTGGGGAGTGGAAAATACCATTTGATGTATAGAAAGGAGAGCTTGGAGGTCATGTGGCACCGGGGGTGTCTCCGTTTCTTGTATGGCATGGAGTTGGGCAATGACACCAGAATGACATTTTTTGAGAATCTTTTCCATCCGATGGGAACTAATGACCTCAGGTGAATCAGTAGTGATGCCTTGGAATTTATATTGGTGGCCTTCCTGGTTGAATTGCATGGTCAATGCCTTAAAATCCATGAGAATGGGACCCAAAGTTCTTATCCAGTCTGCACCCAACACAATGTCACAACCACCCATGTCGATAGCAAACATATGGGATTTTAGGTGGTAGTCACCGATTTGGAGACACAGATTTTCACAACGCCCTCCACATTTCAAGGAACCACCATTGGCAATCATGATTTGGAAATTGTTGACAACATGGATGTAGCAATGAGTTTCTTGGGCAATGCAGCAATGAACAAAATTATGGGTGCTTCCACTATCAGCCATAATGATGACCTTCTGATGCTTGATGTAACCGATTAACTTGAGGGTTTGGGGAGCGGAAAATCCAGTGAGGGAATTAAGGGAAATGACAGGTTCTACTTTGGGAGGGTCTGAGGAAGGGGTTATGTCAATGATTTCAGGTGACTCAGACAAAAGGGGAGTTTCAACATCCTCTCCTGAAATATCCTTAGAGATGGCCATAAAAATATTTTGTTCCTTACACTTGTGGCCCGGGAAATATTTGTCATCACAATTATAACAAAGGCCTTTGAGTTGGCGTTCAACCATTTTATCCCTAGTCAATTTTTGGATCTTTAATGGAGCGGAGGGAGTAGTGGGAGTGACGGGTTTAGGGTGAGGGATAAAGGAGGGTTTTCAGTTTTGAGATGATACCACCTGTTGTGATTCTTTAGCTCTTTTAGTATCCTCCACCCAAGTCGAGGGTCGAGCCATGAGAACATGGGCCCAAATCTCCTCCTTGAGGCCACTGATAAAACACTCTCGGAAGAAAACATCAATCATGCCCTTACTTCGAAAAGCTAGGTGCTCAAAGGAAGCTATGAAGTCTTCTATTGTTCTGGATTGTTTCAACTTTGTCAAATGGCCCAAATGGTTGGTGTCCATGTCAAAGCGTTCATAAATCTCAGTCACAAATTGGGTCCAAGCAATATACCCTTGACGAGAAGTTTTTCTCCATTGCCACCATTGCCAACGTTCTTGATCTAGATGGATAACACCATATCGTAGTTTGGCCAAGTCATATATGATGTCGTATAAAGAGAAATAATGTTCCATTTGTGTTACCCAACCAGTGGGGTCCGAGCCATCAAATTTGGTCACATCCACCCACAGAAGGTGTATGCCACGTTGAAAGTGATGGTTCTAAAAGTTATGAGAATGAGAAGAATGTTAGCCTTCGGTCTTTGGAGGTGCTTCAGAGAAATGGTCATCTGTAGGGATCTCCAATTTGGTGCAGAGGGATGCAAAGATAGATTCAAGTTGGGTGGTCAGTTCTTGTTTGACTTCCTCCATTGAGGACTGCATGGTTGTATTTATGGTTGCATTGATGTATGAATTGATGGAGGCAATAGTAGCATTGAGTTGTTTCACTTCTTTTTGGGTTTTGAGGAAACCATATTGCAAGGTGTTGAAGCAAGTTTCCAGATCCTACCTACGGGTATGGGCCATGAGGATGGGTGAACTGAAAAAGGGCGGGTGGGGTAAAAAATTTTGCCGAAAAAATGATATGGATGAATGTGATAAGGGTAGCGAGATGATTCCAATTGAATAGGTCTCAAATAATGGTGAAAATTTTCCATACTCATTTTTTTTTTTTTTTACAGCTACGAAGTTATACTCTGATATGAAGAATATCACAGTGATGAAATCCCCAAATGCTTAACCTGAAAGAAATGTGTATTTACTTGGCAACCCGAACACAATTGTGTGACAATAGATCTAGTCTATTTTAATTTGTTTATGTTTTTGTCCCCCAAGGGTTAGGTATTCAAGGGTTCTACAGACAAGGGTTTTCCCTGTGCTATAGCTCTCTGATATATGTGCGGGGTCCAATAGTAGTACTTGGCCCAATATCTCAGGGCACTAACTAAGGAGGATAGACCGTACCCTTAGCCGTACTACCCGACTACCCAGGTACTAGAGAGTATCTTCTCGAGTGTTGTTCTCGGTGACACTATAGTAGTCCAACGGCCGATAGGTTTATCTAAAGAGGGCTTCAGGAAATCTAGGTCGATCTATACACAAGTTTTGTCTGATGTGCTACCACTCAAAGGGGTACCAACAGGGGTTACAAGGGTGGCCAACAGATGTGCGCTTAAGAACCACTTTTATTTCTTGTGTGTATGAATCCCTCAACCACGGGTTTATGCGCATAATGATAGATCTTTGTGGCTTAAAGACACCGGAATACATCTCTACCCCGAAAAAAATTCCCACAATTTCTGCCAAGGAAAGTTCTCTGATACCACTTGCAAGATACCAGATATAAAAAATATGCAGAAAATAAATAAAATGCTAGGAATGGCAGAATAACAGTAATATATTCAGCATAATCTCCACAATAACACAGAAATGATATAAGAACAACAATAGAGATAACACTTTGATTCAAAAAGCAATGTTCACAGGCCTCTTCGAGGGGGCAACCTCCAATCGAGCAACACTCTGTTACAATAATCTCCAAGATAGGGTTTTCATACCCTCGACCCTTATTTATACTAAATATGTCTATCAAGAGAAGCATCTAGAGGAAGATCCTTCTAGAAGCGGAAGATTCTATTAGGTCTTCTTACATCCACCTTATTCTATTATATTGAAAGGCCTTATTAATATTGACCTTTATTACATCCGAATATATTGATCTACCTATGTGCGGGTTAGGACCCTAACACAGTGGAAGTTAACGCAACCATTCCAGGTCCCTTCCACCACCTCTCATTAGCCATCATGGTCTTTTTTATCACATCCCCCTCCCAGCAGTCATGCACAGATATTCATAACATAATTTACATTCATCGACCTTTTATGTAAAGGTTCGTCAAATCAAACATTCACATCTTTGGGTTTGCCATAGTTCTTGGCCAATATAGTTATTTTTACAAACTGGGGGAAACAGGGTGTTACAGAGACCCTTTCTCTCTTATTTATACTCCCCAAATAGCTTCCTCTAGAAGTATCCACTTAACCACTTTGTCCACTTAGCCACTTTGTCCACTTAACCAACTATGCCCACTTAACCAAGTTTTCCCACTTAGCCACTTTTTCCACTTAACCACTTTGTCCACTTAACCAATTTATCCATAAATAGTAAACTCTCCAATTATAGTTGCAACTAATTTATTTTTAATTTTTTTCTTGTTGCAACCACTTAACCCATGACTAACCACTTTGACTGGTCAACTTCTTCTAGGAGCTTCTAGAATAATTTTACTTCCTTGACCTTCTAGAGGCTTCTAGATAACTCATTAGGGTTATCCAACTTCATATGGCCATAATTCTCTAACCATGAGGAGTTATGTGGCATTCCACTTATCACCGAAAATGGCATGACATATACTATCCATACGGAATATTTTCTCCTCCAAACTCATTGATATTGATTACATTATTCCTTAATCAAACTTGGGTTCCCTAACCACACTTACAGGATACCTAACCATTTGGACTTCACAAAGCATCTTTCCATGAGGGCTTTCACCATAAGGAGACCACTTTGAGAACTTTATCCAAGAGCGTCTTCCCGTGAGGGATTTCACCATAAGGGGACCACTTTGGAGTTTATCCATTTGATTATTCCTATCAACCATTACAAGAAAACAATGGCTAGCCTTTACATCATCCTGTCTATACATCAATCCATGACAATATATCACTATGACACCACTTAACATATTTTACATCAATTACATCTATGACAACATAGGCCATCAATCAATACATCAATGATACTATAACAAGACATCAACTCTTTGACATCAATGACAACATAATGCAACACAAACTCCAGATAAGTGTCCTCAATATGGGTAAGGAACATTGGTAGTGGTGTAAATGGCACAAGAGCACATCTTTAGGGTTCACTGCATGGAGAAATTTTGTGAAATCCATGTTTGATAACTTTATTAATACAAAAAAATTGTGATAGATTACCAAATTGCACCAAAGTAACATAGCGAAAGACTATATTGATGCTTCTAAATGTTTGGTTGTTAGAATAAAACAATAATTGATGAATCTTTTAAGAAATTCTTTATCAGTGGTCTTAAGGAAGAAATTAGAGCCCAAGTAGAGATGAATCACCCTTCTACTTGGTTGGAGGCCACATATATTTCTCATTGTGCCCAAATTATATAATATGCTTAGTCTAAAAAACCCAACATTGCTTCACTTCCCCACCCAAATATAGTGTTTCCTCAGTATCCTTACCCACCCCTTAAGTTCCACAACTTGGGATAAGATGAAATGGTGGACATCAACTCAATGGTCTCAACTACAATTGCGGTGAAAATATTCTCCAGGGAATAAATATAAATTATTTATGGCCAATTCGGAAGAAATTTATAATGACAAAGTTTATGAAGTGACTTAGGAGTAAGTCACTCCCATAATTGAGTAAGTTCCTATTCCTAACCAACAAAATTAAGAACCTCAAATATCCCTTCATTCTTTGACAAATATTTCTTCTCGTCGGGTGTTAAAGTTAGTTAGCTATCTCAAGAAGTAGAAGGCCATTATTTGAATCCATAGTAGAAACACCCATAATTTAATTCATCACCACATTTTACAGGAAAAACATTGCAATGCCTATTTTGTTAACAAATTTCATAATATGATTGCTAATGGGGAATATATGAAATTTGGTGGATGATATGAAAATGTGAAAGTTAAAATGGGTGAGTACTCCTTGAAAATCACATGTTTTCCATTGAAATGGGTGGATGTGTATTGTTTGAGGTGTTGAATGGATAAGACCATTAGGCACCATCACCATGGAATTTATAGAATTATACATGGATATTCCAAAGGATGAAAATTGTTATTTTTTCAAAGGTCTCAATCCAGTTTCTTCATAAATCATCAAATCCAATTTTGTAGAAAATATTCTAAAAAAATCCATTCTTGAATTATTGCACAATTCCATGTTATTCAATCCTTTTAGGATGCTTCTCATTACTTCATTCAAATTTGTAGAAAGTATTCTACAAGCACCAAAAAATATTTGAGAATCCCTAAGGATTACCACCCTCACCTAGAGAGCATGATCATAGAATCCCACTTATCCTACCACCCAATGTGCACCCATATCAACATCCTTTTTCCCAATATAATGAAAGTGAAAAGGTTGTACAAGACATATAAGTTTTTGATATCATCCATTCTAGTACCAACCCCTACTTTTCTCCAATTGTCACGGTCCTTAAAAAATAAGGAACTTGGTACGTGTGTCTTGATTTTCATACTCTCAAAAAGTTGATACTAAAATACAAATTACACATTCCAATCATTGATTATCTCTTACTAGATGAGCTACATGGGGCATATTTTTTCGCCAAACTTGACCTTCTCTCTAGTTATCACCAATTTTCGATGAAGGAATATTATATTTCTAAAACTACATTCCACACTCATGATGGTTATTATGATCTTTAGTGATGCCCTTTGCTCTTTTAAATGCACCTTCCACCTTTCAAATCCTCATGAATCACATCTTTAATCCCCTTCTATGTTGTTTTTTCTTGGTTTTCGTTAATGACATATTGGTCTACAAAAAACATTTAGTAGCACAAGAAGCATATGTGGACCGAGTCTTACAAATACATAACCACTAGTTGTTACTCAAGAATTCTAAATGTATTTTTGGTTCTTGAAAAGTTGAATATTTGGGACATGTTTTTAGTGGGAAGGTTGTGTGTGTTGATCCTAAGAAAATTGAGGCAATGCCATATTGGCCTCATCCCAAGACTCTTAAAAGTTTGCATGTATTTATTGTCCTCACAAGTTATTATTGAAACTTTATCCAAAACCATGGTAAAATTGTTTCTCCACTCACCACTGTACTATAAAACAATTCCTTTAGTTAAAATGATGAAGTGGAACAAGATTCCCAAGATTAAAAAGATGCTATGTGTACCAGACCAAACCTCACTCTACCTAACTTCAATAAGACGTTTTGCAATCCCATGCCTTGAGAAAAGGAATCAAGGATATGTTAATGGAAGAGGGACACCCATTCACCTTCACCAATAAGCAAATATGTCATAGAAACCTAGGAAAATATACATACTAGAAAGAATTGTTGGTTATTCTTCATGCATTTTATATGTGGCATCCTTTCTTGATGTAATATAATCTATATATTAACAAACCATGGTAGCCTATGTTGGATATTTGGTTTGGACAAGTGGTTTTCATTTATGTCAACCCTTGGAGAGTGATATAAGAGATTGACGTCAACCCTTGGAGAAGTCTAGAATCCCTAGAGACGTGGACGAGCTTGTTGGAAAATTAGTTATCATGTTATAGGTCTAGCATTGATATTGACACATTGTTAAGGTATACACTTGGTATATGGTAGCACGTTTATAAGATACGTCTCTTGGTGATGATGGTACTTGGTTGAGTTACACCATTGGTATTACTAGTTTATCATATCTTTATGTGCATGGTTATGGTACAGATTGTGGTACAAGTTGATGTACATGGTTGGCACATGGTATTGTACATGTGTTGATATGCATGGTTGATGCATGGTATAGGTTGGAACATGGTATGGTATAGGTGTTGATGTGCATGGTTGATGCATGGTACATGTTAGAACATGGTATGGTATAGGAACATATCTTGTGATGGTATGTTGGTGACTTCAGTACATTCTTGGTAGAGGCATGTGTTGGTGATGGTGGAATAAAAAAATTAAGGTCAATATACTTACAGGTAATACTATCATAGATGGATAGTATGCATCATGCCATTTCTGATGATATATGTTATGCCATGTAGTTCTTCATAGTTGAGGAGAAATGGCTTTGTGAAGTTGAAGGACCCTCAAAAATATTCTAGAAACCTCTAGAAGGTCATCAAGAAGCTTGACCAGTCAAAGTTGTTGCAACAAGATATTTTTGAAAGATTAATTAATTATCAAAAAATATTAATTAATTATCACAGGGATAATTAATTATTGAGATTAGTTTTCATTGATATCAACCCTTGAACAAATTTGCATGTCGAAGTAAAGTGGCAGTAAATAAAAGATAATTAATTATTGCAAGGATAATTAATTATTGCAGGAATAATTAATTATTGGAGGTATAATTAATTATTACAGGGAAAAGTAAAGTGGGAGTAAAATAATATAACAAGTTGCATGTGATTTTCATGTTTCATGGTAGTTGCATGTCACTAAGAAATTTATCTTTATAACACAAAGAATATTCCATTCCAAAACACTTCTGTGTATTCGGTTCTTAGAATACAGGTTGGAGATATGACATAGTGAGTCGAAGAAAGAGAAGTCAAGTGAAGTAAGGAGTTTGCAGGAGTTGAGAGCATGGAGAAGGGGTTTCATATATGAATTCCTTGAGTATATCCATGAGTTTCAAGAGGAAACGTGTGGACATATGCAACCTGTAGTGAGGGAAAGCACAGATACATGCATGTAGACAATACATACAATCGTGGACCTATGAGGAAACGCTGTGGAAGAGTAGGGATATAAAATCTCAGGTCAGCTACATTCTGAAGGTATGTCTTCCTATGTGTGTTAGGGAGTTATTTTGAATAAATCAAGAACATGTATGTCTCGGTAATTCATAAGATGTTGATTTGGATAATTCTTTAGTTGATTTTGGCATGAGGAATAAGTGGTTACAGTCTTGATGATATATTCATTTTAGTAGCAGAAATATTGGTATCAGGAATAAGAAGAAGAAGAAGAAGAAGAAGTTATCAGTTACAGTAACAGAGGTAGTGACAGGGCTAACTACAGTTATATTTTAGGGCGATTGGATGGGGCAAGGAAAGAGGGTTGGATCTAGTAAATAGGTACTTGGAGCTTCCTTCAGGTTGTATCCTGAGAATGGGGGGTTGGATCCTCCTTTTAGTTATATCTAGAGAAATAGGAATTTGGTGCTTCCAATGAATTTATTCTTTGAAAAATAATAAAATCATTTCGTAGTTTTTTCCCGCATTGGGTTTCCACATAAATATTTGGTGTACTATGTTTATGTGTTGTTTATACATTGACTTATGGTGTTGATGCTATATTGAATGTTGATTGAATATCATTGAAGATTTATATTGTGGTTAAATACAATAAAGTGCTAATACCGATTCACCCCCCCCTCTCAGTATTCCAATAATTGACATCAGAGCAGGTCCTTTAGGAAGAAGTCTAACCACTGGAAGGAGATCATGGAATATGCTAAGATTGGAGAACTAAGGTTTGACGAGAAGAACTATACCTTCTATAATAAAAGAATGAAAAATGTTTTACAAGCACAAGGATTTGATGTATGGAAATCAATAGTAGATGGGTATAGAAAACCAACCTCTCCCCCAACCGACAGAGATGGAAAAAGGCTCAGTGAAAACAACTCAAAGGCTAAAGGTACTATTTTGAGAAGTTTAGTTGATTCAATTTTTGTCAAAATTATGCATTGTGATAGTGCAAATGATCTTTGGGATAAACTCCAAAATATTTATGAAGGATATTCCAAGTTAAAGGGAGATAAGATTCAAATTTTCATATCTAAGTTTGAACAATTGAAGATGAAGGAATATGAAGACATTGCAAGCTACCTTCTATGAGTTGATGAAGTAGTCAAAACTATTAAAGGATTGGGAGTAGAATTTGATGACTCAGTGGCTATTCAAAAGGTATTGAGGTCTCTCCCCATGATATTTGGTTCTAAAATAACATCCCTATAAGAAAGAGAAGATATTGGTACATTGAGCATGGACGAGCTACATTGAATATTTACATCCTATGAGATTAGAACAAAACAAGAGAACCCAGTCACAAACAAAGAAAATTTCATGGCATCCAATAAGATAAAGAATAAACACAAGAAATATTCAAAGCGAATTTACAACTATAGTTATGATTCAAACTAATATGAAGATATGGATAACTTTGTAAGAAAATTACAGAAGGGAACCAAAAAGTATAAAGTTATGCTTCCATTGAAATGTTTTAATTTTGGTGGTATTGGTCATTTTGCTTCTAAATTTCCTCACGGGAATAAAGATAGTGATGAATATGAAGCTTATAAAAGGAAAAATAAATATCAAAAAGGAAACAAAAGAAGAAACAAATTCTTTAAGAAAAATTTCTACTCAAAGGAGGACAATGCCTCATTAGACCAGGAGGATAATGATAATGACAATGATTCATAAAAAGTACTCTTTATGGAAGTAGAATATGATTCTGAAGAATAAGATGAAGTCGATCTCATGCTAGAGATAATTAGTGCATTTGAAGAACTCATAAAAGAAAGAAATAAAAACAAATCACTCAAGGAAGAGTAAAAAATGAAAGAGGGATCTCATAATTGCAACTCTTAAGAATTAGAGAATATGATCACGAGTCTAAAAATTAAAATAGAGGAAGACAAAAGAATTGAGGAAATTATTAGAAGTCAGTTAGAAGAAAAGGAGAAAATGATTGGAAACTTGGAAGCAGAAGTAGTCTCTTTAAGGAAATATCTTCAGAAGAAAGATATGAAGAGCACCAAAATATTGGATCAAATCATCAACAGTAAAAGATCATCAGATAACAAATATGGACTAGGATACAATCAAGTATAGAATTATAAAGGTTAGAGCTCTAATACAATAGAACAACAAGAAGAAAAACTAAGTTATGCAGATATTGCCAAATATTTCGTCAAGAAGGAAGAACACATGCCCCCAAAGAAGAACATTCCAGAAGTAAAGAAGACTCAAGAAGACAAATTCAAAAGGAGTGCATCACAAAGAAGATCATCTATTCACAGGTATCAAAGTGTGTTTTATGGTTGCCGTTTTTAATGTGCTAAGTTTGGACATAACGTTGTAGACTGTAGATCATATGGAAGAAACGTTCAGGAAAGTAGTGCTTACATGGATCCTCGCAATATTAAATGTTACAAATGCCACAATCATGGTCACATAGATTGAAATTGCAAAAGAGTGATAGATCCATCCATGAAAAAAAACATTGATAATAGGTATAAGAAGGTTTGGAAAAGAAAAGAAACAAAAGAAGAGAAGATGAATGAAGAACAGATCCCATAGATCACAAGATTTGGAATAGTACGAGAAAGACTAGAAAAGAAAGTGAAAGAAGAACAAGTATCAAGGATCGTATTGTCATAATAGGTTCCAAAAGTTACACTCTTAGGGTACATAGTAGTATGAGATCATGATTAATCCACATGCAGAAGGGAATATGTTAGAATCCAGGAAGAAAGTACCAAAATTTAGGAAGATGGTGGATCCGCAGATGAAGAATAAGACTACTCCAAATTAGGGTGGATTCCTCCATTGTTCTAAGCCATACACCTTGGAGACTCCCAGGTAATATGAATATTGAACAGGCGGAGTCTATGCAACAATTGTTACAATTCAGAGATCTGTCTTTCATAAAACATGAAGTGTTTCATAGTAATGTTACAAAGGTTTGGTTCAAAGTGGTATGATGACAAAGGTATATGATGTCTTATGACAGATTGGTTCGTTAAGGAATAGGTTTCTGAAAAAAATTCCATGTAGGTATGTAGAATATCAGTTGAAAGACACAAGGAATATCATTGGTACATGTTTTGATGTAGATATTCATAAAGGACATATTCATGCAGGAATATATTCATTGCAGAACATTGTATATTTGTAGAGTTTTATTTGCAATTGAGCAAACCAGTGGGAATAGTTGTTTCAATTTTAGATTAAGGTATGTGATGATCAGTTGCAATGGATTTAGATAAGTGCTCAGAATAGTGAAGTGACATATGTGTCAACATTGTGGATAATTGAGTCGTAGATTCATGAAAAATATGGGTCACATGGACAAGAAAGGATTTGTAAGACACTTGGTAGGATTGGATAGATATATGTCAGTGGATGAGAGCATGACTTTAGGACATATTGGTTTAGAGACTAACTCAAAAATAGTTGTATGTTTTTTTAAATATGTGAATGCTCAAACTTGAATTCTTTTATATATGTCAGTGATTTACAAGAGGAAGAACCAATGGATAAAAACTCCAAAAGGAAGGAGGTACATGAAGAACTACATTTTATCTACACAACATGTGGTAGTGAATTCAAGGAGATAAAAATAGTCAAAGAAGAGATCAAAAGAGTGAATATAAGGGGAGTAGCCTTAGGGAGAGAGTTATCCTTTTTCCCATGATATCAAAGGGGGAGAGAAGAACAAAGGCATGAATATAGGGGGAGAATCCCCAAGGAAGGTACCATTTTCCATTGATGTCAAAGGGGGAGAGATAGAAACATTGACGAGGAGCAATGGTCACAAGGGGAGCAGGAGCATGGTGTTTCCATGTCCAAGTGTTACCATCAATGTTGGTGCTTCCATCAATTTCAAATGGGACATTGTTGGAAAATTGGTTTGAATAGTTGTTTGACATTGATGTCATCCTTTGGAAAGTGATATTAGAGATTGATGTCAACCCTTGGAGAAGTCTGGAAGCCCTAGAGATGTGGACGAGATCATTGGAGAGTTGGTTTCTGTGTTAGAGGTATAACATTGATATTAAAACATTGTTAAGGTATAAATTTGGTATATGGTAGCACATGGTATGGTATCACATGGATATGATACATATATTGGTGATGATGGTACTTGGTTGAGGCACACCATTGGTGTTAATTTTTTATCATATATTGATGTGCATGGTTATGGTACAGATCGTGGTACAAGTTGATGCAAATGGTTGATGTACATGTTTGATGTGCATGGTTGGAACATGTTATGGTACAGGTGTTGATATGCATGGTTGATGCATGGTACAAGTTGGTGCATGGTATTGTACATGAACATTTAATGTGATGGTATGTTGGTGACTTCAGTACATTCTTGGTAGAGGCATGTGTTGGTGATGGTGGAATAAATACATGAAGGCCAATATACTTGTAGTTAATACTATCATAGATGGATAATACACATCATGCCATTTTCAATGATATATGGTATGCCATGTAGTTCCTCACAGATGAGGAGATATGTCTCTATGAAGTTGGAGTACCATCAAGAATATTCTAGAATCCTCTAGTAGGTCATCAAGAAGCTTGACCAGTCAAAGTGGTTGCATTAAGTGATTGTTGAAAGATTAATTAATTATTGAAAAATATTAATTAATTATTACATGGATAATTGATCATTGAGATTAGTTTTCATTGATGTTAACCCTTGAACAAGGTTGCATGTCGAAGTAAAGTGGCAGTAAACACAAGATAATTAATTATTGCAAGAACAATTAATTATTGGAGGGATAATTAATTATAACATGGTAAAGTAAAGTGGAAGTAAACAGAAGATAACAAGTTGCATGTGAGTTTCATGTTGCATGGAAGTTGCATGTCATTAAGAAATTTCTCTTTATAACATAGAGAAGAGTCCATTGCAAATCACGCTTGTGTATTCACTTCTTAGAATACATGCTCAAGATATGAGGCAGTGAGTCAAAGACAGATAATTCAAGTGAAGTAAGGAGTTTGCAGGAGTAGAGAGTATGGAGAAGGGGTTTCATAAAAGAATTTCTTGAGTATATCCATGAGTTTCAGGAGGAAAATATCGTACATCTATGACCTGTAGTGAGGGAAAGAGTGGATACCCACAGGCAGACAATACAAACAATCACAGACCTATGAGGAAACATTTTGGAAGATTAGGGATCTAAAATCTCATGTTAGCTATAGTCTGTAGGTATGTCCTCATGTGTGTGTTAGGGAGTTGTTTTGAATAAATCAGGGATAGGTATGTCTCAGTAATTCATAAGCTATTGATTTGGAGAATTCTTTAGTGGATTTTGGCATGAGGCATAAGTGGTTGTAATATTGATGATATATTTATTTCAATAGTAGCAACATAGGTATCATGAATAGTAGCAACAACAAGTTATCAATTACAAAAGTAGAGGTAGTGACAGGGTTGTCTACAATTATATTTCAAGGTGATTGGACATGGAAAGAAAAGGTGGTTGTATCCCCCTTCTAGTTTGAGCTAGTAACTAGGGAGTTGGAGCTTATTTTAGGTTGTAGTCTGAGAATAGGAGGTTGGAGCCTCCTTCTAGTTGTATCTAGAGAAATAGGATTTTGTTTCTTCCAATGAATGTACTCTTTGAAAAATAAGAAAATTGTTCCATGGTTTTTTGCCGCATTGGGTTTCCACGTAAAACTTTGGTGTAGTGTGTTTATGTGTTTTTTATGCATTGATTTATGGTAATGATGCTATATTGAGTTCCGATTGAATATCATTGAAGGTTTATATTGTGGTTAAATAAATAAAATTACTAATATTGATTCACCTCCCCTCCCCTCTCAGTATTCCAATAGCCTAAAATATGTATTTAAATGCAGTCTATCATCCCAAAACTAGGAAAAGTGGGTCAGAAACATATTAGGCTATGACCATGCGATTATCTACAATAAGGTATAGGAAAATGTGGTGGAAAATGCTCTATCTAAGAATTATGATAAGGAGGGGTACCTAATGGCCTTATATTTCCTAGTTCTTTCTTGGCTACATGTGATATGTCAAGAATTATTATAGAATGCCAAGATTGTGAACATGATCCACAAGCTATAGGTCAACCCACAAGCACATTTAGGTTACACTTGGCAGGATAATGAGCTCCACTATAAAGGACAGTTTTTCAAGATTCCTCATTTAAATAAAAAGTGCTATCTGATTTACACTCCTCCCCCACAATTGGTCATTTTGGGTTTCATAAAACATATGAAAGGTTTAAGCATTCATTATTTTTGGAAGGCATGAATAATTACACATGCACCTTTGTGGTCAAATTTAATAATTTAAGATGGAACAAAGGGGAAACGATAAACACTCCAAGAGCCTTACAACCCTTACCCATTCTTTCCATTATGTGTGATAACATTTCTATGGATTTCATTGTGGGATTTACCAAAATCAGGAAACAATTAAGTAATAATGGTAGTTTTTTCTCTCCTTTCATAATATTCTCACTTCTATTCCTTACAAAACCCATTCAATACATCAACAGTAGCACAAGTATTCATGTGAAATAATTTTAAACTACATGTCATGCTTGAATCCATTGTGATTGATCATGATCCCACCTTCACTAGCAATTTTTGGTATGAGTTATTTTGACATCAAGGTACCCAGTTGAATCTCATCACAAGATATCACCCCCCAAGTGATGGACAAATGGAAGAACTCAAGAAATATTTGGAATATTATTTACATTGTTTTTCTTTGGAATGG
This sequence comes from Picea engelmannii, assembly GCA_009831015.1. NCBI lineage: Eukaryota > Viridiplantae > Streptophyta > Pinopsida > Pinales > Pinaceae > Picea > Picea engelmannii. Next base: position 376,043 of record ML788354.1, read on the forward strand.
AAATCCCAATACGTGTAGTGGTTACCCTTGGCTAAATTACGATACAATACTACCTATGATGGTTCTACTAAAAGGCCCCATTTAAGGTTGTCTATGGATAATCATCCCTATAAATAATCTCATACTTTCCAATCCATTCCAAGGTTTAGTAGGTGGAAAACATCCTAACAACCTACATGGACACCATCCATACCCTTAAATATAATTTGGTATTGAGTTAGAATTGCACGAAGCAATAGTTTGACAAACATCACTGTAAATGACATTTTAACAAAGAGGATTAGGTGTTCTTACATATACAAACCTATAAACAGAATTCGCTCTAGGAGAAGATCCATCACGAGTTATCTCCTAAGTTTTATGGACACTATATTATCCTTAAATGTATGGGTCTAGTGGCTAACGAATTGGATCTTCCCAACCATTCTAATCTCCACCTAGTATTTTATATGTCATGATTAAAGAATGTGATTGGGTTTAATTTAGAGTTGAATCCAACCTTCTAGAATTGGATGAGAAGGGTTCAATTTGGTTGTGTCATGAGACTATTTATGATAGACGTTCATGTTTTCTTACCCAATGAACCATCTAAGAAGTTTTGATCCAGTGGAAGTGTACATATCTTGAATATGCTACCTAGGAACTAGAATAGATTCTCTACCAATTTCCTCAATTCCAACCTTGAGGAAAAGGATACTTTGTAAGGGGGAGGGCATATTAGGGTCCCTCTATAACTCCCCTAGTTATTATAATATCCTTTTACTTAATGTATTTAGTTCCATATTTATTAAATAAGGCCCCACAAGATATTAGAGTATGAAATCAATAAATGGGATTACCCTCATTAAACAGGGTCCTTAGTTAGTGGTTGAAGCCTCATTAATTGAGGTCGACTATGTGGTTAGGGTTTTGGTCAATTAGAAACTATATATATATATATATATATATATATATATATATATATATATATATATATATATATATATATATATATAAATAGAAAGAGAGAGAGAAACTATTGAATCAATTGTCAATTCAATATTATTGTATTTGTATATCTACTCATGTTGGAAGTTTTCCCCTCAAAGAGACAAGTGAACATTGCTTCAAGTTATGAATATCAATAAATCTAGCAAGGAACACCAGACTAGGATGACTAGTATGGTGACAATGGATATTCTTCCAATGGCTATCCTTATGTTAATATATTTCATAAATATTGAACTTAATGTGATAGATTCTTCTATCTCATGTACTAAACTTCCAAGTGGGAATCCCAACTATCTATAGTCATATAAAGTTTGTTGGCTAGAAGGGCCTTTGTAAACAATGTGACACATATTTCTTATACTTCAAGAATAGTTTTGTATCACTTTCTTATGTGGGTTTGGGTATATCCATAATGTATGACTTGAATATGTTTCTTTGAATTAATATTGTTTGTCTACTAGAAGTAATAAATGCCTATCAACGTGATGAGTTGGTATGGGTAGATGTGATGGCCCACTATATTTTGATTCCTTACTCCTACTACTATGATTTTGTGATAGGAACTAGGTATTCTATGCATGGAGGAGACATGCCAATTGACATATTGGTTTAGTTTCTAAAATCCAAGTAGGTCTCCTTCTCATCCTCAACTTCCTCCACTTCCTTGCATTGGTGCTCCATTTCTTCTTATTCTCTCTATATTTTCTACTCGTTGAGGCATGGGGATTATTGAACTACTATAGGATTGATATATTGAATTCAAAATAATTATACTACTTCTTTATCTTTGTCTTGCTATCCTTACCCTTTCTCTTCCTATCAAGTTGTTGGGTACATTTTGGATTCGTCAATTGCATGTTGTGTACATCCAATGTTTGGGATGGGGTGGTCAAAGTTCAATCTTGAACATATGAAAAATATTGGATCAAGAGTTATCTCATTTGATTTGATACCGAATCTATGGATGAGCTTTGAACAAAACTCACAATGCCATCAACATGAGGTCCAAGACTCGGTTTGTTAGGGTTAGTATTTGATTGCAACACATCCGGGATGATCTCATAAAAGATCCCATACTTAGAGTAAATCAGATCTAGATGTTGGGTCTTGAAGATATCTTCTTCCTTCATAGTTACTCTAGAATTGGACATGCTCTTGAAAATATAATGCAATAAGAACTTCAAAAACCACTTCAATAGGAACTCAGGAGGAATGGTTTTCTTAATCATTCTCTTTCTCCTCCACCATTCCTAAATATGGTTAAATATATGAGTTGCCTTATTCTGCTGAAAAGTTGATAATAGATTAGTGCCAACATCATAACACACTAGGATGTGAAACCCCTCCTAGTCACCTATGTGATACCTATGAAGAGAAATTAGGGATACCAACTTGCATTTATCATATGGGGGTACAATCAACAATTGGGATCGAACATATGGGAAGTGTAACAAATCACAATTACTTGAAAGAACCTCCTCTCATGGAGCTAAAGGCACTAGTAAAACCCCCAAATACGATCTCTCCACTACTCTTAGTTACGATTTGGAGGGGTTATCTCCTCATCTCACCTTAATGTGACCTCATGCTTGACTCCTTTGTTATAGGATATTCCCTACTATAATTATAAGAAAATTAGATTTGAATCTCCCTATCACAAACTCCTACGTTTTTTTTGGGTTGGTCCTGGAGAGTTTACTCTCCACCTTAATCCAAGGCCCTAGCCTAAGCTATTGACGAACCTTGTAAAAAGGTTAGTAGTTGATTTTAGTTATGGGAATTCATTTTAATGGTTGTTTCTTCAGTAAAAAAGGAATGTATGTGAAACTTACTGATGTGTATTGACACTTGTAGAAACAAAAAGGCTACACTTTAAGAATATTGTTGATATGAAACATGCTAAATTGTTCAAAAGAAATAGGTGTAATATCTATATATGAATTCACTTCTTATTCAAAGAAAAGTTTCTTTTTTAATGCAATGCAAATGGAAATATTTCACTTTTCATGCAATGCACGTTTTGATTGAAATATTCAACAGCTTATGCAATGCACTAAGTTAATGAAAAATATCAACTTTTCGCTTTTCACTTTATATGATAAAGATGCACCCTAGAAACTAACCCTAAATGCAAACTAAAATATTTATTTTTTTATGAAGTACAAGTGAAAATTATGAAAGAAAACATGCATACATTGAACTTTTCTTTTTTAAATGCATACACAAAGGGTAAGGAAGAAAGATCACAACCACACACTCTTACACTTTTGTTTATATAAGTAAATAAAAAAAAACAATTAGGTAAAAGGAAAGAGAGACCACAAATAAATGACTAGACACCATATAAATAAATGTAAGAATAGATTAGAGTGTAGTGTACACCTGATCAATCTTTCTAAAGACCTAAAACCATCAAAATCCAAAAAAACATTGACAACACAAGAGAGTTGAATTTTTTTTTTTGGACTTTTCTTATAATCTTCAAACAAAAGAAACAATCTATGAAACCAAAAAGAAAGATATAAAGACTCACGGGATCTAGGAAGACCTTATAGTACTACAACCCAACTTCCAATGATCTGGAAAGAGAATAAAACTCAAACCTAGAACATGTACGTAATTCTCTAAGCAACAAGTGGTGCATGTATGTGACTGTTTTCAAGGAAAGTTGCATATGTATGCAACTTTACTAGACTAAAAGAGTGTACACCCAGTAAATCCCTCTCAAAATTGAAAAAAAAATGGATTTGGAAGACTTTGGAAGGATTGCAAAATTAAGAGAATGTTATATAATGGTCAAAGACATAGAAAAATCTTCAAAAGAAATGCAAACCAAAAGTACCCCAAACAACCCAAAAAGGGGGTATCCCCAGTATGGTTTCCAATTATTTTACAAAAAACAATGTCCTATGGCTATGGGTCAAGGCCACAACACAGAGATATCTAAAATACCACCCTCGGACTCAAATCAAGCAGTCAATTAAAAATAACTACTTTTCAATAACCAACTTTCAAGGGAAAGAGAAGAGAACAAACTTGTATTCCTATGTTTGATGTTGATCCTGCAATAAGACTTTTTATCCAACACTCTTCCACAATAATCCTTTGAAATATCATGCACACAAAGAGATGAGAAACTACCACTAGGTAGTTATTGAATAACTAACTAAAACATGGTCATTACAACTTTCATAATAGATTCAAATTATAAGATGTAAAATACATTAGAAACATGAATCGACATCTGAAATTGGACAAGAATGAGAGTTCTTTTATTATGAACAACATAAAAGTTGGTTACAACTTGTAACCGCTATGACACAGTATTGAAACTGGGTTCCAAGTTCCTTAACCCAAGGCCATAGATGATAAAAAATGCCTCCAATACTTTGTGCTCAAGTAGGTCCAAGGAAGGCAAATGATTTCTTCTTAATAAGATAGGGAGAACACAACTTCTAAAAAAAAAGGTTTCCAAATGGGAAGGAAAATCTCATATGTAAGGGGAAAAGGGGATTTGCAAGAATATAATGAAAATGCCATCATATGCATTTCTTTGTTCCATTTTTCCTCCACCCAAAGGCTCTAATTTATACTCATTTTTTATAGTTGAAGTAGTTATGGATGGGATACAAGAGGTTAGGAACCTAAGGAACCTGTCAACTCTGCCTGAAATGTTGGGATTTATTATTATTATTGAGCCAAATTAACATGTATGTGGCTTGCTAATTGGAAACCTATGTATGTACACTGGCTACTTTAAGGAGAGTCATATAAATCAAGCAATATGGGGTTTTTTAAAGTATTTTAGGGAGGAAAATGGGGATTTTGGTCTTGCAAGCAAGGAAAGGGATGCAATTGAGACCAATGAGTCATCATAAGCATATGTGGTGTCAAATTATGATATAACACCGTCAAAATCAATTTCATATTTCCCATCACCATTTTCAATCCACATCCATTCCATCGGGCCATAGCATCACAAAGGCGCCTCAAGGGTTCTTTATTAAAATCAAAGTACTCCCTAATTTAAAATACTAAACCTCTACCAAAGTAACTACCTTTTCTACTTATGCAATATTTAAATTCAAATAAAACACACCAACTATTCACCAACTACTTTTACTCCTACTATAGTACATACCAATCCTCTATGTGGGTTTTTTTAACATGCCTCATTAGGGACATAATAGGGATTCAATCAAATTCCATTAACCAAGCCCTTCATTGTCCTTCCATCTAATTTTTATTACTTCACTACACCAAATTTTGTAATTTTTGCAATATGGAAGGGGCCCAACTAGTGGATATTTAATTTCCCAAGGTTCTTGAAAAACTTATTGTCATACAACAAAGACAACATGCTAGGTTCTAAAGTCTTTCTCTTTATTGTTTTTTCCAAGATTTATACTTCCCCTTCTTAAGTATATGATCAAACCCTATATTAAAAAGATCTTCTTCTAACTTCATTAATGCATTCGGTCTATCTTCTAGGGATTCTTCATTAGAAATTATAGAATCCATAAAAACTTGAGACTAGGGACTATAAAATCCATGAGCATCGCAACTTATTTCCCAAATAACAACTTGAATAGGGTATGCTTAGTTAACGTTTTACAGGTGATCTTGTATGTCCATAGAACTATTGGAACTCTCAAATCCCAATCCTCTCATTCCACATTGCATATATTAGTGAAGGCATGTTCCAGAATATTATCAAATGATTTAGTAGTACCAATAGCATATGGATGATAGGGTGTTCCCTTTTGATGAATTATCATAAATTATTGGTTTGCTGCATGGATAGTGGAGTTCATAAAAAGAAAACTCTGGTCACTCATTAAAACGCTAGGACAACCAAACCTTGTAACATTATTTTCTAAAATAAAGTGTGCATCCATATATGCAATTTAATCCTTCATTGGTGCAACATTTACCCATATTGTTAAATAGTTCATCATAGTGATAATGTAGAACACATTGAATCTCCATGGAGAGGGATTATTTAGGCCAATAAAATTAATCACCTACTTTTCAGAGGGATTTATCACAACAATAGGAAACAATGGCATCTCATCCTAACTCAAGTGTTTCCCAATCCTCTTACAACCACTTAGCATAATCCTTTGTATATTGAAACAAACATGGTCACTAGAGTCTTCTGCATAGAACATTTTTTGTAGTCTTATTACTTACATAGTATTCTGCAGAAACATATTCATGTTATTCATGCAAAAAAATGTCTAATTCATGCAGTAGTACAAACCTACATAGAATGACATCAACCCTTAACTTGTATAACTATCCTACAATCAACTAGTAATTTCTCTAGTTACATGTTGTCTCCTTTATGCGAGAGTATATGCTTTAGGTGACCTACTAGAAGCTAAGAAATATGTAATCTTTGTGAGTTGGTTTAATAATAATTCAAGCTACAATGGATATTCATCTTGTAGTTCATCATCCAACCTTACTTCACTTTCTCCTAACTCTAACTTGGATAGATGGTCTAGTCCCACATTATTCTTACTAGGATTTACCACAACCTGGAAATAAAATTCCTAAAATAATAGAAACCAGTGAAAGATCCTCCCTCGCATCATTGGCTTGTTCAATAATTATTTCAATGTTGATTCACATGTGAATAATTTGAATGCATTCCCCATTACATCATGCCTAAAATTTTGTAGAGCATAAATGACGTCCAATCCTTCCCACTCCATAGGGGTATAATTCTCCTTGATATTAGATATCTTCCTCCTAGGCAAGGAGAGAGGATGGTCTATTTTCCCCTCACTAGGCTATGCAAGCAATATTCCAACTAAAATGGTAGAAGCATCAACATGAACATGAAACAACTAAGCATTCTTATTAATTATGATTTTCAATGGTGTAGTGATCCTAGCATAGTTTCTTATGAATTTTATTTAATACCCTATATGTCCTAATGTAGAGTGGAACATATTTACATAAGTGGAAAGAGGCATATCAACTATAACTGATATATTTTCTGGACCTACAAAAAAAATTTCCTTATAGGCCACATGCCCCAACAAAACTCCAAAATGGGTACAAAAATGCACTTATTTAGATTCAAGTAAATTTTCAACTAAGTACATTTATCCAACATAAGTCTAAGTACATTAATATGTTCCTTTAGTAAGATGAACACTTTTCGATCATCCAAATAAACTTTATGCATGAATTCTTTGAACATAGAAACTGAAATTATAGAAAATACTATAGGTACATTATTTAATCCATAAGGCATGTAATTATATGTAAAGAATCTCCATTATATTGCCAAAATGGTATTTTTCTTATCATCTTCAACAATCCTTATGTAATGTTATCCCGAGAATCCATCAGTGAATGGATATGCCTCCTTTCCTCCCACATTATCCATAACCTCATTTATGAAATGGGTGGGGAATGGATCATGTACAAAGGCTACATTCAATCCTCTAACATCCACATCGATCCTGATTTATTATGTCTTGTTGGGATGAATCACCATAGTATTAGTCCATTCAAATTATTTAACTATACAAATTATCCATGCTAGTAATGCTCTATCTATCTCTTACTTCACCTTCCATTTATACTTAGGTTTCATATAATGTGGTTTCTTCTTTACATGGAACATATCAATATTTAATTGAATCTACATTTTTCCTGAGGATATGGAAATGCCTTTCATATCTTAAAAGTAATTTGGAAACAAAT
>ML788354.1:406855-424905 GCA_009831015.1 Picea engelmannii
AAAAAATTGTGATAGATTACCAAATTGCACCAAAGTAACATAGCGAAAGACTATATTGATGCTTCTAAATGTTTGGTTGTTAGAATAAAACAATAATTGATGAATCTTTTAAGAAATTCTTTATCAGTGGTCTTAAGGAAGAAATTAGAGCCCAAGTAGAGATGAATCACCCTTCTACTTGGTTGGAGGCCACATATATTTCTCATTGTGCCCAAATTATATAATATGCTTAGTCTAAAAAACCCAACATTGCTTCACTTCCCCACCCAAATATAGTGTTTCCTCAGTATCCTTACCCACCCCTTAAGTTCCACAACTTGGGATAAGATGAAATGGTGGACATCAACTCAATGGTCTCAACTACAATTGCGGTGAAAATATTCTCCAGGGAATAAATATAAATTATTTATGGCCAATTCGGAAGAAATTTATAATGACAAAGTTTATGAAGTGACTTAGGAGTAAGTCACTCCCATAATTGAGTAAGTTCCTATTCCTAACCAACAAAATTAAGAACCTCAAATATCCCTTCATTCTTTGACAAATATTTCTTCTCGTCGGGTGTTAAAGTTAGTTAGCTATCTCAAGAAGTAGAAGGCCATTATTTGAATCCATAGTAGAAACACCCATAATTTAATTCATCACCACATTTTACAGGAAAAACATTGCAATGCCTATTTTGTTAACAAATTTCATAATATGATTGCTAATGGGGAATATATGAAATTTGGTGGATGATATGAAAATGTGAAAGTTAAAATGGGTGAGTACTCCTTGAAAATCACATGTTTTCCATTGAAATGGGTGGATGTGTATTGTTTGAGGTGTTGAATGGATAAGACCATTAGGCACCATCACCATGGAATTTATAGAATTATACATGGATATTCCAAAGGATGAAAATTGTTATTTTTTCAAAGGTCTCAATCCAGTTTCTTCATAAATCATCAAATCCAATTTTGTAGAAAATATTCTAAAAAAATCCATTCTTGAATTATTGCACAATTCCATGTTATTCAATCCTTTTAGGATGCTTCTCATTACTTCATTCAAATTTGTAGAAAGTATTCTACAAGCACCAAAAAATATTTGAGAATCCCTAAGGATTACCACCCTCACCTAGAGAGCATGATCATAGAATCCCACTTATCCTACCACCCAATGTGCACCCATATCAACATCCTTTTTCCCAATATAATGAAAGTGAAAAGGTTGTACAAGACATATAAGTTTTTGATATCATCCATTCTAGTACCAACCCCTACTTTTCTCCAATTGTCACGGTCCTTAAAAAATAAGGAACTTGGTACGTGTGTCTTGATTTTCATACTCTCAAAAAGTTGATACTAAAATACAAATTACACATTCCAATCATTGATTATCTCTTACTAGATGAGCTACATGGGGCATATTTTTTCGCCAAACTTGACCTTCTCTCTAGTTATCACCAATTTTCGATGAAGGAATATTATATTTCTAAAACTACATTCCACACTCATGATGGTTATTATGATCTTTAGTGATGCCCTTTGCTCTTTTAAATGCACCTTCCACCTTTCAAATCCTCATGAATCACATCTTTAATCCCCTTCTATGTTGTTTTTTCTTGGTTTTCGTTAATGACATATTGGTCTACAAAAAACATTTAGTAGCACAAGAAGCATATGTGGACCGAGTCTTACAAATACATAACCACTAGTTGTTACTCAAGAATTCTAAATGTATTTTTGGTTCTTGAAAAGTTGAATATTTGGGACATGTTTTTAGTGGGAAGGTTGTGTGTGTTGATCCTAAGAAAATTGAGGCAATGCCATATTGGCCTCATCCCAAGACTCTTAAAAGTTTGCATGTATTTATTGTCCTCACAAGTTATTATTGAAACTTTATCCAAAACCATGGTAAAATTGTTTCTCCACTCACCACTGTACTATAAAACAATTCCTTTAGTTAAAATGATGAAGTGGAACAAGATTCCCAAGATTAAAAAGATGCTATGTGTACCAGACCAAACCTCACTCTACCTAACTTCAATAAGACGTTTTGCAATCCCATGCCTTGAGAAAAGGAATCAAGGATATGTTAATGGAAGAGGGACACCCATTCACCTTCACCAATAAGCAAATATGTCATAGAAACCTAGGAAAATATACATACTAGAAAGAATTGTTGGTTATTCTTCATGCATTTTATATGTGGCATCCTTTCTTGATGTAATATAATCTATATATTAACAAACCATGGTAGCCTATGTTGGATATTTGGTTTGGACAAGTGGTTTTCATTTATGTCAACCCTTGGAGAGTGATATAAGAGATTGACGTCAACCCTTGGAGAAGTCTAGAATCCCTAGAGACGTGGACGAGCTTGTTGGAAAATTAGTTATCATGTTATAGGTCTAGCATTGATATTGACACATTGTTAAGGTATACACTTGGTATATGGTAGCACGTTTATAAGATACGTCTCTTGGTGATGATGGTACTTGGTTGAGTTACACCATTGGTATTACTAGTTTATCATATCTTTATGTGCATGGTTATGGTACAGATTGTGGTACAAGTTGATGTACATGGTTGGCACATGGTATTGTACATGTGTTGATATGCATGGTTGATGCATGGTATAGGTTGGAACATGGTATGGTATAGGTGTTGATGTGCATGGTTGATGCATGGTACATGTTAGAACATGGTATGGTATAGGAACATATCTTGTGATGGTATGTTGGTGACTTCAGTACATTCTTGGTAGAGGCATGTGTTGGTGATGGTGGAATAAAAAAATTAAGGTCAATATACTTACAGGTAATACTATCATAGATGGATAGTATGCATCATGCCATTTCTGATGATATATGTTATGCCATGTAGTTCTTCATAGTTGAGGAGATACGGCTTTGTGAAGTTGAAGGACCCTCAAAAATATTCTAGAAACCTCTAGAAGGTCATCAAGAAGCTTGACCAGTCAAAGTTGTTGCAACAAGATATTTTTGAAAGATTAATTAATTATCAAAAAATATTAATTAATTATCACAGGGATAATTAATTATTGAGATTAGTTTTCATTGATATCAACCCTTGAACAAATTTGCATGTCGAAGTAAAGTGGCAGTAAATAAAAGATAATTAATTATTGCAAGGATAATTAATTATTGCAGGAATAATTAATTATTGGAGGTATAATTAATTATTACAGGGAAAAGTAAAGTGGGAGTAAAATAATATAACAAGTTGCATGTGATTTTCATGTTTCATGGTAGTTGCATGTCACTAAGAAATTTATCTTTATAACACAAAGAATATTCCATTCCAAAACACTTCTGTGTATTCGGTTCTTAGAATACAGGTTGGAGATATGACATAGTGAGTCGAAGAAAGAGAAGTCAAGTGAAGTAAGGAGTTTGCAGGAGTTGAGAGCATGGAGAAGGGGTTTCATATATGAATTCCTTGAGTATATCCATGAGTTTCAAGAGGAAACGTCTGGACATATGCAACCTGTAGTGAGGGAAAGCACGGATACATGCATGTAGACAATACACACAATCGTGGACCTATGAGGAGACGTTGTGGAAGAGTAGGGATATAAAATCTCAGGTCAGCTACATTCTGAAGGTATGTCTTCCTATGTGTGTTAGGGAGTTATTTTGAATAAATCCGGAACATGTATGTCTCGGTAATTCATAAGATGTTGATTTGGATAATTCTTTAGTTGATTTTGGCATGAGGAATAAGTGGTTACAGTATTGATGATATATCATTTTAGTAGCAGAAATATTGGTATCAGGATCAAGAAGAAGAAGAAGAAGAAGAAGAATTTATCAGTTACAGTAACAGAGGTAGTGACAGGGTTAACTACAGTTATATTTTAGGGCGATTGGATGGGGCAAGGAAAGAGGGTTGGATCTAGTAAATAGGTACTTGGAGCTTCCTTCAGGTTGTATCCTGAGAATGGGGGGTTGGATCCTCCTTTTAGTTATATCTAGAGAAATAGGAATTTGGTGCTTCCAATGAATTTATTCTTTGAAAAATAATAAAATCATTTCGTAGTTTTTTCCCGCATTGGGTTTCCACATAAATATTTGGTGTACTATGTTTATGTGTTGTTTATACATTGACTTATGGTGTTGATGCTATATTGAATGTTGATTGAATATCATTGAAGATTTATATTGTGGTTAAATACAATAAAGTGCTAATACCGATTCACCCCCCCCTCTCAGTATTCCAATAATTGACATCAGAGCAGGTCCTTTAGGAAGAAGTCTAACCACTGGAAGGAGATCATGGAATATGCTAAGATTGGAGAACTAAGGTTTGACGAGAAGAACTATACCTTCTATAATAAAAGAATGAAAAATGTTTTACAAGCACAAGGATTTGATGTATGGAAATCAATAGTAGATGGGTATAGAAAACCAACCTCTCCCCCAACCGACAGAGATGGAAAAAGGCTCAGTGAAAACAACTCAAAGGCTAAAGGTACTATTTTGAGAAGTTTAGTTGATTCAATTTTTGTCAAAATTATGCATTGTGATAGTGCAAATGATCTTTGGGATAAACTCCAAAATATTTATGAAGGATATTCCAAGTTAAAGGGAGATAAGATTCAAATTTTCATATCTAAGTTTGAACAATTGAAGATGAAGGAATATGAAGACATTGCAAGCTACCTTCTATGAGTTGATGAAGTAGTCAAAACTATTAAAGGATTGGGAGTAGAATTTGATGACTCAGTGGCTATTCAAAAGGTATTGAGGTCTCTCCCCATGATATTTGGTTCTAAAATAACATCCCTATAAGAAAGAGAAGATATTGGTACATTGAGCATGGACGAGCTACATTGAATATTTACATCCTATGAGATTAGAACAAAACAAGAGAACCCAGTCACAAACAAAGAAAATTTCATGGCATCCAATAAGATAAAGAATAAACACAAGAAATATTCAAAGCGAATTTACAACTATAGTTATGATTCAAACTAATATGAAGATATGGATAACTTTGTAAGAAAATTACAGAAGGGAACCAAAAAGTATAAAGTTATGCTTCCATTGAAATGTTTTAATTTTGGTGGTATTGGTCATTTTGCTTCTAAATTTCCTCACGGGAATAAAGATAGTGATGAATATGAAGCTTATAAAAGGAAAAATAAATATCAAAAAGGAAACAAAAGAAGAAACAAATTCTTTAAGAAAAATTTCTACTCAAAGGAGGACAATGCCTCATTAGACCAGGAGGATAATGATAATGACAATGATTCATAAAAAGTACTCTTTATGGAAGTAGAATATGATTCTGAAGAATAAGATGAAGTCGATCTCATGCTAGAGATAATTAGTGCATTTGAAGAACTCATAAAAGAAAGAAATAAAAACAAATCACTCAAGGAAGAGTAAAAAATGAAAGAGGGATCTCATAATTGCAACTCTTAAGAATTAGAGAATATGATCACGAGTCTAAAAATTAAAATAGAGGAAGACAAAAGAATTGAGGAAATTATTAGAAGTTAGTTAGAAGAAAAGGAGAAAATGATTGGAAACTTGGAAGCAAAAGTAGTCTCTTTAAGGAAATATCTTCAGAAGAAAGATATGAAGAGCACCAAAATATTGGATCAAATCATCAACAGTAAAAGATCATCAGATGACAAATATGGACTAGGATACAATCAAGTATAGAATGATAAAGGTTCGAGCTCTAATACAATAGAACAACAAGAAGAAAAACTAAGTTATGCAGATATTGTCAAATATTTCGTCAAGAAGGAAGAACACATGCCCCCAAAGAAGAACATTCCAGAAGTAAAGAAGACTCAAGAAGACAAATTCAAAAGGAGTGCATCACAAAGAAGATCATCTATTCACAGGTATCAAAGTGTGTTTTATGGTTACTGTTTTTAATGTACTAAGTTTGGACATAACGTTGTAGACTGTAGATCATATGGAAGAAACGTTCAGGAAAGTAGTGCTTACATGGATCCTCGCAATATTAAATGTTACAAATGCCACAATCATGGTCACATAGATTGAAATTGCAAAAGAGTGATAGATCCATCCATGAAAAAAAACATTGATAATAGGTATAAGAAGGTTTGGAAAAGAAAAGAAACAAAAGAAGAGAAGATGAATGAAGAACAGATCCCATAGATCACAAGATTTGGAATAGTACGAGAAAGACTAGAAAAGAAAGTGAAAGAAGAACAAGTATCAAGGATCGTATTGTCATAATAGGTTCCAAAAGTTACACTCTTAGGGTACATAGTAGTATGAGATCATGATTAATCCACATGCAGAAGGGAATATGTTAGAATCCAGGAAGAAAGTACCAAAATTTAGGAAGATGGTGGATCCGCAGATGAAGAATAAGACTACTCCAAATTAGGGTGGATTCCTCCATTGTTCTAAGCCATACACCTTGGAGACTCCCAGGTAATATGAATATTGAACAGGCGGAGTCTATGCAACAATTGTTACAATTCAGAGATCTGTCTTTCATAAAACATGAAGTGTTTCATAGTAATGTTACAAAGGTTTGGTTCAAAGTGGTATGATGACAAAGGTATATGATGTCTTATGACAGATTGGTTCGTTAAGGAATAGGTTTCTGAAAAAAATTCCATGTAGGTATGTAGAATATCAGTTGAAAGACACAAGGAATATCATTGGTACATGTTTTGATGTAGATATTCATAAAGGACATATTCATGCAGGAATATATTCATTGCAGAACATTGTATATTTGTAGAGTTTTATTTGCAATTGAGCAAACCAGTGGGAATAGTTGTTTCAATTTTAGATTAAGGTATGTGATGATCAGTTGCAATGGATTTAGATAAGTGCTCAGAATAGTGAAGTGACATATGTGTCAACATTGTGGATAATTGAGTCGTAGATTCATGAAAAATATGGGTCACATGGACAAGAAAGGATTTGTAAGACACTTGGTAGGATTGGATAGATATATGTCAGTGGATGAGAGCATGACTTTAGGACATATTGGTTTAGAGACTAACTCAAAAATAGTTGTATGTTTTTTTAAATATGTGAATGCTCAAACTTGAATTCTTTTATATATGTCAGTGATTTACAAGAGGAAGAACCAATGGATAAAAACTCCAAAAGGAAGGAGGTACATGAAGAACTACATTTTATCTACACAACATGTGGTAGTGAATTCAAGGAGATAAAAATAGTCAAAGAAGAGATCAAAAGAGTGAATATAAGGGGAGTAGCCTTAGGGAGAGAGTTATCCTTTTTCCCATGATATCAAAGGGGGAGAGAAGAACAAAGGCATGAATATAGGGGGAGAATCCCCAAGGAAGGTACCATTTTCCATTGATGTCAAAGGGGGAGAGATAGAAACATTGACGAGGAGCAATGGTCACAAGGGGAGCAGGAGCATGGTGTTTCCATGTCCAAGTGTTACCATCAATGTTGGTGCTTCCATCAATTTCAAATGGGACATTGTTGGAAAATTGGTTTGAATAGTTGTTTGACATTGATGTCATCCTTTGGAAAGTGATATTAGAGATTGATGTCAACCCTTGGAGAAGTCTGGAAGCCCTAGAGATGTGGACGAGATCATTGGAGAGTTGGTTTCTGTGTTAGAGGTATAACATTGATATTAAAACATTGTTAAGGTATAAATTTGGTATATGGTAGCACATGGTATGGTATCACATGGATATGATACATATATTGGTGATGATGGTACTTGGTTGAGGCACACCATTGGTGTTAATTTTTTATCATATATTGATGTGCATGGTTATGGTACAGATCGTGGTACAAGTTGATGCAAATGGTTGATGTACATGTTTGATGTGCATGGTTGGCACATGGTATGGTACAGGTGTTGATATGCATGGTTGATGCATGGTACAAGTTGGTGCATGGTATTGTACAGGAACATTTAATGTGATTGTATGTTGGTGACTTCAGTACATTCTTAGTAGAGGCATGTGTTGGTGATGGTGGAATAAATACATGAAGGCCAATATACTTGTAGTTAATACTATCATAGATGGATAATACACATCATGCCATTTCCAATGATATATGGTATGCCATGTAGTTCCTCACAGATGAGGAGATATGTCTCTATGAAGTTGGAGTACCCTCAAGAATATTCTAGAATCCTCTAGTAGGTCATCAAGAAGCTTGACCAGTCAAAGTGGTTGCAACAAGTGATTGTTGAAAGATTAATTAATTATTGAAAAATATTAATTAATTATTACAGGGATAATTGATCATTGAGATTAGTTTTCATTGATGTTAACCCTTGAACAAGGTTGCATGTCGAAGTAAAGTGGCAGTAAACACAAGATAATTAATTATTGCAAGAACAATTAATTATTGGAGGGATAATTAATTATTACATGGTAAAGTAAAGTGGAAGTAAACAGAAGATAACAAGTTGCATGTGAGTTTCATGTTGCATGGAAGTTGCATGTCATTAAGAAATTTCTCTTTATTACATAGAGAAGAGTCCATTGCAAATCACGTTTGTGTATTCACTTCTTAGAATACATGCTCAAGATATGAGGCAGTGAGTCAAAGACAGATAATTCAAGTGAAGTAAGGAGTTTGCAGGAGTAGAGAGTATGGAGAAGGGGTTTCATAAAAGAATTTCTTGAGTATATCCATGAGTTTCAGGAGGAAAATATCGTACATCTATGACCTGTAGTGAGGGAAAGAGTGGATACCCACAGGCAGACAATACAAACAATCACAGACCTATGAGGAAACATTTTGGAAGATTAGGGATCTAAAATCTCATGTTAGCTATAGTCTGTAGGTATGTCCTCATGTGTGTGTTAGGGAGTTGTTTTGAATAAATCAGGGATAGGTATGTCTCAGTAATTCATAAGCTATTGATTTGGAGAATTCTTTAGTGGATTTTGGCATGAGGCATAAGTGGTTGTAATATTGATGATATATTTATTTCAATAGTAGCAACATAGGTATCATGAATAGTAGCAACAACAAGTTATCAATTACAAAAGTAGAGGTAGTGACAGGGTTGTCTACAATTATATTTCAAGGTGATTGGACATGGAAAGAAAAGGTGGTTGTATCCCCCTTCTAGTTTGAGCTAGTAACTAGGGAGTTGGAGCTTATTTTAGGTTGTAGTCTGAGAATAGGAGGTTGGAGCCTCCTTCTAGTTGTATCTAGAGAAATAGGATTTTGTTTCTTCCAATGAATGTACTCTTTGAAAAATAAGAAAATTGTTCCATGGTTTTTTGCCGCATTGGGTTTCCACGTAAAACTTTGGTGTAGTGTGTTTATGTGTTTTTTATGCATTGATTTATGGTAATGATGCTATATTGAGTTCCGATTGAATATCATTGAAGGTTTATATTGTGGTTAAATAAATAAAATTACTAATATTGATTCACCTCCCCTCCCCTCTCAGTATTCCAATAGCCTAAAATATGTATTTAAATGCAGTCTATCATCCCAAAACTAGGAAAAGTGGGTCAGAAACATATTAGGCTATGACCATGCGATTATCTACAATAAGGTATAGGAAAATGTGGTGGAAAATGCTCTATCTAAGAATTATGATAAGGAGGGGTACCTAATGGCCTTATATTTCCTAGTTCTTTCTTGGCTACATGTGATATGTCAAGAATTATTATAGAATGCCAAGATTGTGAACATGATCCACAAGCTATAGGTCAACCCACAAGCACATTTAGGTTACACTTGGCAGGATAATGAGCTCCACTATAAAGGACAGTTTTTCAAGATTCCTCATTTAAATAAAAAGTGCTATCTGATTTACACTCCTCCCCCACAATTGGTCATTTTGGGTTTCATAAAACATATGAAAGGTTTAAGCATTCATTATTTTTGGAAGGCATGAATAATTACACATGCACCTTTGTGGTCAAATTTAATAATTTAAGATGGAACAAAGGGGAAACGATAAACACTCCAAGAGCCTTACAACCCTTACCCATTCTTTCCATTATGTGTGATAACATTTCTATGGATTTCATTGTGGGATTTACCAAAATCAGGAAACAATTAAGTAATAATGGTAGTTTTTTCTCTCCTTTCATAATATTCTCACTTCTATTCCTTACAAAACCCATTCAATACATCAACAGTAGCACAAGTATTCATGTGAAATAATTTTAAACTACATGTCATGCTTGAATCCATTGTGATTGATCATGATCCCACCTTCACTAGCAATTTTTGGTATGAGTTATTTTGACATCAAGGTACCCAGTTGAATCTCATCACAAGATATCACCCCCCAAGTGATGGACAAATGGAAGAACTCAAGAAATATTTGGAATATTATTTACATTGTTTTTCTTTGGAATGGAAATCCCAATACGTGTAGTGGTTACCCTTGGCTAAATTACGATACAATACTACCTATGATGGTTCTACTAAAAGGCCCCATTTAAGGTTGTCTATGGATAATCATCCCTATAAATAATCTCATACTTTCCAATCCATTCCAAGGTTTAGTAGGTGGAAAACATCCTAACAACCTACATGGACACCATCCATACCCTTAAATATAATTTGGTATTGAGTTAGAATTGCACGAAGCAATAGTTTGACAAACATCACTGTAAATGACATTTTAACAAAGAGGATTAGGTGTTCTTACATATACAAACCTATAAACAGAATTCACTCTAGGAGAAGATCCATCACGAGTTATCTCCTAAGTTTTATGGACACTATATTATCCTTAAATGTATGGGTCTAGTGGCTAACGAATTGGATCTTCCCAACCATTCTAATCTCCACCTAGTATTTTATATGTCATGATTAAAGAATGTGATTGGGTTTAATTTAGAGTTGAATCCAACCTTCTAGAATTGGATGAGAAGGGTTCAATTTGGTTGTGTCATGAGACTATTTATGATAGACGTTCATGTTTTCTTACCCAATGAACCATCTAAGAAGTTTTGATCCAGTGGAAGTGTACATATCTTGAATATGCTACCTAGGAACTAGAATAGATTCTCTACCAATTTCCTCAATTCCAACCTTGAGGAAAAGGATACTTTGTAAGGGGGAGGGCATATTAGGGTCCCTCTATAACTCCCCTAGTTATTATAATATCCTTTTACTTAATGTATTTAGTTCCATATTTATTAAATAAGGCCCCACAAGATATTAGAGTATGAAATCAATAAATGGGATTACCCTCATTAAACAGGGTCCTTAGTTAGTGGTTGAAGCCTCATTAATTGAGGTCGACTATGTGGTTAGGGTTTTGGTCAATTAGAAACTATATATATATATATATATATATATATATATATATATATATATATATATATATATATATATATATATATAAATAGAAAGAGAGAGAGAAACTATTGAATCAATTGTCAATTCAATATTATTGTATTTGTATATCTACTCATGTTGGAAGTTTTCCCCTCAAAGAGACAAGTGAACATTGCTTCAAGTTATGAATATCAATAAATCTAGCAAGGAACACCAGACTAGGATGACTAGTATGGTGACAATGGATATTCTTCCAATGGCTATCCTTATGTTAATATATTTCATAAATATTGAACTTAATGTGATAGATTCTTCTATCTCATGTACTAAACTTCCAAGTGGGAATCCCAACTATCTATAGTCATATAAAGTTTGTTGGCTAGAAGGGCCTTTGTAAACAATGTGACACATATTTCTTATACTTCAAGAATAGTTTTGTATCACTTTCTTATGTGGGTTTGGGTATATCCATAATGTATGACTTGAATATGTTTCTTTGAATTAATATTGTTTGTCTACTAGAAGTAATAAATGCCTATCAACGTGATGAGTTGGTATGGGTAGATGTGATGGCCCACTATATTTTGATTCCTTACTCCTACTACTATGATTTTGTGATAGGAACTAGGTATTCTATGCATGGAGGAGACATGCCAATTGACATATTGGTTTAGTTTCTAAAATCCAAGTAGGTCTCCTTCTCATCCTCAACTTCCTCCACTTCCTTGCATTGGTGCTCCATTTCTTCTTATTCTCTCTATATTTTCTACTCGTTGAGGCATGGGGATTATTGAACTACTATAGGATTGATATATTGAATTCAAAATAATTATACTACTTCTTTATCTTTGTCTTGCTATCCTTACCCTTTCTCTTCCTATCAAGTTGTTGGGTACATTTTGGATTCGTCAATTGCATGTTGTGTACATCCAATGTTTGGGATGGGGTGGTCAAAGTTCAATCTTGAACATATGAAAAATATTGGATCAAGAGTTATCTCATTTGATTTGATACCGAATCTATGGATGAGCTTTGAACAAAACTCACAATGCCATCAACATGAGGTCCAAGACTCGGTTTGTTAGGGTTAGTATTTGATTGCAACACATCCGGGATGATCTCATAAAAGATCCCATACTTAGAGTAAATCAGATCTAGATGTTGGGTCTTGAAGATATCTTCTTCCTTCATAGTTACTCTAGAATTGGACATGCTCTTGAAAATATAATGCAATAAGAACTTCAAAAACCACTTCAATAGGAACTCAGGAGGAATGGTTTTCTTAATCATTCTCTTTCTCCTCCACCATTCCTAAATATGGTTAAATATATGAGTTGCCTTATTCTGCTGAAAAGTTGATAATAGATTAGTGCCAACATCATAACACACTAGGATGTGAAACCCCTCCTAGTCACCTATGTGATACCTATGAAGAGAAATTAGGGATACCAACTTGCATTTATCATA
Organism: Picea engelmannii; assembly: GCA_009831015.1. Classification (NCBI taxonomy): domain Eukaryota; kingdom Viridiplantae; phylum Streptophyta; class Pinopsida; order Pinales; family Pinaceae; genus Picea; species Picea engelmannii. Next base: position 419,589 of record ML788354.1, read on the forward strand.
TGGGGGTACAATCAACAATTGGGATCGAACATATGGGAAGTGTAACAAATCACAATTACTTGAAAGAACCTCCTCTCATGGAGCTAAAGGCACTAGTAAAACCCCCAAATACGATCTCTCCACTACTCTTAGTTACGATTTGGAGGGGTTATCTCCTCATCTCACCTTAATGTGACCTCATGCTTGACTCCTTTGTTATAGGATATTCCCTACTATAATTATAAGAAAATTAGATTTGAATCTCCCTATCACAAACTCCTACGTTTTTTTTGGGTTGGTCCTGGAGAGTTTACTCTCCACCTTAATCCAAGGCCCTAGCCTAAGCTATTGACGAACCTTGTAAAAAGGTTAGTAGTTGATTTTAGTTATGGGAATTCATTTTAATGGTTGTTTCTTCAGTAAAAAAGGAATGTATGTGAAACTTACTGATGTGTATTGACACTTGTAGAAACAAAAAGGCTACACTTTAAGAATATTGTTGATATGAAACATGCTAAATTGTTCAAAAGAAATAGGTGTAATATCTATATATGAATTCACTTCTTATTCAAAGAAAAGTTTCTTTTTTAATGCAATGCAAATGGAAATATTTCACTTTTCATGCAATGCACGTTTTGATTGAAATATTCAACAGCTTATGCAATGCACTAAGTTAATGAAAAATATCAACTTTTCGCTTTTCACTTTATATGATAAAGATGCACCCTAGAAACTAACCCTAAATGCAAACTAAAATATTTATTTTTTTATGAAGTACAAGTGAAAATTATGAAAGAAAACATGCATACATTGAACTTTTCTTTTTTAAATGCATACACAAAGGGTAAGGAAGAAAGATCACAACCACACACTCTTACACTTTTGTTTATATAAGTAAATAAAAAAAAACAATTAGGTAAAAGGAAAGAGAGACCACAAATAAATGACTAGACACCATATAAATAAATGTAAGAATAGATTAGAGTGTAGTGTACACCTGATCAATCTTTCTAAAGACCTAAAACCATCAAAATCCAAAAAAACATTGACAACACAAGAGAGTTGAATTTTTTTTTTTGGACTTTTCTTATAATCTTCAAACAAAAGAAACAATCTATGAAACCAAAAAGAAAGATATAAAGACTCACGGGATCTAGGAAGACCTTATAGTACTACAACCCAACTTCCAATGATCTGGAAAGAGAATAAAACTCAAACCTAGAACATGTACGTAATTCTCTAAGCAACAAGTGGTGCATGTATGTGACTGTTTTCAAGGAAAGTTGCATATGTATGCAACTTTACTAGACTAAAAGAGTGTACACCCAGTAAATCCCTCTCAAAATTGAAAAAAAAATGGATTTGGAAGACTTTGGAAGGATTGCAAAATTAAGAGAATGTTATATAATGGTCAAAGACATAGAAAAATCTTCAAAAGAAATGCAAACCAAAAGTACCCCAAACAACCCAAAAAGGGGGTATCCCCAGTATGGTTTCCAATTATTTTACAAAAAACAATGTCCTATGGCTATGGGTCAAGGCCACAACACAGAGATATCTAAAATACCACCCTCGGACTCAAATCAAGCAGTCAATTAAAAATAACTACTTTTCAATAACCAACTTTCAAGGGAAAGAGAAGAGAACAAACTTGTATTCCTATGTTTGATGTTGATCCTGCAATAAGACTTTTTATCCAACACTCTTCCACAATAATCCTTTGAAATATCATGCACACAAAGAGATGAGAAACTACCACTAGGTAGTTATTGAATAACTAACTAAAACATGGTCATTACAACTTTCATAATAGATTCAAATTATAAGATGTAAAATACATTAGAAACATGAATCGACATCTGAAATTGGACAAGAATGAGAGTTCTTTTATTATGAACAACATAAAAGTTGGTTACAACTTGTAACCGCTATGACACAGTATTGAAACTGGGTTCCAAGTTCCTTAACCCAAGGCCATAGATGATAAAAAATGCCTCCAATACTTTGTGCTCAAGTAGGTCCAAGGAAGGCAAATGATTTCTTCTTAATAAGATAGGGAGAACACAACTTCTAAAAAAAAAGGTTTCCAAATGGGAAGGAAAATCTCATATGTAAGGGGAAAAGGGGATTTGCAAGAATATAATGAAAATGCCATCATATGCATTTCTTTGTTCCATTTTTCCTCCACCCAAAGGCTCTAATTTATACTCATTTTTTATAGTTGAAGTAGTTATGGATGGGATACAAGAGGTTAGGAACCTAAGGAACCTGTCAACTCTGCCTGAAATGTTGGGATTTATTATTATTATTGAGCCAAATTAACATGTATGTGGCTTGCTAATTGGAAACCTATGTATGTACACTGGCTACTTTAAGGAGAGTCATATAAATCAAGCAATATGGGGTTTTTTAAAGTATTTTAGGGAGGAAAATGGGGATTTTGGTCTTGCAAGCAAGGAAAGGGATGCAATTGAGACCAATGAGTCATCATAAGCATATGTGGTGTCAAATTATGATATAACACCGTCAAAATCAATTTCATATTTCCCATCACCATTTTCAATCCACATCCATTCCATCGGGCCATAGCATCACAAAGGCGCCTCAAGGGTTCTTTATTAAAATCAAAGTACTCCCTAATTTAAAATACTAAACCTCTACCAAAGTAACTACCTTTTCTACTTATGCAATATTTAAATTCAAATAAAACACACCAACTATTCACCAACTACTTTTACTCCTACTATAGTACATACCAATCCTCTATGTGGGTTTTTTTAACATGCCTCATTAGGGACATAATAGGGATTCAATCAAATTCCATTAACCAAGCCCTTCATTGTCCTTCCATCTAATTTTTATTACTTCACTACACCAAATTTTGTAATTTTTGCAATATGGAAGGGGCCCAACTAGTGGATATTTAATTTCCCAAGGTTCTTGAAAAACTTATTGTCATACAACAAAGACAACATGCTAGGTTCTAAAGTCTTTCTCTTTATTGTTTTTTCCAAGATTTATACTTCCCCTTCTTAAGTATATGATCAAACCCTATATTAAAAAGATCTTCTTCTAACTTCATTAATGCATTCGGTCTATCTTCTAGGGATTCTTCATTAGAAATTATAGAATCCATAAAAACTTGAGACTAGGGACTATAAAATCCATGAGCATCGCAACTTATTTCCCAAATAACAACTTGAATAGGGTATGCTTAGTTAACGTTTTACAGGTGATCTTGTATGTCCATAGAACTATTGGAACTCTCAAATCCCAATCCTCTCATTCCACATTGCATATATTAGTGAAGGCATGTTCCAGAATATTATCAAATGATTTAGTAGTACCAATAGCATATGGATGATAGGGTGTTCCCTTTTGATGAATTATCATAAATTATTGGTTTGCTGCATGGATAGTGGAGTTCATAAAAAGAAAACTCTGGTCACTCATTAAAACGCTAGGACAACCAAACCTTGTAACATTATTTTCTAAAATAAAGTGTGCATCCATATATGCAATTTAATCCTTCATTGGTGCAACATTTACCCATATTGTTAAATAGTTCATCATAGTGATAATGTAGAACACATTGAATCTCCATGGAGAGGGATTATTTAGGCCAATAAAATTAATCACCTACTTTTCAGAGGGATTTATCACAACAATAGGAAACAATGGCATCTCATCCTAACTCAAGTGTTTCCCAATCCTCTTACAACCACTTAGCATAATCCTTTGTATATTGAAACAAACATGGTCACTAGAGTCTTCTGCATAGAACATTTTTTGTAGTCTTATTACTTACATAGTATTCTGCAGAAACATATTCATGTTATTCATGCAAAAAAATGTCTAATTCATGCAGTAGTACAAACCTACATAGAATGACATCAACCCTTAACTTGTATAACTATCCTACAATCAACTAGTAATTTCTCTAGTTACATGTTGTCTCCTTTATGCGAGAGTATATGCTTTAGGTGACCTACTAGAAGCTAAGAAATATGTAATCTTTGTGAGTTGGTTTAATAATAATTCAAGCTACAATGGATATTCATCTTGTAGTTCATCATCCAACCTTACTTCACTTTCTCCTAACTCTAACTTGGATAGATGGTCTAGTCCCACATTATTCTTACTAGGATTTACCACAACCTGGAAATAAAATTCCTAAAATAATAGAAACCAGTGAAAGATCCTCCCTCGCATCATTGGCTTGTTCAATAATTATTTCAATGTTGATTCACATGTGAATAATTTGAATGCATTCCCCATTACATCATGCCTAAAATTTTGTAGAGCATAAATGACGTCCAATCCTTCCCACTCCATAGGGGTATAATTCTCCTTGATATTAGATATCTTCCTCCTAGGCAAGGAGAGAGGATGGTCTATTTTCCCCTCACTAGGCTATGCAAGCAATATTCCAACTAAAATGGTAGAAGCATCAACATGAACATGAAACAACTAAGCATTCTTATTAATTATGATTTTCAATGGTGTAGTGATCCTAGCATAGTTTCTTATGAATTTTATTTAATACCCTATATGTCCTAATGTAGAGTGGAACATATTTACATAAGTGGAAAGAGGCATATCAACTATAACTGATATATTTTCTGGACCTACAAAAAAAATTTCCTTATAGGCCACATGCCCCAACAAAACTCCAAAATGGGTACAAAAATGCACTTATTTAGATTCAAGTAAATTTTCAACTAAGTACATTTATCCAACATAAGTCTAAGTACATTAATATGTTCCTTTAGTAAGATGAACACTTTTCGATCATCCAAATAAACTTTATGCATGAATTCTTTGAACATAGAAACTGAAATTATAGAAAATACTATAGGTACATTATTTAATCCATAAGGCATGTAATTATATGTAAAGAATCTCCATTATATTGCCAAAATGGTATTTTTCTTATCATCTTCAACAATCCTTATGTAATGTTATCCCGAGAATCCATCAGTGAATGGATATGCCTCCTTTCCTCCCACATTATCCATAACCTCATTTATGAAATGGGTGGGGAATGGATCATGTACAAAGGCTACATTCAATCCTCTAACATCCACATCGATCCTGATTTATTATGTCTTGTTGGGATGAATCACCATAGTATTAGTCCATTCAAATTATTTAACTATACAAATTATCCATGCTAGTAATGCTCTATCTATCTCTTACTTCACCTTCCATTTATACTTAGGTTTCATATAATGTGGTTTCTTCTTTACATGGAACATATCAATATTTAATTGAATCTACATTTTTCCTGAGGATATGGAAATGCCTTTCATATCTTAAAAGTAATTTGGAAACAAAT